>OZ014444.1:8974378-9440820 GCA_963966035.1 Acleris laterana | reverse complement strand
AACGAACGTGATTTTTTTTGAAATGTATTTAGGTGAATGAATACAAATGCGGGTGGTAGGACCTTGTGCAGGGTCCGTCCGGATCGCTACCACCGTCTTATCCATTAACCTACCGCCAAACAGCAGTGTTCGCATTGTTGTGTTCCGGTTTGGGGATAAGACAGTCGGTAAAATGACTAGCATAGAGGCATTCCATCTTAGTCCTCAGGGTTGGCAACGCATTTGCAGTCTTAGGATTGCTCTGCAGTCTTGTGAATGCGAATGTCTATGGGTCACAGTTTCCGCTTACCATCAGGTGGCCTGTGTGCTCGTTTGCCATCTCTATGCCATAAAAAAAAAAAAAAAAAATATATATATATAAAAAAAAAATACATACAGTGGAACGTATAACCTCCTCCTTTTTTGAAGTCGGTTAAAAATAGGCAAATAATAATAATGATGATGATGATGTACAGTTGTAGTAAATAAACGTGTTCTTTATCACATGTTGCTTTCTGATCTGAGCCAGCTTTAGACTTCATCATAAATACGAACTTATCTGATGAAATACGATATACATGTGTATCGCCTGGTGACGCTTATGACTTATGGAAACTATCAAAGTTTTACTTATTGTTATTAGGTTTCCTATTAGCTGTACCTTATGATTATGACGACCACGAGTGCGGAGGCATTTGGTTAACTTATAATTTTGATGAACTATGCGGCCAGCAGCAAAAAAATATCTTGTATTGATTGGTACAATTAGATGTACTTAAATTAAAATTTACAATGTTGACTAACTGCTCACATTTTTGAAATAACACTAACCTTTCTTTTTAGATGTCGTTTGAATACTGTAGACCGGATCATAAACACAATAAATAGTGTTATTCAATTGAAACTTGATAAACATTATGATCCTGTCTATGACATCCTCTAGGAAAATACGCTTAGGCATACTGGGCGATGTCATTATGTATAAAGCAGTAAGACAGGAATCGGAAGCACACATCACGCGCTCTAGTGCTGATTCTAAGCATATTTGTCGCATTTCTTCACTATCCTCCTGTTGGAAAAATAAAGAAGTTACAGCAATCAATCACTAAGAATAAGAATAGACGGCATTAAATAATTTTCTTACTGGATCACCAACTAATGACAACTTTTCAGCCGCCCTTATGTTCTTTTCCAATATGGACAACAACCGCACTAGTCGGTCTGAAGGTATAGCTTCCATAGCACCTAAGTTTTTTAGCTTTGCTGCTTCAGAACTTAATTCCTGGAGTTGATATCGGGGTAGTAATAAATCTTCAGGTATGTCTGTCCCTTCTACAAAAGATACACAATATTTTAATGAATGCAAAAACACAACATTTTAAATTAAGTTGTACATAGTCGGTCCTTAAGTTCTTTCACAAAAGCAAGTTCCGACACGATCTTTTAACATTCACGGCTGGCACCGATTAAAATAAGCAGTTTTCTGAAAATTTCACTTTTTGAAAATGCTTTAAAACTTAGTCTTTGTTAAACAGGAAACTTTTTTGTTTAATATTGTGAAGCCTCTCATCTCTGGGGATGTTCAGAGACCAGCATTATTGTCTTAACGACACTTAAAAACTAGCTTATGAAGCACGAAATTGGTGTGTTTTCGTATTTCTGCAAATTGATCTGAAATCGTAAGGTCAATTTAATGAGACATGAAGATTGACCGGAGTATAAGCGGATCTTTAGTTGCTTGGAATACATTTGTATCAGAATTTAAAGATAACAGTCTGGTCATATGTCATAAAAATTTCGACTCAATACGAGAGCTCTTACAAAAGTAGTAGCCGTTATCAGTATCGTGGTCGTGCGTGTTTTGACCCATGCTTTCCTGTCCCGAATAAAAAAAAATAGAATGCTTAAAGCTCGTACACCAAATTATTGTAATAGTAAAGAACACAAGTTGCGTTTTTTTTCTATATAATATAAGGTTTTGATTGATGTACTACAGGTTAATGAACTCTTTTTTATTTTTATAATTGTAATAAACCTTTGTGACAGAACTTAAGGACCGACTAGGTACTTAATTATAATTTACAAACCCATTTCATCTGTTACAATAACTTCGTCTTCAACAGTTTCAAATACCGTTTCAATAAGTTTGTTAAACCGTTGATAGGTATTTGTCTCCATAAGTTCATCTACTGATAACATTTCCAAAACCGGTACTAATCTTCGCTCTACTTTTCGTAGTTTTGGTCTTACTGTAATTTAAATACAAAAAAATATTTAAAGGCAGATTGCTAATCTTGGTGTTACCACACCAATCGCTTGATCTGATCTAAATTTGGCTGATCGATCGATGGTGTGGTAGTACAGTCGACCTCAAAGATATATTTACATTTTTGGACATTGTTTCAATGGAATAAAGCGAAAAAACGTGAACATATCTTTTACGTTGACTGTACCTTACAGTTGTGCTTTTTGCCGTCTATATGTTATAAATAAGATAGCCCTCGAAAAGCGTTATTTTCGTCACACGACATAAAAAGGGGACTCCTCCACAACTCCTGCATTATATCCCCTCCAATACCTTTGTCGCCTCCACAAATCCTACAGTAAATTACCCTCTTTGCAATCCCTAATCAAAAACCCAACCTTTTATACCCCTTGGTATTGCTCCTTCTACACACTCCCCCCCCCCCCCTATACAACCCCCGTCCTCTGGCACACCCCAGGGGCCCGCCAGGGGGGAGTGCTCGGGGGCTCAAGCACGCATGAGAGTTATAGCACCGATGACCATTTCATTATAATTACTAAAATCACAGGAAATTCCCGACTTACACTCGTGGCTTTTCCTGCTAAAGTAAAGTTGTGCTACAATAATACTTAAAAGTAAGTTGCATGACAAGGTCATAAAGTAATTATTAATAATTTTTAAAACTAATACAAATAAAATCATTACATTTGTAAGGTCATTAAAAAATAAAAATAATGAATAGGAGAATAACATGACGAGGTCTCTACGGCCCGTTTTAATAAACTCTTCTTAGCTGAGATACGTCAAAGTAAACGTCAAACCATAGAACACTATCATTTATATCAGCATTAGAGTAGAGATTAGTTTATTAATACGTGCCTACGTCAGGAACGATAATTAAAATAGCTAAATTGGGAAGCTATGCAAGCGTGAACAGATTAACCATTATCTTCTGGTCCATAAGAATTAGTGTCGATCATTGGTCCCTGTTCATCAGTGGTTTCATCACCATACGTATTTGAATATTAGGTACTTTATTCAAATATGTAGGAGTGTGGATGCCTACATGCCTATATATTTAAAGATCAGAAGCACCCACGAGATTTTCTAAAAGCTGGCGCCGCTGCACCACCCCTTACCCATTTTATCCCCCACTCAAAAACCACCCCCAACCCAGAAACAATAGAATGGCAGGGTAAAAATGAGATTTAATAGATCATGTGAAAATAGTGTCCCTCGGAATCCCAAATAACGTTCGTCCTCTCGCATTGTTTATCCGAATTATTATAAATGGCTTTAGGATAAACGATAATTAAGACAAACGATGCATTATGACAAATGTCGATTAGAAATTCCAATACAGGCCCAAAAATACATATATGTTTCCACTGTACCTATTGACGCTTCAGCTTCATCTTTTCTGCTTGCCTCCTCATGTTTCCTTTTTACAGCTTCCCAATTTTTCTCTCTAGCTATGTCTATCGCTTCCTTTTCCTTATCTATGATTGGAGTCAGGTGTGAAGACTTTGCTTTTAATGGAACATTGTCATCAGAATCAGACTCAATTGTACTACTTTTTCTTGATTTGTCATCACTTGTTACTTCATGCCTTTTTAATAACCCTTCCTATGATTTGGGAAAAACAAACAGACATTCAATATAATAATTAAAAATATTAAGTAGTATTAAGATAGTTTTATAAAATTCAATTATGACTCACAGGTAATCTGCCAAGTTTTACAACCGGGTATCTATTGTTTAACATACTGGTACTTTTAGGTTGATCCTGTTTATCTCTGGAGGTATTTTGTGGTAACTGCTGCGTCGCATAGGGCTCCCCCATCGACGGCTGAGGCACTTGCGGTTCCTGTCGCAGCGGCGACGGCGCCACACTCGCTTGTGCCGGCGACTGTCCCGTTACCACATTACCATCTGTAAAAAAAATATGTATAATTATTTCATTCAATAATGGGTCAATTATCAGTGTCTTCCTTTACAACAAATCTTTACCTTGCTCGAAAATCTTTTCTTGAGATTGCATTATTAAACTTTGCTGTTCAGTTAAATTCCCAGGCGACATAGAAAGAGGATCTTTATCTTCCGATAAATTAAGACCGAAACTTAGACTACTATCTTGCGTTAAGCTGCTGAAGAAGCCACCATTTTGAGGGTTAGAGGAGGACGTGTTCGACATGGGGCTGGCGTAGCTGGAAGAAGTAGCACTATTCCAAAGAGGAGAGACATTGTTCTGTGCAGTGATGTTCACATGACTCCCAGGCCTGGATTGTGAAGGCGGCGAGCCCATGTTCACATGTGGGGATGATTGACATGGTGGCGCTAAAAGTTGCTGGTTTGGAATAGCTGCTGTGCCAAGTGACGAGGGACTCGAATGGGCCGTATTGTGTGATGCGTAATTATATGAGGCAGATGGAGACATTCCATTAAATTTTGAGGTGACATGATTGCCCCAGTGATTTCTTTGTTGCTGATCGAACACATTAGGATTGACATGTAAAATTGCTTTTAATAATTCTGGAGTAGCTTGTTGCTGAGGCGCAGGACTTACTGCATTTGGTATGCTTTCATCCTTAAGATCTCTGAAAAATATATTTAGATAAGATTAGTTAAATACAAACTGCTAAGGTCGCCGTCAATAGAACTTGTGAACGATGTAAACAAATTAGTACTGTTTGACACATAACCTCAATTATTCACCAAGCGTGTTTTTACATTAAAAATTACGTATAATTAATAGTTATTTCATCAACTTAATATGAAAATAATGATCTAGTGTATAAATCATCGCAGAGACCACACTTGATTTTTAAAAGTAGGTACGTGACTATCGAGTAATCATGATGAATTGGTTCGTTTGGTTTTGTTTACATCTTTTGCAAGTTTTATTGACGGCGACCTTAAGCATCTATATTATTTGTTGATAGTAGGTATGATCCCACTAATATTATATATGCGAAAGTTTGTGTGTGTGTGCGTGTTAGTTTGTTACTCCTTTACGCTGCAACGGCTGAATTTTTGAAATGGAGATAGCTTATACCCTGAATTACATAGGTAATTTACATCACGAAAATTTTAAAAGCTCCCGAGGGAATAACTATAATCAAAATCTACGCGGACGAAGTCGCTGGCAGAAGCTATTAGTGTAGATATAATAAATTCTGGTTTATAGCGCAGAGATGGCGGGTCGCTAGTTATCCATACATTTAAAAACTTTACTTTGACCGACTGACTGACAGACAACGCACAAGCAAAACAGCTAAAACGAGGAACCCAAAATTAGGACGTTTTTATTTTTGGGAACCCTAGGGGTCCACTAAAAAAAGATTTTTCAAAAATCAGCCCGCAACGGAAGAAGCGGGAAACCATTTTACGCGTAAGAAGTCGCCGGCGTCCTCTAGTTTCAACATAAATGTGGAGTCTGGGAGCTTATATCAGGGAATTTTAATACTTTTCATGTGGATTGTTCCTGACGGTATAAAAAATAATTTTAAGACAAGGTCACAGACTGCAGAACTAGTACAGTCTCAGCTAGTTTTTTTTTGGTAACATAGTTATTTATTTCGCATAATTTGCTTTTCTATGAAACCAATCGATTGATGAATTTTTAATTTACTAGAAAATAGATATTTAAATGATATTCAAAATGGCAGGTTCAATTACGCGAATCACCTCTGTGTCGTGAGCAATAATGGGCGTCTTGCAAGTTTCAGAAGTGAAACTTTCACCTAAAATTTCTTGCAATATCTGATATTCACCAAATTAAAATCATTTAATTTCTGAAAATTACTATAGTTGGGACATTTAACGTAAGTAACGGAAACTTTCATGAAATTTACTTTTGTCAGAATCATTTCCATCTTATTATGATAAAAAAGATAAAAAAAAGATAAAAGATATTTATTCAGTAAGTAGGCCGCACGGGCACTTTTACACGTCATGAATCTACCAGCGCTTCCCAAGAGGAGACCACTGCCGAGAAGAAACGCCGCAAGAAACTCAGCAGTCAGTCATTTTTTAAACATGTTACAATGGTACTGCTTAATCTAGCATTATATAAAGCAATAAATATTAAATTAAATATAATATCAAATAGCATGCGTAGTTCAGCAGGAAAACATGTCAAAAATATTACGAGAGAGACAAGGGGGGGGGGGGGGGGAAGAGAGGAGAGAAAACACAGGACAACCAAATAAAAGTTTGATATGCTTTCCCACATCAACGGTGTCCCCTAGACAAACAACTTTGCAATTTTACAAATTATGAATGACTAAGTTTCGGGTTTAGGCCAAGCATTTTTATCTGTTAGATAGTCCTCGACCCTATAGTACGCTTTAGATATTAACGACTTTTTTAAGTAATTTTTAAGTGCTGGAAAGGGTAATGTTAAAGCTTCGTCAGGTAATTTGTTATAGAAATGAATGCATTGACCAACAAATGATTTATATACTTTACGGACGCGGAATTTTCGGATAGCAATTTTATTTTTATTTTTTGTATTTAGATTATGTACATCGGAATTTTTGGTGAAAGAATTTAAATTTTTAATAACATAAATAATATTCTCATAAATAAATTGAGACGCTACAGTTAAGATGTGAATTTCTTTAAAAAGTTCTCTTAAGGAGTCACGGGAATTTAAGTTATAAATAGAACGAATAGCCCTTTTTTGTAAGACAAATATACTTTGTATTTCAGCTGCCTTACCCCAAACCAGAATACCGTACGACATCACACTATGGAAATAACTATAATAAACTATGCGAGCTGTCTCAACATTAGTTAGTTGTCTAATTTTCCTAACCGCGTAAGCTGCCGAACTTAGTTTACCTGCCAGTACCGCTATATGGGGACTCCCCTATTATTTATTATGCATTTGTTATGCCTAGAAAAACTGCCTTATCTACCATTTGCAGACACTCGTCATTTAGAAAAATACTAGAATCTACCGGTTTAACATTAGGCAAAGCGAACCTAACACATTTAGTTTTTTTAGCATTTAGTAGTAAATTGTTACTAGTAAACCAATTAAGTACTTTAACTAGTGTGGCGTTTATCCTACTGTAGTCAATGGACTTTCTATCTACTTTGAAGATTAATGAAGTATCAGCAAAAAGTACAATCTCACAAAGATTATCTACTGTTGGTGGTAAGTCATTTATATAAACCAGAAATAAAAAAGGGCCTAAAATTGAGCCTTGCGGCACACCTAATTTCACTGTAGCTCCAACAGATTGCGTTTTGTTTACAACAACTGTTTGAGTTCTATCACTTAGATAAGAAGACATAAGACTTGAAGCTTTATTGGACAATCCATAATGTTTTAATTTTAAAATTAGGGTCGAATGATCCACACAATCAAAAGCTTTAGAAAGATCACAAAATATTCCTACTGCATCACAAGATTTCTCCCAACTGTTATATATATATTTAATGAGCACAGAAGCCGCATCAATTGTTGATCGACCTCGGGTAAACCCAAACTGGTTACTGTTAAGTATTTTATTTCTATTAAAGTGACCTAACATATATCATTCAGCATTAGTTTCTCAAAGACTTTACTTAAAACGGGTAGTATGGAAATGGGACGGAAGTTCGTTAAATCACTCATCTCGCACGATTTAAAAAGAGGTATGACTTTACTATATTTCATGAGATCTGGAAAGATCCCCTCTGATAAACAATTATTGTAAATTAATGATAAATGGGGTGCAATTACATCTATGATATGAAATAGTACTCTAACTGATGTGCCCCACAAATCCTCAGTCTTTTTTAAACTAAGCGATTTAAATACCTTGACTATTGAATCTGAATTTACAGGGCTGAATTCAAAGTTTATATTACATTTACTGACATTAGTGCAAAGTAATGATTGAGCTTCAACCGAGGATGATTTAAGACATTTCGTTGTATTAGAAGCTATGTTTGAAAAATAATCTTCGAATGCTAAGGCAACGTCTTTATTTGACGTGATTTGTTTGTCACCTGCGTTTATGAGTTACAAAAGCTGTAATTTTTACAGTTAAAAAAGTTTTGCAATGTTTCAGAAATTACTCATCACTAGTCGTGAGTTATAAATTATAAAGATTTAAAATAAATGGTGTGTATAAATAACTAAACAAAGTTTTAAAATAAGTTCCGAAAAACACGCTAGTGAGACACATACCTATACATACCGTCACGCCTTCGTCCCAGAGTGGGGTAAGCAGAGCTACAGAATTAGCAACAACTCTAACAACTTGTCGGGAGTGAGATTAAACTGTAATGTGGGAGTACTAACTACCCTTTTCACTCTTTATTTTATTATAATAGTCAGTGCCCTACGACTAAATCCCCAAAAAAGTATACCACGGGCGTGGTTGGCTTTAGTAGATTTTTTTGCCTGGTACCTACCTACTCAAGAAACACAATAAACAGTTGCCACACCAATCAAAAGTACCCGAAAAGTTTGCAGCCAACAAGTTTTCCACAGAAGCTGTTTTGATCATAGACCAGACAAAGCCGTTATTCTACAGAATATCATATTCGCAAAATATCATACTAGCAATACATCATATACGCATAACATCATATACGCATAACATCATACTAGCAAAACACGATATTCGCAAAACATGATATTTACAAATAGTCGGGTTTAGTTATAAAATCGTAGTTAGGTTTAGGTTATGTTAGATTTATGCCTGGAGGGCCAAACTACCCAGAAATAGGAGCTCCGCTGCAGCGAACCTCCGTCGACACTGTCTAATTCATGTCTTAATAATAATTAAGTTTTGCTATTGTGATGATTTGCGAATGTCATGTTTTATGATATTTTTCAGAATATGTTTTGCGAATATGATATCCAACGACGGAGGGGACTGCAAAAATGGTGTGTCAAATCCTCCACAATAGTAACGAGTGACAGAGAAATGATAAGTGGGTAGAGTCTGGGCCTACTCAGAGACCTACAGATCAACGTGAAAAAATAATTGACACGTCCAGGCTTAAGGCCATATTTGGCCTTTACTTTACCTTCGTTTCGTATCAGCGTTGCGATAGGCATACGAAGGGCCAGACATTGCCATAAGACTCAAAAGAGCCAATGTAGTTATCCTGATAACAGAAGTTGGGGCTCTGGATCTATCTATCTTGTCATAAATCCTCTTCTCACTCAGCACAACACTCATTGCAGATTAATCGAAATATGTATATATTTATATTATATTATAGATATACATACAGTGGTAAACTCAAAAAGTTCTTACCTAATTTTATTTTTGAGTACACTTATTGTTAACTAATAAAGAAGGTTTAAATGTATGGACAATTTATCTCTGTAAAAAACCAATATTTCATTTTATAAACATTTTACAAAGTTGCAAATCTTTATACATACGCATCAGCATTAAGTTTTGAAATCCCTATAAAATATAATGTCCATTTTTGCAGCAGCTTAAACCTTAGTTGATGGTCTAAAGTAAATTGTAATAATTTAGTTATAGAATTCGTCAAGAACTTTTTAATAGTTGTCAAATTTTAAAAGTCACGTTTGTAGGCAATTAATTTTACAGGAAAAACGCAAGCATCCCTTATGATGTGACCACCGTATATACACACTGTACTGAACTGACTGTATTGTACTGTTGCCATACACTGCTTGACGATGCGTTAAACTAGTTAGTAGACCCTGCCTATGAAGCTAGTGATCCCGGGTTCAATCTGAATGACCAGTAATTTATATAATAGTCACCTTATCCAATAACCCAAACACACAGCACATTTAATCTAACAACTAACAAGGGAAAAACAGGGCACCCCCACAGACAGAACACAGGACAGGATGCTGGTGGCAGGGTTGACATGATTTAAATCAGAAATTAGTTGTTTTTTTTCATAAAAATCAATGATTTAAATCAATACTTTTTACTGTGACCAAATCTGCCGAAATTGGAATTAGTTTGATGAGTAGCACTATTCGTCTGAATGCGAAAGTTTCTTTCACGGAAGTATTATTCGATAAACGAGTCATACAGAAAACTACCCCTTTACTGATTGGTGGGTAGCAATACATAATATGAAAAATGTGTAACCAAAGAAGAATTGGATATAATTAAGCAACTGCTATGTACAGTTGCTTCTTACCCTGATGTTAAAAGAATATTTTCGGCATTCAATTTAGTGGACAGTAAAATAAGAAATAGATTAGGTACCGAGAAGGCAGCCAAATTAGTCTTCCTTTTAAAAAAACTAAACTAATTCTAAATTTAAATGACAGTATATTTTTTTAAACTGATTAAGTTATAAATAATATGTGATGTAATAAAAAAATCTATATCGTCTCTTTATTTAATTAGTAACGGACTTCCAAACAAAAAAGATCAGCAAGTACAAAAAACAAAGAAGTCCAATATAAAATCAAATTAATCCGATTTAAATCAAATAAGGTAATCCGATTTTTTTGTTTTTTTAAGGAAAATCATGATTTTTATCAACCCTGACTGGTGGTCACTCTGCCAACGTAACTAGCAACACTCATTCCCAAATACCAGAATTTGGAGATACCCACTTGGACCAAATTCCCAAAAGACCAGGTTCAAAATCTTGGGTAAAACTAATAAATTAATATTTATTTTAAATATCGTTCATAACGTTTTACACATTTGGTAAGTATTTTAAAATTCTATGTCTTGAGCATGAGTAGCTCCTAGTATAATGTGCAATGAGCACAATGATTTGTTTCTGAGTATTGAATGTTTTTTATAAATATATTTAAGTATGCATTTCTCTGGTACCCTAGTACAAGCCTAGAGCTTGAACTAATTTTTAAAATTGTCCCTAGATATTTATTTGTTTAATATCAGTAATTTAGTTTTGGCACTTTGCCTAATTTCTAGTAACTTAAAATGGGCCAGATGGTCGTCTTAAGTGATCCATAATTCATTTAGATCTTCATACTTCAGATGTTACATCTATAATATAATAAACTATCATAAAATAATAACATAAACACTCACGCCTTCATTCCCAGAGTGGGGTAGGCAGAGCTACAGAATTACCAACAACTCTTAAAACTTGTCATTAATTCTGTAACCACATTTTGCACAAACAGGCTAAGATGTATACCAGTGTATATTAGTGACAGGTTGCAAGCCCATCTCCTAACAATACTACAAGCCTTTACTCCCATGTGCGCCTCTTACGACTTCCACAGGAAGACCTGGAGTGTCACTATTCTTAGGTGGGAACCACACAACGTTAAACTATCATATAACCATTACATTCCATGTTTTTTTTTGTATTATTTTTATTATACTCAATTAATGAATATGAAAAAAAAGTCGGTGATCGAATTCGCGATCAAAAATGTAAACAAATGGATTGTCATAATAAAAAAAAAACAAGTGAAGGTTAGTTTAAAATCATTGAAATAAAAATAAAAATTATAATATTCAGAGTTATACAGGGTGAAACCTAAGTCGTGAACAAAATGATCACCTCTGTGTTTCGTGATTTCAGAGTTGGTCCCATAGTGAAAGTTGTTCATATTCGTGAGTAGAACGCAGAGGTGATCATTTTGTTCACGACTTAGGTTTCACCCTGTATAATATTGTGTGAAGAGTTAAAAATATTACAGTTAGGTAAACACTAAATACACTTTTTTTTATTCTGTATTCATGTTGTTTGAATAAAATATATGGAGTTTTAATTTATGCCACTGGCAATGGTAAGAAGTTTCAAACATTTGGTTCGTAATTATAATAATTGTAATATTATTGTCTATTAAGTATTCAGAGTTAAGACAGCGCCGAGCGTACGCCGGATGTACAGTGGCGCCCTCATTACTATTATTGTGTTTTCTAATACTAAAAGTATTTTCTTGAAATTGGTCGGCAGGTTTTTGTACTAAAAATTAAAACACAACTTATAGGGTATATCACATAGTTTAATAACAATTCGCCTTCGAGTTATCAACTTAATAGAAAAAAGTGGCCACCTTTTCCAATTAAGCTGACTACTCAAAGGGTAATTGTTATTAAAGTTTGTTACATATCCCATAAATTATGTTTTTACTTGCGCTACAAAAACGTACCGTCTGATTGCAAGGAAATTCTTTAGTTAATTAGAAAACACACAAATAGTAATGAGGGCACCACTGGACGCTCGCTTCGTAGACATACCCTTATAATCTGTGAGCATGCGTTTTTTGACATCTGTCGAATTAATGTGCTTCGCTTCTTTTCTTTTTGTTTATCCTTTGGTATCGATTCTTTCATTTGTTAAGTTTTTTTTTCTTATTAAGCTTTGGTTTTATTTTGACCCTATGATGATTACACTGAACTGAACAGACTAAATTAGAATGGACTAACTGTAGGTGTCTAAAAGTCTTCCAGCCAATATCTTAATGAAAACCATGTAGGTATCGGTATTTATATTTGCTGACTAAAATTCATACATTTAAAAAATTAAATTTGAAAAACAATATTGCATACTCCTGGAATGTCACTTTGACATTGACAATTGTATGTTTACATTTTTGATCTCGAATTCGATCACAGACTGTAGGCCATATTAATGTTATATCATATAATATAACACAAAATAAGCACTATATTATAAAACCTTACACTAAATCACATCAAGTTTTTGTTACTATATCAAATATTTATTTATCTTCATAAGGCCCACATCATTTTGTTAGTTCCAAAAAGAATCTTGTGTCGGTCAACTAAAGTCAAAAGTCACTTTGATAAAGATCCTAAATTAAGGACGTTGGGCCTTACGAGGTTATACCTGGTAATAATTATTATGACATTTTATGTAGGTATATTTTTAAGAGTTTTTGAATTATTTGAATATTTTAACTTGTCAGTTTTTTTGCAGTATTTCTTCTCAACACTAAAAGCCTTATCATCTCATATTAATCATTAGTGTCAAAATATTAATATACATTGAAATACTCACATATGTTCCACAGATGTTTGCATAAGTGATTGCAAAAGCAAAGTAACCAAATTGTCATCACGGGTAGCAAGCAATATAGCAGCTTCCTCGGCAACACGAGGGTGGAACAACTGAGACTTGTTGTTGAGGGTTGAAGGTAGTGGTGTTGGAAGCGGAAGCACTGGTAATACTGGGGAACACAATAAAACTTACAATTGGCATTCACTAAACATCTTTTTAGTAATAATCTTCATTGCTCATCACTAACATCCATATAGAAACTAAAACTCAATTCATACATATGATTAAACATATAGGTTTCTAAAGATAACTTGTATTTGTGTTAGTACCTACATGTAAATTGGAGAAAAAACACTCATTTGCCTGTGCACATACAATACAAACATACAAAAATCATACACTAAAGGAAATTGCACCCTTAGCACTCTCTCTGTCATAGAAACTGCCAGCAGGAAAATAAAAATCCTACCAGTATGCTTTGGGGTCCGCCGTGACCTCCCAAAAGGGGGTCAGAGACAGCTTTGCCAATATATTGCTGGCAGTGAGTGTTAATGATGTAAAAAGCAGGTTTCCTAGAAAAATCTCACATTTCAACTGATCCTTTTCAAAAAGATATAGTTTTGTTAAGGTTTTTATTTTAACAATCAAATTATTTACAACGAAGCACAATAAAAATTATGTAGTACATAAGGTTTGTTTTGGTAGTTAGTATCTATTAAGAAACATCAAGGTGGAAGAAAAGAATTCTAAACCAGAAAACAGAATTGTTCAAAAAACAAAGATAGTATTTTGCATTTGAACAAAAAATTCACTTGTAAAATTATGTTTTAGAAAGAGGTTATTTAAAATACAAACACCAGCTAATGTAGTAAATACACTCAATGTACCAATATTATAAATTTACTGCATTTTCAAAATTTAAGGTTAAGTTGAGAAAACTAAGATCCCACACAAATCTTAAAATTACGGTTACATTACTGTACTTACAATCCGTCAAACTGGCTACTCCTGCCAATGTTGTAATAGGGACACTTGGGATTTCCCTCTCATTCATCTTGAATATAATATTTAGAGTAAATTATGTTCTCAGTTGTACTAACACTAGCCTAGAAGGTAAAAAGAAAGTCTTTGCTGTCGTACTGTTACACACACCAGACGATGTTTGCGTAGTCGCTGATGCCATTATCATTTTACTTTCCACATACGTAACACTTTGCACAGTGATTTAAATTGAATCTGTTCGCAATTTATCATAAAGCATACATTCCACGGATACAACAACAAATCCAAAGATTGTTGTGAAAATGGGGCAGCCGTCAATTTGATGCTTTGTTGTGCGTTGTGCATCAAAACGAAGGTCAGCGCATCTGAACGACACTCCCTGTGTTCCGTAGAAAAAGTCGTATAGGCGTAAGTAAATTGTTGTATTTTGTATTAAATCGACTTATACTCACTGATACATTATGTTAATTAATAAAAATATACTTAGATCCGGAAAAATCAAACATTATTTCAACATTTAGATAATCACGAAATCGCGGAACAATGTTGCCATCCTAACTAATAAATAAATTCAGAAAATGTTGTAAGCGTCCCACTTTTTCGCCTTACTTATCTTGCTCCAGACACACGGCGTTAATTCACACATTTTTAATGACTGGAACGCCAGGAACAGAGGACAGTACGTACGACCAAAATTGTCTAACTCTAAATTTGAATACTGAATTAAGAGACGGAGATAGAGATTACGTTTATAGAAGAATATTTATAACCCTTCTACAACGTCAAAAAAAAAGGGTTTAGTCGCATTTTATACACCAACGCAGATTTTAAACTTGAAAATTTTCAATTCCGGTCCCAAGGTACCCCTTAGTATCATAAATATGAGGTAGGTATAGGCTATGATAGTTCTTCAGTTCCGAGTAAGTTTGCCGGCGATCCAACATGATTTGCTCGTAGCCCGTCTTGTAGGTACGTATGTCACAGCCGCGAGTAGCGGGCCACGATCTTTCGGCATTCTGTGGGTGAGGTGTTTGAAATTCTATTGAAGACCTAAAATTAGTGATTTTTAAAATATGATATGATATAATTCCTTAATAACTCGAAGCTTCCTCTTTCGACATTTTGCGTTTGAAGTGTGAGCAAGCTTTAACGTGTGTCACTGACGCCGAGTAGGTAAGTTCGCGACTTAAACAGCTCGGGCGTCTGTCACTGTCACCGACGCGAGCCGAGTAAGTTCGCGATCTTGAAGTTCAGTAAAACAAAACCGATATGGCATCATTTCGAAGCGCGGGAACCAATCAGCGTAGCGTGGTTGTATTCTGTGCTATTATTGGTTATTAGTATTAGTGACGCCATTTTGTCGCGCACCCGCGTGTCATTCAGTCAGCCGTCAAACGTGCCTGAGTGAAATGGAAAAAAATTATGCAATTTAATTTGCACCTTATAATTATTATGTACAAGTCTGATCGTGGGTTTTAATCGTGCTTTCGGTAATCATCGGAATCGTTGTTCGTGTCTGCGCGAACGAAGATTCACGACACGCCCTTTTAACGTAGTATTAAAGGGGGTGATAGACGGTCGAATAAGTACGCCATACTTATGGCTCGGCAACCTTACTCGCCCTGTGTCACCCTAAGGCTGCATTTCCACCAGAGATGTGCGAGGTAGCTAAGCGGTGCGAGGGTGTGTAACGAGGAGGTGTAACGGTGTGAATGTTTCCACTAAAGATGTACGAGAGGTAGCTGATCGGTGCGAGGATGTGTAGTGGGCTCGTTTTAAATAAGCGTGCGGGGTGCGGTGAGGCGGAGCGGAGCCAGACGCCGCCTCGCAACACATTCCTCGCACACTCCCTTCTTTTGTTTTGTATGTACGAAAACCTCGCTCCGCTGAGCTGTTTCAGCTAAGCTAAGCGAGGATAGGTAAATGAAGTGTTTCTATTGGTTCATGACATGACAAACACATCCCTTGCAACGCACCCTCGCACATCTCTGGTGGAGAGGGTTTCGGACCGTTCTATCCGTTTCTCAAAACATCCTTTCCCAAAACATCCGTTCCAAAATAACAGTTTCCTAAATCCACCATAGGCCAAAAGATCCGTTTCTCATAGCATCAGTATGTCAAAACACCCGGTTTTCATAACATCCGTATGCCAAAAAATCCGACTCTCATGATACCCGTATGCCCAAAAGACCCGTATCTCATGGCATCAGTGTGTCAAAACACCCGGTTTAGACCAGGGTAGAAGCCTTTAAAAATAATAAAAAGTGAAAAAAAATAATAGTAGGATGAAACCCATTGGAAAAGGAGGGAAATATTATAAAAATGAAAGGAAAAATAATTTACGGGCGATCTGAGGTCGGGAAGGGGATGGGGGTGAGTTTTTAAGGGTAAAAAACGGTTTTTCTCGATTTCCGGCAAAACTAAAAGTCCTATCGAAAAAAGTTAAATGGCAAAGTTGTAGGTAATAAAAAGATCTAAAACTTTTGTATTTACACTTTTTTCACATAACCTCAAAATTTATGTGAAAAATACAAAAAAACAAGTTTTTGGTTTTTTATTTTTATCTTTTACAAATTTTTGTTTTTTTGTAACGAAATTTGGTGTAAACTTACCTTTTTATGTCCCAAATATGCTGTAATTTATTTGATTAAAAATATTTATTTTTTTACCTTATTTTGAATTAATATCGAAAAAACACCCTAATTTTCAATCGAAAATTCACCCGTCAAAATATCAGCTTTTTTCAAAAAGTTGGTATGGTTTCTGTTCGTTGAAATCTCTACTTTCCGATGGTGAAAAAAAAAAAAAATGTTAGTACAGTAAATCTTCTCAGAAAATGCAATCATCCATACTGATAATCTGAAAAGACAAAATCGAATTAATAATGCCTTCACTATTTTATCGTGAATAAAATCCCATGGAAAAAAAAAATTAAAGAAATAAATGTCAAAATGTATAAAAAATATATTATTATTATTAATCTATTAAAAATGTATAAAATATACCTTTTGATGGGCTACAATTTTTCGTAGGTCACTCAGGTATATCTACTCAGGTATATATAATTTATCTTAAAATAGTTATAAATAGGCATCTACGCATATAATATTATATTTATTATTATATATATATACACGGTATTTCGTGGAGAAGTGGGGAAGGGGCTAGGCGGGTCTGGGTCTTACTACATACATACCTACTATTATTATACTATATATTTCGTAGCAGCTGTTACAACCGTTAGCCTAACCAGTATTCGATATATTTTTAATAACAAACTTTTGGCCGATTTCCATATATATTTTATACATTTTTAATAGATTTATAATAATAATATATTTTTTATACATTTTGACATTTATTTATTTAATATTTTTTTTTTCATGGGAGTTTATTCACGATAAAATAGTGAAGGCATTATTAATTCGATTTTGTCTTTTCAGATTATCAGTATGGATGATTGCATTTTCTGAGAAGATTTACTGTAGTAACATGTATATTTTTTTTCACCATCGGAAAGTAGAGATTTCAACGAACAGAAACCATACCAACTTTTTGAAAAAAGCTGATATTTTGACGGGTGAATTTTCGATTGAAAATTAGGGTGTTTTTTCGATATTAATTCAAAATAAGGTAAAAAAATAAATATTTTTAATCAAATAAATTACAGCATATTTGGGACATAAAAAGGTAAGTTTTCACCAAATTTCGTTAAAAAAAACAAAAATTTGTAAAAGATAAAAATAAAAAACCAAAAACTTGGTTTTTTGGATTTTTCACATAAATTTTGAGGTTATGTGAAAAAAGTGTAAATACAAAAGTTTTAGATCTTTTTATTACCTACAACTTTGCCATTTGACTTTTTTCGATAGGACTTTTAGTTTTGCCGGAAATCGAGAAAAACCGTTTTTTACCCTTAAAAACTCACCCCCATCCCCTTCCCGACCTCAGATCGCCCGTAAATTATTTTTCCTTTTATTTTTATAATATTCCCCTCCTTTTCTAATGGGTTTCATCCTACTATTATTTTTTTTGGTTTTAAAAATTATCGACCCTGGTCTAGTTGTCATAACATCAAGTCTATTTTAATAATATAGTTGGCATCAGCATATTAATTCAAACGTACCATTTGGGTAGAATACTTATCGGGAAACGGATTATTTAGGAAAAGGTAGTGATGGGAACGGATGTTTTGGGAACGGGTGTTTTGGGAAACGGATATCAAGACAAACGTATCTTTTGGCAGAAGAACATTTTGGGAAACATTTATCCCATCAAAAACATACATGTGAAAATGCAAGCCAAGTTCAATGTTTAGAATATGCAATGCGTGTTTATCGACTTCACTGACAAAAAAAATGAGATCTAGATGGGTGCCAAGTTCCGTAGATAATCCTGATATTTATTTATTAAGAACATACCTACAACATTCTAAAATAAATTAAAAACACAATTTCTTATTTTTTCTGCTACAACAATATATTTGCTATTAAGTATAACTTCTTATATTTCAACACCCAAATTATTTACACAAAGCAAATAAGTAACTTAGGATAAACTGAAGCTCAAAATCTGACTTGGCTAGTTTTTTACCAGCAAGTCAATTATTTCGAAGAGTAAAATATGACCATACAATATAAAAATACAGTAACTTGCGTATAACAAATATGAAAACTAGCCAAGTCAGATTTTAAGCTTCAGTTTATCCTTAGTTATTTGCTTTGTGTAAATAATTTGGGTGTTGAAATATAAGAAGTTATACTTAATAGCAAATATTGTTGTAGCAGAAAAAATAAGAAATTGTGTTTTTAATTTATTTTAGAATGTTGTAGGTATGTTCTTAATAAATAAATATCAGGATTATCTACGGAACTTGGCACCCATCAAGATCTCATTTTTTTTGTCAGTGAAGTCGATAAACACGCATTGCATATTCTTAACATTGAACTTGGCTTGCATTTTCACATGTATGTTTTTGATGGGATATCATTTATTTTTGTCAAATAAGTTGGCATGCGTTTCAATAAACAAACATTAATTACTGAGTAGTTCCGGTGAATCTGTGATCTTCATTCATCATCATCAGTTTTACTTCACCAAATAGTGCTTTTCAAAAGCATATATGCACGAGTTAATATATGTATGCTATATACTCGTATATATATACAAAATACCCAAATCGATATAGCTATACCCAAATTATTTGAAGAGTTCCCTCAATTTCTCCAGGACCCCATCATCAGATTCTGACCTGGTGACCTTGGGACCAATCAGACAGTGTGCCCTTTCAAACAAAAAAAGAATTTTCCAAATCGGTTAATAAATGACGGAGTTCTGAGGTAACTAGCATAAATAATAAAATAAAATAATAATAATAATAAAACTTATAAAATCACTGTTTTCAGATTTTTTTAATTGTATACGCATAATTACCCATCTGTATGCCAAATTTCAACCTTCTAGGTCACCTGGAAGTGGGTTAGGTTTTTGATGATTAGTCAGTCAGTCAGTCAGTGGTAAAAATGCCGATTTTTAGACGTTTATATCTCAATAACCGTTTCACTTTTATTTATGAAATTTAGGGTTCTAGTTGATCTAAAGGGTTTTAATACATATACCAAATTTCATGTTTTTATGTTAAGTAGATTTGGAGTTATTGAGGGGTCAAAAGTGGCTCCAAACGGTTCGTGTAAATAACACACGGCTGCGCTCGCCAGTTCCTTTTTCTTGAACTTGGCTGGACACGCTGCCGCGTGTCTAGATATCGGGAAACGGATTATTTAGGAAAAGGTAGTGATGGGAACGGATGTTTTGGGAACGGGTGTTTTGGGAAACGGATAGAACGGTCCGAAACCGTGGAGAGGCGCAGGCGAAAAAGTCATCGAGCTATACGCGTACTTTACTTTAGTCGCACGCATTATAGTACACACAACATCACTAGACCCCGTTATCTTGTCGCACTGACATTACTTTTCACTAGAGCGTGAATGCTTTTTTTATCGACTATCTAAATGTCGATAGTGTATGTCACTGATAATTTCAAAGAGGTGTCACTAGGTACTACTTATTAGTTTCTGACCCACTGAAAAGCCTGAACGGGGTGAATAAGTAGGCCATACTGAACAACTTTCACTAGGCGGCTAAACCTGAAATCGCAAAAAAAAAATTGGACTTTTCATACATTGCGAGTTATAGCATATTATTATGTACGTACACACGAAGCAATTAAATAAATTCCACAATTAAACTAACACTATTCCAAAGAACTGCAAGTTATAGTGTCTGTCAATGTGACATGCAATTGGGTAGTTAAGTAAAGTTTTTGTAAGATATGTATATTATATATTTTTTCGATAGTCGTCATCCTAAAGATCAAGAAATTGCGGCTCTTTTATTTTTATTTCCTCTAATATTTTAGAAAAATTTTTTTTAGTTATGAAGTTGACATTTGTACACTTTAATGACCGACTAGCTTGTTGCCTTCGTACTTAATGAAAATGAAAAAAAAACACTTCTATATATGTCATTGTCAAATCAAATCAAAGTAAACAAACGATTCAATACAACGGCTCTTTTCTGTTTGCTTGTGTTTCATGTGATCAGTGTTTTTAGAAATATTTTTAACGATCTCAGAACGAGCTCCGGACTTTCGTTTTGCCGCTTTGCTCTAAGACCTTTGCACGATATTTGGTCTGCGATTTATTTTCGAACCCTTTGGCACTTCTTCTTGGACACCGATTTCTTCCTTTCTCGACGACTCTTGCCCTGCTTTTTGATAGCCACGAGAGCACTTTTGAATTGTACAATCCACGCAATGAATTCAGGCAATCCCACACGGACTGTGGAAATGGAGTAGGTATTACAAAGATTTACTTGAATTTACTTATTTGAATTGAACTGTTTGTTTACTTTGATTTGATTTGACGTTGACAGATATAGAAATGACAGTTTTTTTTCTATTTCATTAAATACGAAGGCAACAAGCTTGTCGGTCATTAAAGTTTACAAATGTCAACTTCATAACTAAAAAAAAGATTTCTAAAATATTAGAGGAAATAATAATAAAAGAGCCGCAGTTCCATGATCTTCAAGATGACGACTATCGAAAAAAAATATAATTTACATCTCTTCCAAAAACTTTACTTACCCAATTGCAAATCATTTATCTAAGGTTATCGCTTCTCGTAAGGCCAATAAGGTTACGTACTTATTTGTAAACAAAAAGTTTTAATTGAAATTGAGTATATACACTTAAAAGGCGAAAATTAAATTGTATGATATAAACATCGATATCAAGAAGGTCGATAAAAAAATCATTCACACTCTACTGAAAAACAATATTTTTGCGACAAGATAACGGGGTCTAAACATCACACCTAACTAACCATTAAAGACAGAGCAGAGAGAAAAAGAAAGAGATGTATATATGTGTATTATGTCAACAACATACGATTCTAGTGCGGCTCTCTTTCATGCAATATTTCAGATTTCTGAAGTGTATAGCTAGATGTGTTGCTGTGTGTACATTGAATATTAGGAAAACTTTATATTCTCTTAGACGTTTATAGTCTGTGGAACAAACAAATGTCATGATGTCAAAAAAAAAACCGCCCCGGTTCAAAGCACAGATTATAGGATATGTCTAAAAGCAAAGACTAGACTACCTACTATTGTGAACTGTTTGTGAACCATCTTTATCTTTAGACGTAGATACCCTAATACCCTTATCTTATAATTTGTGTTGTGAACTGATTATAAGATATGAAGTTTCAAAGTTACGGAGGAATAATTTGGTATTTCAAATACTTCGGGTTGCCATTGGCATTGTGCATTACAATGTGTAAGCTATTTAACCGAATGTCGCTTAAAAAACGAAGGGCTGCATTACAAGGAAAGGTAAGTAGTTAGAGGATAATATTTATTAACTTTTTGGCGTGATCTTTTAACTCGGGTACTGAATAGAATTACATATTGATGGTCCATTTCTCTCTTGTAATAATAGTAACTTCATCTGCGTTGACCATCCTATGAGAACAGTGTTTTTTTTCATCTAATTCCGCCCAGCTATTTCAGGGTGTAGGAGTAACAAACGTACAAACTTTCGCTTTAAGGACATCCCTTTTTTGTTCAGGATAAAAGGTACCCTAGATATGTTTATTTACGGTATAACCTGTTCCTTAAATAAATAAATAATAATAAGCTATGTTCCTTACAAATTTCATCTGTATCTACCTAGCCATTCCGGGCTCTTTTACACGTCAGTAATGTAGAGTGAATCCACTAGGGCGTCAGACAAGACCATCATTGCAGAGAAGAAGCGCTGCAAGAACCCCCAGCAGGTCATTTTTCAAACATAAAATACAATAATACTTAAAAGTAGGTTACATTACTAGGTAATAAACATAGTCTTTATAGTGGGGGCAAAAAAGATTATGAAAAATAGGCAATAACAGAAGTGACACTGGTATCTAGAAATGTTTATACCTACGAGTTCAAAATGTATCAATTATCTTTCTAACTTCTTACCTCCGAACTTAACTTGATTAGTAGTACATATTTAAAAAAATTGCCTAACAAATCCTAATGTTAACCTCTTCAGTAACTTTTCCTGCTACTTTAGACATTTGTTATTCTTGATTGATTTGATATGTATAGTTGCGGATCGAAAAGGTTGACCAGTTCTCAAATGAATTTATTTGAAAACTGGTCAACCTTTTCGTTCCGCAACTGTACATATCAAATCAATCAAGAATGACAAATGTACGCATTGCAAGCACATGTTACCTTTTTTAACTGTGTGTAACAGACGAGAGAAATAATGAAGAGTGGCTGTTGTTTATACATGACCATAGCAACCCTTTTTAACGACAAAAAAAAACTTGAGTTCAGTTTGAACTAATAGTGGCTGTTGTTTATAAGTGACCATGGTGACCATGTATCTGTGGGCCATGTAGTGAAATGACATTCATTATGATGGAATGTGTCATACTCGGTCGATAAGCAGATACTGTGGTCAACCTTTTCATTCCGCGACTGTACAATAAACATACAAAAACCTATCTAAATTCAATTTGAATGCAAATGTTAAATATATATTTAAAAAAAATTATCTTGTCTTGGATACTTGGATTGACATAATATTTTTTTTTATTCAAGTTGATATGTTGACTTATAAGTAAGCGTTTACTCAGTGTAAGAAAAGTTTGATTGACCTTTTCCAGCAAAAATTTCGTGCTCGATATGAAGAACTTCTTTGAGGCTTATAATGTATAGGTAGAATATTCCGTTTATACTAAACAGAAATTCTCTTATCTGTGTTCTTTGATAGATTTGTTTTAGCCCCTGTGATAACGTATGATATTAAATTAATACACATTAATTATTAGAACTAGCACAAATAAAACATTACAATTGTGAGGTCAAATACATTAAACAAAAACTCATGACTAGTAGAACAACAGGACAAGGTCTCTATGTGTCTAATTTAAACATACCCAACTTCTTATTCAATATATTATTTTCAAGTTTTTTGATCATTACTGTTTACTTTTGGATGTTTGAAAATTATAGGTGGTCCTCATAACAGGGGCTAGTTCGGGCATAGGACAAGCTTTGGCTCATGCTTTCTATGATCAAGGAAGTAAAGTTATTCTGGCAGCGCGAAGGGAACCTGAACTAAACAGGGTGAAATCAGATCTGATTTCCAAGAAATTGGTAAGACAAGTTATTTTATGGTAAAAGTAATATTTTTCATATCTTAATGGGTTGTATCAGATGTCCTTTGGCAACGGTTGTTGCAGGATAAGGAAAGGAAAAATGCCCTTTGATATTATGACTTGTTTTTTTTCCTACTGGAAACAACAAACAGGAAGGAACAGTAAGGTTGGTTAAAAACTGCCCGTGGTTCCGCAGAAAAAAAAACTCGAATTCATTAAATATGAGTTTTCTCGAAAACTATTAATTGTTAAGTTTACATTATTTTTTCATTTTGGTGAGTTCAATTAAATACGTATTATGGTCCAAACTCAAGTAGAGCAACCACTCTAATTGTTGTTTCTAAATAAATTTAGTTAACATTCTGCCAGACATCAGTTTGAAAGATAAAATAGGAAAGCAACTGTTTCAAAATTAACTGAATAATTGGGTTGGGTCTTTATTACATTTTGTTAAGAAGTTATTCTGACACTGCGTAAGAACTAAAGCATATATTTAATTAAACTTACCGAAATGGGGAAAAAAAAAAATATAAAAAATAATTGGTTTTCGAGAAAAGTCATATTTAATTAATTCTAAATACCTATTATTTTTTCTGTTGAACCTTTTCCATCCAAAGGTGAAACTGCACTGCTATATGTAAGTAACTAAAAAAAACCTGGGTCATTATCATAAAAGGGCATTTCCCTTTCCCTTATCTTGCTACGCTGCCTATAGTGATTTATAAATTTCAAATATAGAATGTTGATTTGTTTAAAAAAGAAAGAGAAGGGAGGTGTGGTTTTTTTACATGTTTTTGTGTAGGTATCTTTTAAAGTTAAGTTGACTGCTCAGTTGGTTAGAACAATGTTTGCGTGAAATGTAAAATTTAAGTCTGTTACAGGCCCAATAAGTATGAAAAATATTATAACAACACAATATTAAAGTTCAAATTGTGATCATGTGCAAATTGTGGTAAAAAATAATAAAAGTAATTTTATTTATTTAAGTGCTTATTTGTTTAATCTTTATTGCACAAAAACACTAATTTGAGTACAAAAGGTGAGCTTAATAATTTTTGCAACAAATTGGGCAAATTTGAGTAAAAACAGTTTGGGCAAATCAGAAATGACCACCCCATTACATTACATTACACCATTACCTGACTTGACTGTTTGGATGTTGTTTTTTAACCCCGCCATACGCCAAAAAGAGGGGTGTTATAAGTTTGACGTGTAAGTGTGTCTGTCTGTGCCACCGTAGCTCTTGAAACGGATAAACCGATTTGGATGTGGTTTTTTTTTAACTACTGAGTTTAGACCTTGTAAAAAATTACAAAGTTCCATTGATACTCTTCACATTATATTTTTATACACAAAATATTATATTTTTTACCAAAAACTGCTTAAAGTTTGTACCAGACACGTCACTAGTTTTAAGAAGGGTTTATAGTTAAGACTGCGCCACCGAGCGTACGCTGGATACGAGTGTAATCAACGTACCTAACGGAAAGGGTGGCTTATTTAGCTATATCATTTACCCTACTAGCGACCCGCCGTCGCTTCACTTCGGTGACGTGCAACATTACACGTCGCAGCCCGGGTGTAATTTTTTTTTCATACGAACCTTGTGATGTATACTTTACGTCCTATTCTAAAACCTACTACTGAATGCACACACAAAATTTCATAAGAATCGGTCAAGCCGTTTCGGAGGAGTTCTGTTACAAGCACTGATACGGGAATTTTATGTATTTGACTAGGTAGCTGTCCGCGCCCGGCGGCGCCGCCCGGTTGCAATTTTTTTTTCACACAATGGTGAAATATACTTTGTCCTATTCTCAGACCTACTGAATATACACATAACATTTCATAAGAATGGGTCAAGTCAAGTCGTTTCGGAGGAGTTTTATTACAAACAATGTGACACGAGAATTTTATATATTAGATAGATAGATAAAGATAAATTGTATTTTGTGTTCAACAAATAACCAATCTTATTTCAAGTAACTTCTCTAGTTTATTAGATAACACAACAATAGTATCTAATGACGGTCGGCGTTAGCTCGGTGCGGTAGGTCATAGATGACATCACTCTGATGACCCTTGTTATTTTAAAATGAATATTGAATATGTTAGTTGACCTTGTATATTTCTGGTTGACAGACAATAGCGACTCATGACCCTGTAGTGCTGCGGCTGGATCTTGCTGATCTTGAGAGTCTGGAGGGCTTTGTGAAGGAAGTGAACAATACTTGCGGCCACGTGGACATCCTCATAAACAATGGCGGGGTCTCCCACCGAGATTCAATTCTATACACCAAGTTTGAAGTTGACAAACAGATAATGTACATCAACTATTTTGGTCCTGTTTGCTTAACTAAAGGTATTTTACTGCTGATTTCATTTAAAACTAATAATAAAATATCACAGGACAATCTCACACAAATTTTGTTCCAAACTTTGCTGTAGACGTGTACTATTGAGACCATGATTAACATCCTTATATAGATAAAAAATACATACTTAAATGCAAAGGGCGATTGTGTACTACAAACGATTTAACCGTCCGGAAGTCCGATTTTTACCGTTACGCCATAAGCACTAGTTTGTGCAAAACCGGACTGCCAGACAGTAAAATTCCAAGATTCAGAAAAACGAATACTTGAGCTCTTCTCTTCACCCAATTATTTGCGCATACCGGTAATCGAACTTCATAGGCAGGGCTTACTAACTAGGGCCTAGTTTCTAGGCTAATGTGTCGTCAATATAGGTTGCATAGAATATAAAATTAAATTTCATCACAGCACTGAACTACTGATACTAAGTTAACTTAAAAAGATTTTCATTAGTGGTCTAAACTGCACAATTTATATGTAAACGTTTTTTTTTTAGCTATTTTACCTCAAATGGTTGAACGGAAAAGTGGGCACATTGTTTTTGTAAGCTCTGTTCAAGGGCTGATTGCAATCCCTGAGCGTTCAGCGTATGCTGCTTCTAAATTTGCTATGCAGGCTTTTGGTGATTCACTGCGTGCCGAAATGCATCAGCACAAAATTAATGTGTCAGTTGTGAGCCCAGGTTATGTCCAAACTGCAGTTTCCTTGAATGCATTAACTGGTAGTGGTGAAAAACATGCAGGTAACGAATTATTATAATGTAAATAATCTTTCTGTAATAACTAGAGTTAAGACTTTTAGTGGCAAATCGTGGTTCTAGAATCCATGGAGTCGCTATTTCCTATTTATTATAATACAAACCACTTTGATTTTGACCTTCAATATCTTAATGTTTCAAAAATAATTTATTCATTAAACATATAAATCAATTTAAATGAACTTTGGTATGTAGGATATATTTGCTGTGAAAGCGTTACAAACAAGAAAATATTAGTAGGTATGGAATAACCGAGCTAAAATTGTATTTATACTCGGCGTCAAAAAAATCGCAACTTTCCTAAAATTCGTTTCAAGCGATTATTACTCCTAAGATACATTAAGTATAAGTTAGTTAAGTATAGTCATAAATAAAGAACAAGAAGATATGTCAACGCCATACATTAAAATAAAACCGCCTTATTTGGAATGGTCACCAGGCAGCGTTAGTAAACTGGTTATGTACAGCGGTGACAGCACTAGATGTCGCTTATATCAATACGCCTTTTACGAACTATCGAATGTATTCGATCGCTCTGATAGATGTCGCTAGTGATGGTGTTCTAAAGAATCTGTTTTCGCAGTCAATAGATGTCACTTTACAAGCCATTGAAAAGAAAGAATATCTTATCCTAAAAATAGATTACACAAAAGATAAATAATAATATTCTGTTTTTTAAGAGCACACCTTCCTTACCTTACCATAGAGGAAATACAATATACTTAGGGCTTGTTGTTTGATCAGTAGTTAAACCATAACCATCCATAACCGAATAATTGTTAAAATTCGAAAATTTGACTAATTTCCTTGTGATTTAACCATGATTTATTATAACTTTTGACGTGACATGACAGACAGTGTTTAACATCATGACAGGTGCATAATAGAGTGATTATTTTAAAGATTAATTATTCTTTTTTTGTTCGGTAAATTATAACAATAAAGTGATAAACGATTGAGTTAGAAAGCTTCAGCATAGAGGAAATATAATAAATTTAAATATAAACTTCATGGCTTCAGTCACAAAAAAAGGTGCGTACACCTCGGGCGGTAGTAAAAATGGCTTTTGTTTGCTCTTGGGTCCAGAGTGTATTACATGCAATCCGAGACATTCTCCGTTTTACCATAGACGAAATATAAGTTTTACCGCCCTAGGTGAGTAATGCAGATTTCCTTGAGAAAAGGCAGGTTCAATAAAACGCATTCTATGTAAATGATTTCATTTATTTTGCAGTAGCCTAATTTTTTGCAGGTTTTGTATTAGATTTCTTTTGTGAGATTTACAAAAATAATTTATTTTGGTAACAATCATTATTCCCAAAACATAATTTATGTGCTCTGTACAATACATTTTTACTGAGTTTAAATAATCTGCGTTTAAAATACAAATTAAATGATTCAAAATATTTTTTTTTACATTTAATTTATGTTTAACAACATCAAAATGTCGCTCATAGTTCGTAAGACACACGTCAATCACTTGGTAAAAAGTGTCACTTGGGCATTTTAGTTTTGTATTTTCATAATTTCCGTAGGTTTTCTCCAAAATTAAATATTGTTTTTTATCATTTAGATCGGCATTTACAGTCATCACTTGCAAGCATTTTATGCACTTGAATTTATCATTGCATTTTTTTGCTAACCATCCCGCAAAGTAGGTTACAGAGCATTGCTCTAAACTTGGAGCTCCTTCAGTTGATGCGTTACTCGACGCCGCCGCCTCGTCGACGCAAGAGGAGCTTTCTTCCACACGTTTTTCCATCTGAGGAGCCTCAGTTGGATGTGATGACGTGGGCTGTGGTGATGCGGGTTGTGGTGCTGAAGTTTGCCACTCCTCAGGATAATTTTCGGGTTTTTCTGCTTCACAATTTTGATGCCCTGGAAGCCGTACGAGCATTTCCGTCAGGTAACTTCTAAATACGGATCTTAGGAGTCTCGCACTTGGGTTTTTATTATTTCCTCCCTTCAAACGATAGATTGAAAATAAATTTTCCAACACATCCTGGTTAATCCGATTTGTTAGAAGGTACTCTATTCCTTCTGTATTCTCTTCATTAAATAGTTGCATTATTGCATGACAGCTTTGTTGCAGTCCCTTGAAGCAAGGTGGAATTGTTATTTTTTTTTTGTTTCCTTTCACATTTATTTTCTGTAAATCCTGTAGAACTTCAAGTCCCTCTACTATTGCTTGTCTGGCAGCATTATCACCAGTCAAACCACATTTTTTAGGATTCTTGTCATATTTTGTCTTACTGTTCAATGCATCAAATAAATCATTTATTAATAAAATGAACTCAGCTGTGTTCGCAGCAGTAGGACTAACTAATTCATTTGTTCTCAAGGCTGTATTCATTGCAGCACCAACCGAATGCGAAAATACTTGTGTTGCCAACTTCACCTTCATCTTCTGAAAAGAGTTGGGGCTCAGATGATTTGGTGTTATTTTTAATAATGCCCTGCTTTTATTATTCTTATCAATGTCATATGTTGATATTATATCTCTGAATGAAACTTCCTTATTTTTGTAAATATAATTGTTCTCTAGCCAATTATTCCTTAAATTCTTGATGCAGTGTGGGACGTCAAATACTGCAAATAATTTGCGACCATTTACAAAGAAAAAAGGATTTTCTAAGGACGCGCCGAGACTTTTAATTGCACTTTGGTTGGTAGTGACTTGGTCACATACCGTGACCTTGGGTAGCAACCCTACATCGAACAGCTTGTTAACAATCACTCTTATGAGTGTTTGTAACTTATCAGCTTTAATATTTGTGTTCGACAAAAAATAACATAATGGTAATTTCCAATTGGCATAAATACCTCGTGCCAGGAATACCAGAACATATTTTGCAATTTTTTGCGTTCGCTCGCCCTTTCCCAAATCTTCAAATCCTTCTATAAAATCGAATTTCTTATTATATTCTAGGCATGTCATTATTGACATTTCATCGAATGTCAACATGCAAGCCTTTTCTTGGTATGTGGCATTCTCAAATTTACATTTAATTTGTTCAAATGCAGCCTTTGATGCTCCCGGTAAGCAGTCAGACTCTGACAACCACCGTTTAATGCTTGAAACGGCTGGAAGTACAACCCCTTGGTCACATAGGAAGTTGTATGTGGCCGGAGATTTGTAAAATATGGCCGACGAGAATCTTTTTTCGTCTTTGGACCATTTTTGCTTCTTGCGTCGCAACTGCATGGTTGCCATTAGTTTTGACGATTTACTCGCAAATGTATGCTTGTTAAGATAATTTTCAGGTAATAGTTTCTTTTTCAGTCTCTTTATTTGCACTTTTTTATTTTTCAGTATGAATTTTGTTGCATGAAGTTGCTGCTTTGTTTCAATGCATTTTGGCTCCGTGCATGTATCGCCCCGTTTTCTTTTTTGAGGACTTGGCATATTAAACTCATGGTCAAATTGGGACGACAGTGATGAACTTTCCTCTTCTTGAACATCCAAAACGTGACATGCTTTTTTACCAAAAACTTTTTTAGGCGTTAGAACCTTCAATTTTGTTGGAGATGTTTCTGGTGTCACTTTGTTACCAGTTCCTGTAATTTTAAAATATAAATAAAATAACAAAATTATACGAGCATACTTAAATTTAGCTCTACCCCTACTGCTGTTGATAGAATTAAGGACAAATACGATATATCGATTAGGTAGTGTATGTCTGTATACAAGAACAATAAATAAACAATCAAGAATTACCTTGCATTGCGTGCTCTACACACACAGAGCTAATATCATCAATTGATTTATCTTCACAGTGATAGTGTCTAGGAATAGCTGTCCCGGTCAACCTTCTTTGGTTATCATTGTGATTCATGTAGCAGGATTCAAAATGCACTTCACAAAGATAGCGGTACTTTAATTGATCAGGTGTCAAAGACGTGAGATTGATGTTGCCTGAAACAAAAGGAAATAAATATTTTTAATTTCCATTAAGAACATTTCTTGTAAAAAACCTGCAAAGCCTTTCGGCATAAGAAGTAGTGACATTTCAAGCTAAACTAAGTTTACTTAAGCCATCATTATACAATTAGTACTTATCTATTTACATACTTACAAAGTTACAAACGCAAAAGTATAACCATTATACAAATGTCCTATAAAAAGCGCATAAAAATTAATTATATGTATCTTTAAATTTTGGATTGTAATCTCTACCTTGGGTACAGTACAAGAGTACAACCATGAAATAAGGACACTAAGCACTTTTGAGCGACAAATAAACTTATAACGTAAGTAACGCGATAAAAATACTGAAGTACAAAAACGCTTAATTTTCAATCAATCAAAACTCGTACGGTAGGTACGGGATACACGTACGTGCTTAGTCGTTTTGCAAATCTACAGTTTTGTTTATTGTTAACAAAAAAGAACTTACCTGAATTGTTAATCCAGATCCGTAGGCGATTTTTATCATTAACTGGAAAACGGAACAATGTGTGACTTCTGTCCGTATTCGAACAGTTTATGAATTGACACCGATGTGCCATTTTGGTAAAGGCAATAATATCAGAGTCCGGTAGAAGTCCAAGTCGTCGTAGTATGTAAATCACTGGCTAACAAATCCGTTTAGAGCGCAAATCGTAGGTCCATTCAAATAAGCGGGGGTCAAATTTTAAAAGAATAACATGTAATGACAATACAATTATTGATAGCCGTGCTGCAAAAGTGCAAAGGTAGGTAGATACCTATCGTCTCCAAGTTTCAGTGTTGCCAGTTAAGTCTCTATGTTTCCATATACTTCTGACGTTTTAACTTTTCCCATGTACCTAATTAAGTGTACTTTCACTACACTTTTGTAAAAAAACTAGCATAACGCACCTTATCTTTATTTGTTTTTTTTTTAAATTGAAATTAGGTTTAAACTCATCCTAATTCTAAATCTATTTTTTCGCATGTTTACAAATGAACAAAGTTTGTGATTTTTATCTATAATTTAAAGGAGTGATCTTGTAGCAACATTTCCACATTGCGTCTGCACTGAGGCGTTTCGTTACACGCAGTTCTCTTTACCAATATACAATTTCAGACGAGTGCGAAGATAAAGAAATTAATAATTTAGCGTATGCTCCATTATTTAATATTATTTTAAGAAAGTGTAGGCATTAAATATATACCTATTTAATATCAATGTAAAATATTTGTACGCGCGGTGATTAATTTGTTATAATAATATATAAGATATCGAAATGGAACGTTATGAAAAGAGATGTTAAAAATATGAAAAATAGGAAATTAGTCTAAACATTTAGCGACGTTGCCAGATTGAACCTCCCAGCCAGTGAGCTACAGCTAGGTACCTATGACAGGATTGCTGACAACGTCGCGCGTCGTAAGCATTTCGATAGAATATAGGTAAGTAGCTACCTACTTTTTGGGTACTTCGAATCATAATCATAAATTGATACCTACTTACTCGAATGTGAATGGTAGTACACATTACAGGTATTAAGTAGTATTAGCATTTTTGGTCCGTGGACCCGTTGTTCATATACCAAGCATGATATGATGAAATATGAAATTGATGAAGCCTTAGGTTTTTGAATTTTATTCCTCAGAAAATGATGTCTTGCTTAAATTGCCAGCCAACGTCCTGGGTTCGAATCTCGACATTGGCAAAAGTTTCATGTGATGTTTTAGTGACTAGGTTACCTATTATAAGTATTATCTTATTTACTAACTGTCTACATTTTCTTTTTATGTATTTATTTATTTATACAACAATACGTTTAGTCTAGTAAAATCAGGTTCAAAACAGCGCCATCTATCATCGACTTTGTCCATTTACAAGCTAAGCTGTAATAAAGATTAAGTCGTTACTAGATGGCGTAGAAATAAAGATTATTGTTGTTATTTTGAATCGATTTATGATCTTTTGCGACCTGTTTCTGGTAGTTTTTATTTGAAAAAGTTAGATAAGTGAAAATAAACATTTGTTAATGATGATATTTGAGATTTCGAAATAACGTAAAATATTAATAGCCTTCAGCCGTGCTCTAAGCGACATCTCTTAAAGTTTCTCAGAACTAATCAGAGTATATACCATATTAAAGGTCAAAATCAAAGTGTCATGTATTATAATAATTGGGAAATAGCGTCTCCATGGATTCTAGAACCACGATATGCCACCAAAATCCTAACCCTAGTAATAACACTTATGATTACTTATCTTGACCTTTGTCTGTTTCAGTCATGGATAAATCAACTTCAGAGGGATTTACAGCTGACTATGTTGCAGACAAAATTTTGGATATGGTAGTCAATAAAGACAACGACTTGGTGATCAGCCAGTTTCTGCCAAAAGTAGCCATATTTTTCAGATATAATACACCCTCAGTCTACTACTGGTTCATGCGTAGAAGGGCAGTTGAAACCAACATTTAAAATTTTCATGTATTTTTTCTTAACCAGGAGGGGGGGGGGGGGTTACTACTTTTTTTTATTAAAGATAACTATTGGGTATTGTTTGAGGCCTAAGGACTTGCCTAACAAGGGGATGGATAGTTTATAATGATTAAAACTGATGATGACTAAGGTATCATGTTTCCGAGCTACATTTAATACAGTTCAGGAAGTCCATGTCATGATACTCGTGATATAGACCGCCACTGTTAGTCTTAATCATATAGATATTTAGTTTTATATACCGTTTATTGACAGCCAAACCTCGCTAAGGTAAGTTTTGTGTACTTAGGGAGTTTTTAAATAGACGATAAATACTTAATCGCTATCGGGTTGGGGCTTATGTGAATGGGGTATATTTAGTTTAGTTTATTTTAAGAGATTTAAAACTGTTATTTTGAGACCCGATATTTCGACAGTTTCGTGTGCATCATCACGTATAGACTGTAGAACTGGTGGTTGGTTTATAAACTCTGTGTAGACTTTTAGTGCAGTCATTGAAGCGAAAAATACGGTCTTACCTCCGATTTTTTTTACTGTGAACCGATTTGCATGAAATTTTGGAATTAAGCTCATCTTACCCTTAACTTCAAAAGTGAAAATGATCTGAACTCCGCCTATTATTTTTAAGGGGTGTAAACAACCCCTTAATGGAAAAAATTACATTGAGCCCTTTTATCGCTAGAAAACATGTCATAATAGTAAGTGGTGAAATTGTAAAGTGCTTTCTAACACAATTACCTCATATTAAAATCATTTTCAACCCCTTGAAAATCTTACAACCCTTGCAAACAACCCCTAAGTTGAAAAAATCACAAAAAAATACTTTGGTATGACATAAAAAGATTTAAGTATAGAGTAAGTAATATTTTATATTCTCTATAATAATTATCAAATTTTTAACCCCCTTTCAACCCTTGAAAAGTACCCCTTGATAAAAAATTGTTAATTTTTTTTTTTATAAAATGAAAAGGATTTAAATATTATTCCACACTCTCTAAAATGATTATCATATTCTTAAGCTTTTCTTTCCTTAAAACTACCCCTAAATTAAAACAGTAAATATATATGATTACTGCTACCATTTTACGTATATAAGTTAGTAACATAAGTTTTTGGACCATAACTCCTTCAATTTTCATGCTATCACAATTTATAAAAAACCATTCTAAAGGTAATTAAGAGAGCTACAACATCCTTCATTGCAATACATAGTAAAAAACCTTTTTCTAAAACGGTGAAGGGTTAAAGGGCTTAAGAGAGGCTGTGATTGCGCTGCCACGCGCTCTTTAAACAATCATATCTCCGTCATTTTTTGTTTAACAGAAAAAACAAAAAAATCAATTTGTTTGTCAGAAAAATACCTAAATTTTTTATTCCTACACTTTTATACGTATCTGTCGTCATTTTTGAGATATTATGAAAAAAAGGCGGGTGTTTTAAGAATTTGAAATTTTTTGGATTTTTTTTTAATCGTGACTTTTTTGAAAAATATGTGTCCTGAAGCAGCCAAACTGATACAATCTATCAAACTCTTCATAATAAAGTTAATTCTAGGCGGAATACGATTAATTTTAATTTTTGTGGAAATGGCAGTTATGAAACCTATTGATTTTTAAGGATAAACATTAGATGCTCCTCTTATTTGCAATACAGCTCACTTATTTTACGTGCAAAAGACTTTTAATAGTGTTCATTTTAAAGCTTATTTCAAGCACTACAAAACCCTTTTTTATTAGAATGCATAAAATGCATCTGCTCGCCGCTAGATGGCATTGACCACATCGATTAAATTTCAGACAATATAAAAACGGCTTTGATCTTTAATATCTAGCTTAATATTGCACTTAGAATACTTTTTAAAAAACCAAATTGTTAATTTTTTTACCTGCTACAATTTTGTTTCTTATAAAATTTTCGATAAAACGTATATTTTTGGAGATATTTGCAAAAAACCGATGAAAAACGTGAAAAAATTGCGAATTTTCAATTGCCAATAACTTGAAAAGTATTGGATTTTTCGAAAAACCTCAGGGTGGTTGCGGAGTTCAAATCATTTTCACTTTTGAAGTTAAGGGTAAGATGAACCTAATTCCAAAATTGTATGCAATTCGGTTCACAGTAAAAAAATTCGGACCAATAATGCTTCAATGACTGCACTATTTATGGTCTACCTAATTCTTGCGTGCCGATTGCGTGCGCTTTCGTTACAGATTCCCACTTTCAGTAGCATTCCAACCAATTATGTATTTTATTAATCGAAATATAATAAGTATGGAAAAGTAACACCGAACAAACTTTACGTTGAAATACGTCCCATTTCCTCTACACCTTGAAACGTTTGAGTAGACGCCATTACTGTAGAGGTTGTATATATTTTCATCCTTAAGAAAACTTTGATTAGTTACACAGTACACTGCTATGACAAGAGATTTAATTGGTCTATAGTTTTTCTCGTTATGGCTACTCAAACACGCAAGAAAAAGACACATCTGACATGTGGTTGAACTTGGATGGTTTAATGGAAAAGTGATTCTTACTTTAATTAAGTTAAGGTGTACACTTTATTTATACAGCAATAAATAATGTTTTAGAAATATCTATTCTTAAAAGTATAATATTTAGTAGGCACTTAATAACGATATTATATACGGATACAAGTATCTACAAATAAAATCAACAAAACTCCCATTATTATTATAAATCAAGATTTCTTATGATGAGGCACATTACCGTTGAAGCCGGTCGAGCACCAAGTATTAGCTCCGCCCACTTTAGCACTAAGTATGTGGACATTTTGAGTGACAGTTATCCTTCTATACTTATTATACTTCGATGATTTTATTGAAGCACACTGCTTACAATTAATTATTTTTACACTTCATGTGTTAAGTTCCAGAATTGCCATTGAACACGATTTTGTTGGCTTTGGCAGTGGCCCCTATTATTTGCTACTCTTTTTGGCCAAGTTATAAGTCTGTTTGTGTGTTTGAGGACAGTGACGCAGTCACTAGTAAAAAGCGTATCTATAATGATGACGATACTCACGGACTTATATATTAACGCACAGCCGAAACTACTGTACCCAGAAATTTGAAATTTGGTTTCTTTCATGATGTAAGTGAGCACTAAGAATGGATTTTTGGAACTTCATCCTCTAAGGGGATCAAATAGGAAGAGAGGGAACCTTATTCTACGCGCACGAAGCCGCGGGTGTCCTCTAGTGTTATTATAAAATATTATTGGGTTAAACAAGAACTACAAGATTCATCATGAATTGCGAATGCATTTAAGATTAGATCAATATATAAACGTTATAAAAACTGTCCATACGACAAGACATTTGATACAAAATATTATGATAAATGTAAAAATAATATTAAATGTTTGTTCAATAAAAATGCCATTTTATTACTTCTTATACTCTGTTCTGCACTATAAATCCCAATTTATTTCAGGTTCCACCCATGTGGGCTGATTTTTTTATTCTTATAGTCGCGGAATAAAAATGTTCCGTCACATTTCGACCTTTAAAGGCATTGATATAAAGTTGACAATGAACCTTCATTCCGTGCATCATATTATTGATCACGTTAAATAATACTGTCAAGTCATAAAAGGCTGTGCATAACGTCAACAATGTAATTAAGTACGATAGTTTAATCATCATCAGTTCAAGTAACTAGCATCATCTCGTCAATTCAGTACCAGTGCATATTTTGTTTTGATAGATAGAACTTTGTCAAATTAACAGCGTCAAGTCACGAGTCGCGAGCTCCAATGCAAATCGTTCCTTACCACTGTTACAGCAATAAAAAGATGTAAAGATGTATACTACTGTATACCGTACTGTACTTGACCACACAATAGAAATGTAAACCAGTTAGCATTATGGACCATAAAGGAATGTGGACGAGTTAGGAAGGTGACGACATAGGAATGCCGACGAATTGGAATAGAGGGCTATATGGCATTGTGGACGAGCTACGGTCACGAAATACGACTGGAAAAAGACACCCTGAGCCCAACAGATAGTTAGGTCATATGAAAAGTAAATTAAAAAATGCCTCTATAACATATTTTAATGCATGAAAACTGGTTATTTTCTTGCCAACAATAATCTTTCTTAGTAGAAGTTACCTTTCAGTATGCATGATACATGAATGCAAAAATAAATAGACTGGAAGAGCATAAACTGGAAGTACATACAGATGCATCACAATTAAAATGTTGACTTGCATAGTTATCACAGCTAGTGAAATAGCTCATACCTATTTGTGACATATTTTATCATGCACACTGAAAGTTTTAACTGATTTCATAAAAGTGTATTCAAATTAGTTATTTTATTATCTATATAAAGAAAATATCTTTTTACAGGTTTTTCTTCTATCTAAAACTATAATTGTAATCTTTTTATACACTCTGCTTCCTACTATTAAATATAAATGATACACTAATCACTAGTAAGCTTCAAATATTATCTACCTACTTCATAATTGAGAACATTTTTTAACCTATTAAGCATAAATTGGCATAGAGCTTTGCTTCATGCAACATCAAGAATTCTATTTAAAGGTATGGTACAGCCTCCACAAGCAGACTGCAGCAGCAGCAACGGCAACTGTACTATGTAAATATATTTTTCGCCTATTGTCTGTGCGCACAAGCACTATAGGTGATGTAGATGTTAAGTCATTCATAACAGGTAGAGTAGACAGATGACGTCGATTTTTCTCCTCTTGGTATTTGCAGCATGGGTCCCATTGCCATGCAAGAGTGTAGCAGCCAGCACAGAGAACTGATGCAACACCAAATGGTGCACATGCTATAGAACTCCACGTCATACCTGGAATACACAGTTGACCAGTTAAAATACAGAATCATCCAAGTAAATTTATATCAACAAATACAGATATATTGATATGCTGTGAATGTAAAATAAAAATGCCAGGATTAACATATTTTAATGGGTAAACATGAGGCGGCCCATCTGATGTGAAGGCATGGTCGCCACCACCTATGGACATTGGTTCTCTACAAAGCAGAAAAACACTGGGATAAATGTGTAGCTGGTCTTCATTGGTTGTTGACCATATCAAGGGTTCCGCGGTCAAACCCAATAAGTTGATATAACTTTTGTCAAAACGAACATCAATCAATTTATCAGGGTTGACCATGTTACCCTTGTATTTTCCTGAAGCTTAGTTTGAGCCATGACTTTGTGTGACAGTGTCCACTGTTATTAATATACAAATTTCATATTCAGGGACCAAAATAGGAAACTCGTCGTCATGAGAGGCGTTGTTCGCAAATTGTTATTGTTCAATTTGACTTGACTACGAGCATGTCTGTGAAGAATGCGAACAGGACCATATCTACAATGTAAAGGTTTAAAAAATTGATTAATTACCAGAGGCAATACCACAAAGACCGCTGTACAAGGAGACTTTATGCAATAGATTGCCCACATAAATCCACCGTGCCGTTTCTTCTCCGAGGGATTCCGGCTCTATAACGATAATGCTCACGCCGGCCTCAAGTGCTCTTTCCAGTTCCATTTCAAATTTGATATGTGCATTTTCACTATCGTAAACTTCTCGTATGATTGCGACACTCGATGGCTTTTGATCGCTGCAAAACAATGTTCAATTGTCATCATATTAACTAAAAATGCTAGTTTAATATAATAGTGTTATAAACATTAATAAAACAAAACATGGTATTAGAAAAGTAAACAAAAAACCCTTTTGAAGACCGCTAAAAAAACGAAAAAATAGCTATCCCTTTTATTTACAATTACGAACCTGTCACTTTCATTACCCGCCATGTTAACTATAGACAACAGAGTCCTTAGTGTTGACATTATTTTACCGGTTACACAGATTATAAGGGCATGGCTAAAGACCGGTTACTGTAGGCATATGAATTTATTTACTCATTATCGGTTCATACGCGAAGATAGCGGTTAACAGATAAATTATCTCACACGACGGACAACGTTGCAAATTTCGTATTGTAGCGATATTAAAGCTAGGCAAAACAAACTATTGGAAAAATGACGCTATTCGGAATCAAATTGGTATTGTAAAATGAACTAACAAACAAAACAAAAAAATATTCAGAACTCAGACTATAGTTCCATCAGTGTCGATTGAAAATGAGGGCGAGGTTTGGAGTGAAATTGGCGACATGATCCAAAAATACCGCTCAATGTGGTAGTTGCCACATAAAAATATTAAAGATCTCATGACCATAGTGAAACGTAATAACGTAACAAACGTAGATATCCCTGGTATAAAGGTGCACTTACACGGAAATTTTTTTGAGCAACAATTGTCCGTCGACTGTTTGGACGTCTCATTCTATTACACCAAATTAGAGTAGTAAAGTTATTGTAGACGGGCAATTATCAGGCTCAAAATATTACCCGTATAAGTATACCTTAAGAGCTGCTGCACAAGTCTAAAACTTATTTTATTATATATACAACATTACTTCGTCGAATTCAGTGGCTGATTTTTGTGTTGCGGTTCTCCTTATTCAATTTTACAACGTATAAGTCCTGTTAAATCTAGCGAATGTGCTAAAGTCTATGTTAATATTAGCTAATATTTAGTTTATTAGGGAATATCCCCTCCACTCCATAACGCCATCTATGGGCGAAATAAAGAAGATGGTGACAAAACTGACAAACAGTTATTCGTTCTGAATTTATTAGATAGAGTGGTAGGTACATGAATAGTTATTTTTTAATGATTTAATACCATGAGAAAATGTTTTGTCCATCATATTATACCTTAGTTGACGGATAACTGTAACTTTGAGACTTAGGGCTTGTTACACCTTCCTAATTTAGTCACTAATAAGAGGGATGCCGCAATACGTTAAATACGTATGGAGATATCTTCATTCGGGTCCAACGTATTGCTTGTTTACTTGGGCACCTAAAAAGCCACCGTTCTGTAAATGCTGCCTGTACTAAAGTTTTTTTGTCGTGTCTCATTTTAGAGTTCCGTTTACAAGGCGAATAAGAAAAAAAGTTGTGTTATTTTATTTTTGCGGAAGGATAAGCCAATTCGAATATCGTTTACCCTTCTTAACCCGGAGAGCCGAAACCCCAGGGCTCTGAACGTTTTGGAAACGTGTCCGTTTCTTATACGCGATTTTATCAGGAATCACGATTTAAAAGCTGAGCCTTCCGGTAGGTACACAATTGGTTTCTTTTTTATTACTGTTATTGTTTTTATTTGTAGAGGCGGCAATTAAAGCTTGTCCCGTAAATGAGAGTTTTGATAAAACCCATTTATTATTGAAACTTTTGTATAAATGAATTTGATTTGATTTTGATTTTTTATTAACTAGCTTTCTTTTCTGTCTTTCATGATAATGGATGAGTAACTTGAATCTTTTAACATAGCTCAGAACTGGATGACAATGCGATATGATTTAAAAAAAATGAATAATGAGGTGAGTCAGGTGCCAACTAAGCTCTGGGCTTGTACTATGGGTAACGCATGGATAACGATATAAATACTTATATATTATAGGTAGAGAAATAAATACTTACATAGAAAACATCCAAGACTCAGAAACAAATACCTACTCGTGCTCATCACAAAAATATTTGCCCATCCCGGGAATCGAACCCGGGACTGCTAGCTTCGCAGGTAGGGTCACTACGACTAAGTATGCTAGCGCGTCGTCAGCCGACCCTACCTGCCGTAGTACCTATTAAAATCGGTGCAATCGATTCGATCGACCACCATATTTTTGCTTTTACACAGACCTACATACGAGTAGTTTCGTAGACTGTAAAAACCAATAACCATGTAATACGGAGAATTCGTAAAGAATGATTTAGAAAATATTTTCCGCCACTCACAACTGTCGCCCACTACAGCCGTTCTAAAATCCGCTTGCCTGATTAGGTAAAGGTGAATGTTGCAAACTATGCTCTCCAACAGCAAATATCAAAAAAGTAACTTGAAAGGTTACGAAGTTTTGACTTTATAGACGACTGGTTAGAGTTTGCTTTAGTTTGGCGAGCTAATGTCGCGTACGATTTTGTTACCATTTGGCATGCAATCGTGTTTAATACCTTGCTACGTATAAGGCGTGTGTGGGTGCAAGGCTGACCTTATAGGCGCTACCCACAGGTAACGCTCAACATTTGTATAATTTCCCGACAACCCACGCACGCATAGCTATTCCTAGAGCAAAAGGATCTCAAAAATATTCATAGCCTTCCAGGGTAGGGAGGACAGTGTAAGGCAGGCTGCCCTTAAGGGTAGACCATATGTTTAATTAATAATATTTTTAGTTATGTATCGCTTAACTATACTTTTTATATAGTTAGTTTAACAGAATTTTTACTTGTAATGTTTTTTTATGTTAGTGTTTATAATAATAATTTATTACTTTATAATGATTTTGTTTTAAGCACTCGTAGATTCACTCCAAATTATACCGACAACGTGTCAAAGACCCCCGACCGCGGTAAGTTTAGTAAATAAATTATTTAATTTAGCTACAGTTTTTAGGTTCTCGGACTCCGAACTACATAAGTACCTAAAGTCGGGGTAAATAGAAATTGCAAAAGATGTAAACAAAACCAAAAGGGCCAATTTAACATTGAATACTCCATAATCACGTACTACTCTTGGACATCGCGTGAAGTAATTTTAATGATGTATTTACACGCATTGTTTTAAATTCTGCTTAAGTTTAAATAACTATTAACTACTTATACGTTTTTTTAAATCAAATCTCGTTTGCAGAAATATTGAAGTTATGTGTCAATCAGTCATTATTTTTTACATACCCCTACCAGTACAGATGTACCTACTTTTTCCGTTAAAATTTACTAAGAATTTTAACAGTTATCAAATATTATGAGAGGAGATCAAATATTGCTACTATGTAGGGTCTTCTTCCTCCTTTGGTTTCCTCTTGGGAAGCGCTGGTAGGTTTTTGAGATGTAAAACAACTCGTGCGGGTTACTTTCTAAAAAAACATCTCTTATCTTCCTTTTTTTAAACCACTGGTAGATTTTTGAGTCAGTCAACTCTGAAGATATTTCGAGTTGACTGACTCTAAGAAACATTTCTTTTGCAATTGGTGTCAACGTTCGAATTTGAACCCTTTTCATACTTAGGCCTCATTAAAACATCTGTTACATTGTTTGTTCACTTGGTTACATAGAGAACTAATTTATACTTATTTCAATCGAACTCAATACATACATCATTTTGCTTCCGCGAGCTGAAAAATAAGCGGTGAGAGCGTGGGGGTAAATATTTTCAGACTGCAAACTTTGTCTTTTGTTTGTTAGTTATATTGTGCAACTTATTATATTCTACTAGGTAAAACCATATTGCTTTTGACATGTTATCGTATTGTGTAATGAGATGAGACACAAAACACCATTATGTGCGTTTATTATAAACGCTTAAATTATATTTTAGTACCTAATTAAAATTACCCAGGAAATGTAACTATACTTACCTGTGTGCATTCTTGGATAATTACTTTAGTGCGCTAGTAGACTGATGGACCCAGTAATGGACAAGGTACCAGTAATGGACACTTGGTTCTTATTTCACAGAAGATAAGAGTTATTCATTTGTTTTGCAACAATAAATTTCGGACCGTATAAAATTTGAAATTGCTCCGAAACGGCTTGCTTTCTTATGAAATTTTGTGTGTATATTCAGTAGGTCTGAGAATAGGTCGTAATAGTAGTATGAAGAAAAGGGTGTAGCTAGTTAATAAAAATCTTTTCGTTAACTTTCAGAATTATATTAGTTTAAAAGCACAACAGCTACTACAATATCGTGCCTCGCACCGTGGTCGAGAGGCGTCTGCTGAAATTATATAAAACAAAGCCGGTGTTCCATCGAACCATTAGTTTAAAAATTCAAACCATTAAACGGCCAGTTAACAAAAAGGAAAAGTGCAATAAGGTGTATTCTTACAATACAACCTTATTTCACTACATCCCTCGTCCCTCTGGAAGTAGGGATGAAACCTAACAGGCCCTAACAACTACCTATACCAGGCATGAACAGAGTTTACTCGTCCAGTCTTGCTGGATAGCCTGCTGTGCGATTAACATGTCGATCTTAGAATGTGTCATTTAAATAAATCGACCACCATAATAACACAGGAAGCTTCCGCCCATTGAAAACCTGGCCAAAAAGCAGGGCGGCAAGTATGGAGAAAAAGAACCTGCCTACCTAACTCTAAAAAGAAAATAATGTCAATCCGCGCATTGAAGATGCCGGATTGCCTCACAAAGGTAATTGAGGAATCTCTCGAAACAAGGATGAAGCTTATTTGAAGACAATAGCGGACCTCTGTCCCTTTCATCCGTCAGTGCTTCGACCTCTATCGGATCACTCTCGGATTCAAGTATCTAGAAACAAAGTTAAAAGTTTTATTTTATTAGAACCCTATCTCAATAAAAACAACAAAACATTATATAAAATAGAAGCGCCTGTGTCACACATCTCGGCCTGAGATATGGACACAGCGTCTTCGCAGAATGATGATGGACTGCATCTCTTCCTGATGTCACATCAGGTGAGTGCAGCATCAGCAAACTGCCAAGCACAATCCAAAATTGTGCAGCTTGCAAGTCATCGGTTTGAGTACATGAAAAAGAGAAGGCATTATATCCCTAACCAACACAAATCAGAAAAAGAGCAGGGGAATTTCTCAATTGGGAATAGCTAAAAATTTAAAAGTATAATTATTATATTCCCATGGAATATAAGCTAGGGGAAAGAGTAGATAAAGCTCTCAAGCCGCTTCCTTGCGCTGCGAATAAAAATAAATGAATTAAAATCAGGCGATACGGTTTACAATAACCAACGGCATAATATAGTCCACTCAGCGGACTCCATGCCTTCACAAAGACTTGACCGGATCGCCTGCTTACAGCTTTACTGCAAACAGCAGTCATCGGACATCAAGATTCTCATCTCAGCATAGTTGCACATGAAACATAAGAAACACACACAAAATAAAACAAGTTAAAGTTAGTCAGCAAACTCTTCAAGCAATAAGCATGAACAAGCATCCAAGCATGACCCTCCTAACATGACATGCATGACCCATCTGCCATGAAGGAACCCGCACACCATGAGGCATGTGAGATGAAACCAACCAAGCTTCTTCCAGCCTTATAGGCATAAAGGAATTCTCACAACCCCTGATATACTGGACTCCATGGAGACATGCCTGCATCATGTTCCATTCTCATCTGTCTTCCTATGATTGTTCATGCTTTTCCATAGTCTGCAACACTGAAAAAATAACAAAACCAAAACATTATCACACCTTAAATCTAAACTAGTACCCTAAATTATGCAAACCTATAACTAAACCCTAGAATAAAATTTCTTTAACCTATTCCTATGTACAACCTGGATTTTTGAAGGCATGCCAACTTTTTTAATTTTATAATTTTCAGTAGCAAGTCTGGCAACTATCTCATAAGGTCCTTTATATCTCCGGGCAAGCTTGAAACTCATGCCAGTTTTTCTTTTAGGTGCATATAACATCACCAAGGTCCCATTGCCATATGGTATGTCTTTGGCCTTCTCATCATAATAAGCTTTCTGCTTCCGCTGGGCTTTATGAAGAAAAGGGTGTAGCTAGTTAATAAAAATCTTTTCGTTAACTTTCAGAATTATATTAGTTTAAAAGCACAACAGCTACTACAATATCGTGCCTCGCACCGTGGTCGAGAGGCGTCTGCTGAAATTATATAAAACAAAGCCGGTGTTCCATCGAACCGTTAGTTTAAAAATTCAAACCATTAAACGGCCAGTTAACAAAAAGGAAAAGTGCAATAAGGTGTATTCTTACAATACAACCTTATTTCACTACAGTAGTTTATGCAACTGATGCATAATGGGAGGCCTCAAAACACGAATGTCACCACGATTAGGGTCACACGAGTGTTTTAACGCGTAATTATGTACAGTTGCATACACTACTATATCTTCACACATATCATAAGTACTCTAAGATGGGTTCAGAACCCGCAGAGAAATGACCTGTAATGCTACTAAATAGTGCTACCTGTAAAATATCTATAGACTATAGATATTAAAATAATGCTATAAAAAATAAAGTTAAATACAGAAACAAATTACAACAACGCAAACAACAAACAAACAACTATTCACAATCCTACTTTCGTCACAGCAAAAAACCAACAAAAAAATGACATCAATAATGGCGGCAATTTGATCCTCCGTGAAGACCATTTTTTTTTAATTTTAGAGAAACGAATGAAGTCCCTATTCTCAAGTCACTCGAGATCAAATGTCGTGCGGTTTATATTAAAAATTATAATGAATTGACGTTTTGAGACTTTTGAGTCGATAACTGTTTTAATATCTACGAATACAAGAATAGAGAGCCTCTTGAGTTATGATTATGACGGCTGTTCCAAATTTAAACTCATACATACCTTACCAAAATGTTTTAACATATATTATAATATATAATGTTATATTATAACATTACAGTACAGATTTGGCCCATTACCACGGACAAGAAAGTTCTCATAGTAAAATTGGTTGTAATAATTTTGGTCATCTCCTACTGGTTTGGAACGCATAATAGAGAACTTATGATATAGTGTGTAAAGTATAATTTCATAACGTTGGTATGAAAAAAAAATTACACCCGGTGCCGGACGCGGACAGCTAGTAGGTACCTAATATATAAAAGAATATGGTGGATGACTAGATGTTCTATTTTACTTTGGTTCTTTCTTTTGAGCAAATGTTGATGGAGCTTTCACTTGAATACTATCGCTTAATATTATTATATTGTACTAAAACAATGTTTGTAATACTCCAATGACTACATAATGTAAATGAGCAGCGATAACTCACTTCATAGTGCTAATATTTAGTGCTTTAAAATTTCTAATTTACAAATTACGTAATAATATGTATGTTTCTGTGTTATCTCCTGAATAAATCAATAAATTTAAAGTTATTATGTCACTCGTATTACTTAACATGGTTATGTATTTTTTAAAATCTCATTTAATAGTTTAGCGTCATTTATAAAGAAAGCATAAAATCGTGCAATAATTACTTTATAGAGGTCCTCTATGTACGATCCGATTAGCCATGATTCCATAAAAAGAACAAGTTAGTTATTATGAAGGACTAAATTGCAGAAAAAAAATAAAGCTACAATTTTTTACAGATATTTATACCGCACTCTAATGCTAATATTAGAAAAAGTAAACAAAAAAAACAGTTTTTTTTATTGTAGGTACATGTACCTACAGTTAGGCTGTTTTTAATAACACTATATAGGGTGTGGTTGGATGGTTTCTAATTGGTTCTTGAATTACAGGCGATTAAATGTTTATACACACAAATAACTTAAAATATAATATAAACATGTACCTACCTACATATACGAGTACATATATAAGGTACTCGTGTAGTGGTTGTTGAAGATAGTTTTTTGTTTTCGTAATTTGTAGTAATGATGACGGAATCTTGCCTGGTTTTTGTTTCCTTGTTGTCTGAGCTGTAGCAGTAAATTTCTTTGTTTGTTTTGCCTGAACATTCTCTAAACATACCTTATGACCACGTTTCAATAAATATACGAATGGATAATCTTATTAGATTTATTTGTTGGCCGGTGGTATACCGTGCCCTAGGATGGTATGGCCCCCATTGTGGATAGTGCGCGATCGAACGCGCGGGTAATGAACCCGAGCATCCGCGGGACCCAACCCCCCTCCGCCCCCCACCTCCTGCGCCCGCGCACGTCTCGTGCTCACGACCACGACGCTCCTTAGGGCTCCCCGAAGCAAACTTAACCAGAAAAATAAATCTATATACTTCACGTCAGATTTAATGATCTTGTCTTGCCTTTTACCAAAAAGGCTTACGTCATGTCTTCCTACACATTAAATTAAGGTTGTTTGCCCAAACTAGCTATATAGTTTCGTGATTTTTATAAATGTGTAATATTTTTTTTTTTTTTTTTAATCTCATTTATTTTATAAGCCATACATCTTATGATTAAGTCAGCTTAAAAATAATAACAGTGTAACTTAAATTTTAGGTGTTACTTTAAACATTGGGATTGATACTTAAGGAGTATTTCTATAATATTCAGATCTTAGGTTCAATGAGTGTATAATGAAGCTTATAAATATACCACTGTGTTCGGTAGTGAACCCTGAGCTTAAGATTTGATGGAAGAAGAAGAGGAGATCCCCCGCAAAGCAACCAGTCTCTTTTAAGAGGTTCAACCTAGATTGTTCGTTGATTTTACACTCTAGAACTAAGTGAAGCAGGTCCTCTTCTTTGTCACATTGTGTACAATATGGATCGTCTCTTTTTTTCATGATGTAGTTAAATTTGTTAAGTGGGATGTGGTAAGTTCGGGTTCGGAAGCAAATAACCAACTCTTTTCTGTTGAGATTTCGTGAGGCAAACCAAGGTACGCGTGGTGGTTCGTCTACAATGGATTTGTACCAGACGCCCTTGTTTTGAGAGCACTCATTGAAATATAATTTAAATTTAATGTAGTTGTCGGTTTTCACTTTTGGAAGATGATCAGTGTAGTGCGGTACCGTGTCGAGAGGTATGCCGTTCTGTAAAGCCTCGGATGCGAGTGAGTCTACCACCTCGTTACCTTTGACGCCCACATGTGAAGGGATCCATTGTAAACGAACTTCAACCCCGTTACGTATCAATCCATGGATACATTTAATAATGAGGTAAGTTTCGTATCTACCGACACTGCCGCCCTTAGCACTTCCCAACAAATGTTGTAGACTGCTCTTCGAGTCTGAAAAAATAACAATTTTCTGGTATGGTGTCGATTCTAAGTAATGTACTGCTTCATTAATTGCTGTCAATTCGACTCCCATTATGGGTACACATGGATTTTCTATAAGAAATTTAGCCCCGAAATCCGCAGCTTCGTCGTAAAACGCGCAACTAGAACCATGTCTTGTTTTGGACCCGTCAGTGTAAATATGAATGTGATCTAAGAACTGCTCTTGTATCATATCTTCGCAACGTTGTCTTAGATCGTGAGTGGGCAGTTTAGCTTTAGGTTCATTAATAGTGCTCACTTTATGCATTATGATTTTATCCCAAGGCAGTGTTTTAACATCACTAGAAAGTAAAAATTGGGGAAAAATCTCAAATTGTGACATAGGTAGATTGGAATACTTTCTGAAACTCTCAAGCAAAAGTGGGAGTTGGTTATTGCGCCAATATCTTGCGCCCGAATTTAATGTGTTGTCTAATGCTTCTATTTGTTGTCTCAGATAATCGAATATTCTAGAAGAAAGTTTCAGGAAATATTTGTCGCTTAAATAGATTCTTCTAAGCTTTAAGGGTGGAATACAAAACTCGCTTTCCATTGTAAAAATTGGGGTGTCGCGAATAAAGCTTCCACAAAGGCGAAGACATTGGTTTTGAATTACGTCCAACCTCTGGAGGAGCCTAGGACTGGCATTGCCGAAAATGATACATCCGTAATCAAGTCGAGATCGCACCAATGTTTTATAAAGTCTCCTTAAGTGAATTGGATGGACACCCCACTTTGAACTACTTATAGAACTAAGGATATTAACGTATGAAATACATTTTTGGGCAGTTTCTAATACATGTCGAGTCCAATTCAGGCGGCGGTCCACCCAAACACCCAGAAACCTTGCACAATTTATAACCTCGATTCCAGTGTTATTTATTCGTATATCAATAACAGGCAATTTGTATTTCCTAGTGAAAATGCAGAGTTTAGTCTTTGAGAGAGAAATTTCTAATCCAATTTCCTCTAACATTGATATTAAGGTGTTAAGACTTGATTGAATGACATTAGCACAAAAATCAATACTTTGATTAATACAATACAAAGCGAAGTCGTCGGCATATTGAGAGACTTTAACTGTCTTAGTGAGTGTGTTGCATAACTTAATTGTAACTATATTAAATAAAATAGGTGACATCGGGTCACCTTGAGCTAAACCCTGTCTGCATATTCTTGTTATTTCTCTACCATCCCGTAACCTATATATCAAAAATCTCTCTCTTAGAAATTCTCTAATATATCTACATAGGAGCGGATCCACATCAAAATCAACTAAAGTGGAGATAAGAGGTTCAATTGCTACATTATTATAAGCGTTACTTATGTCTCCGTAAGCGCATAAAACGTATTCTTTGTTCATAAACGCAGTTTCTGTGTCTACAATAAACCTACCAAGATTGTCCTGACATGAAAGTCCACGACGGAAACCTAAAGTACTATCATTAAATAATTTGTTGCTTTCGAAATGATATTCAAGACGACGAGTTATCATTAAATTAAAAATCTTACAAAAGCAGTTGATAAGTGAGATAGGACGATACTTAAGAGTGTCAGTATTTCTTTTTGGTATTGCAATAAGCTTGATTCTACGCCATTGTTCTGGTATCTCGCCTTTTTTATAAATTATGTTAAATATATGTAGGAGATATTCTATTGCATTATCCGGTAAATGGCTAATCATAGAATAAGTAATGGTATCTAAACCAGCCGAAGTATCTGCTCTTTTAAGAATCAGATTTAGTTCTGAAAGTATAAAATAATGGGGATGGGAACCATTAGTATTAAAATCTAGGGGCTGTAAGGAAACACTATCAGGAGTGAGTTCTGTTACAAAGGAAACTGCGGTGTTTTCTGGTAAATAGTCTTTAGGACTCCGATAACCTTTAAGCCACCTAAGTTTCCTCCAAACCTCACTGCTGGGCGTATTGCAGTCTATGCTGTCACAAAACTGTTGCCAGGAATTCCTTTTTGCAAGTTTTATTAATTTTCGAGCAGTAACTACTTTTTCTCTGTAAATTAAGTAATTTTCAACCGTGCGTAATTTCCTAAAGTGTTTAAGAGCTAGTCTACGTTCCGCTACTGCCTTCGATAGATCAGGGTTCCACCAAGGTTTTGGTTTGAATTTGTTAGGGTTAATACTGACTTTAATATAAGGAATGTTTTTGTTAGCACTTTCCTCAATTGCCTCCATGAGTTTATCGTAACTACCTTGTAAATTGTCTCCGAAATCTAATCCGTCACATGCAGATTTTATGTGTTGTGTATATTCTACCCAGTTGGCCTTTTTGATGTTTCTTTTCAATTCGGGGATAATTTGAGTACTGTCTAACGTTTTCATAGAAATGATAAGGTGATCACTGCCAAAAGATTCGTTAGTGACGTTCCAATCAAAGTCGAGTGAGAGATCAGCACTACAAAATGAAATATCAGGTGATGTGCATATTATACTATCATTTAGCTTAGCGCAACGGGTAAAGTCTCGGTTGTTAAGAAAAACGTAATTATGGTTTAAGCTAGTGTCTGACAAAAGTCTACCCCGTGTGTCAGTTGTGTATGACCACGCTGTGTGATGAGCATTAAAATCGCCGACTATTAGAGTTTTCTCAGAAAAGTGGCTAAAAAGCTCCTGGTAGTCACTAGCGCTTACTGTGACATTTGAGGGAGAATAGACACCTATTATATGTTGAATTTTATTGTTATTAAGGACTTCAAGGCACAAAAGGTCAATATTATCATGATTTCTTGAAAGAATTTTGTGAGTACAGTTTATAGATTGATGGGCCAGAATCGCTAAACCTCCATATCCATCTGATCGATCCTTTCTAAAGACAGAGTAACCTGTAAAATTAATTTGGTTTTCGGATTTTAGCCAAGTTTCGGAAAGAAAGCATATGTGTATTTTTTCATTATGCAGGTATGAATCCAAATCACTTAATTTTGGTATTAGGCTTTGACAGTTCCATTGAATAATATTAAGCTTAAAACTTTTAGTCAAATCCATGGAATAAAAGTAAATAGGTACCTAAACAAACAAGTTGTAATATTGTGTACCTACCTAAAAGTGACTTACTTTTTTGTATTAGGATTTTCCTTACCAGATAAGTACTTTAGTTTACTTACAATACGTGAGAGTCTGTTCTTAACACTACGACACGAGATGTTAGGTATCAAGTCCGTAAACATTTCAATAAGGCCATCAATTTCTTCTGTGTAACTGTAAGTGATTTCCGATATGTCCTTAACTCCATATGTGCGTCTGAGATATTCTTTAACTTGTTTTACAGACAGTGGGTACGTTTTACAGGGATCGGTTATAAAGTTTTCCAGGTAGTCCCAATTAGTTGAATCCAGATCCCTATGCGGCGTTCTCTTGAGTTTCTTTCCACTCTTGGATTTGTAAACCTCGTCTGAGCTGGAGCAGGAGGAGCTATCAAAGTCGCCATCACTGTTTTCGTTGCTAGGTATACAGTCTTCTTTGGTTGTTTCAGACTCCATGAAATCAGTAGTAGCCGAAGATTCAGTGGGTGGATGTGGACGCTTGAAAATTTGTGTCACCGTAGACTCCTCTGTTTTTTGGGGCGAAACGTTCATGTCGTTGGTGTTATCTGGGCATTTAGATGCTACGTGACCGTCTTTTTTGCATATGAAACAAGTCATTGTATCCGATGAGAAATAAATCCAGTAATTTGTTTCTTCAAAATCAATAGATATTCTTTCTGGGAGTCGGGTGAAATCCTCGGGGGTTACGTAAACTTGTCTTCGGAAACTTAGAATGTGATTGTAACCCGTTTCATTGAGACCAGCACGCAGGAAAGAGATGGGTGACAATGGCGTGATATGCATTTCTATCAGTTTTTTTTCTATTTCGGTGTGCGGTATAATGGGGCACACGTTAGATATAATGATACGTTTGTTTCTGCTGATCAACGGTCGGATAGGTAGTTTTTGGTTTTGGATTGTGACATACTTTTTATTGTCAATGATCTCATCAACGATTAATTTGGAGGAAACGTAAATACAAATTCTGTTGTTCGATATTCTTGACAGAAAGCGGATTTGAGACGGGTCGATTATTCTTCCTAAAGCTTGAGCATAATCTTTGATTTGTACGTTTTCTAAAGCATCGATGACAATTGCTTGGTCCTTTTTAGGGAACGTGGTGGTTTGTGTCACAGTAGCATAACTAGGGTTATTATCTAACGTTTGGGAGGTCATTTTGTTCCTGTAGTCAGAAACGATTGCAAAGTTGCGATATAACCACTTATTGGAAGATCAAAAAGTCCGATTCCATCATTAGGCACTATACACAAAGAGGGTAGAAATCAAACTCGTGAAAATATAGTTCACTCGCGCGCACAAGTAACGACCGGTCCCGGTGACAGCTTAACGCGGTGTGAAAAAATGTGTAATATTTAAATCATACAATCGTGTTTTAACTCACCTCAGGCTTAGCATAAGGACGAACTACTTCTCTTGACACCAACACTCAATTACATGTCATGTTGCCTGATGTTGCAGCTTTCCTCCCCCGGTCCTTTGCAGACTTCAGTTACTGTGCCTATCCAAGGATCCACAACAACAAAAGTATTCTTGGCACATTAAATACTTTTCTAGATATGATTGCTCATCAAAGCATTGAAAACATAAATGTTAAAAATCAAGTGCAGTAATGCAAAGTAAAAAGCACATAATGACAATAAGAATATTTTTTCCCTCGCAAATGTGTTTAAAAATATCGTATCAAACGCTTGAGTACCTATAATATGTTCTTATTGGTCAATTTGGTCATCATACTCTCGGCTCCACTACGCCCTCGCCAGCGAGTCGGACTGCAATCCCACCTCGACTAGGCTGTAATGATCAACTGTATTGTATCTACTAAGTGCATCGGAACTAAGATATTATACTCGTAAGTGTGTTTATATACCGGTACGATTTTGAGTATTTTTACAAAACTTAAATATCTCGGCTCGGATTAGTTTTAAGCGACTTGAATTGTACATATTTATGTGTTCACAATGGAGTGCTGGCCCCTACCCTGATGTATGGTAGTGAATGTTGGGTGTGGCAGGACAAGCATAAAAGTCGTGTAAATGCCGTTGAAATGCGCTCTTTGCGTAGTATGTGTGGTGTGAAACTGATTGATAGAGTAAGGAATGAAAAAGTCAGAGAGAAATGTGGAATAAAAGATGATGTATTGACTAAGATTGAAAAGGGCATGCTTCGATGGTTCGGTCATTTGGAAAGGATGGATGAAAGAAGATTGACGAAAGAGATATACACATCGATAGTGAGTGGACGGGTCGGAAGGGGCCGCCCTAGGCGTACTTTTTCGAGTCAAATCGGTGAAATACTGGAAAAGGGCCGAATCTTAAGTACCCGAAACCGACGTGCGTGCATGACTCGATGTATGAATGTGGAAGAAGCGAAAGAAATTTGTCAAGATCGTAGCAAGTGGAAAGAAGTGGTCTCTGCCTACCCCTCTGGGAAACAGGCGTGATTTAATGTATGTATGTATGTATATTTATGTGTATTAAGACATCATCTAAATCATTATAAAAAAAACCACCCGTACCCGCCAAGAAAAAAGACTAGCCTAAATGCCTTTTGTTTGCCGCTTGTAGGCTAGTTAAATAATTAGAGTTTGCACAGCAAATTTTTGTATTATATGTAATGAAAGCAAAAACCGGGCAAGAGCATGTCTGACCATGCTCAGTATTGGGTTACGGTCGTTTTACTACAAACACAAAAACTATCTCCAAAAACCACACGTATGAGCTATTTTTCTCTTCAAACAGTATTTGGTGTTGTCTTGGATGAATTTCAGTAGATTTAAGGGCTGTATTAATAAACTCATTTCGGCTGAGAGGCGCGTCACAAGATATGTCTAAGTAAACGTCAAACCATAGAACACTGTCATTTTTGACACATCTCGAGACGAGCATTAGAGATGAGATTAGTTTATTAATATGGCCCTAAGCCCTGTATTAATAAACTCATCTTGGCTGAGATGCGCGTCACAAGATACGTCAAAGTAAACGTCAAACCATAGAACACTGTCATTTTTGACACATCTCGAGACAAGCATTAGAGTTGAGATTAGTTTATTAATATGGCCCTAAGCCCTGTATTAATAAACTCATCTTGGCTGAGATGCGCGTCACAAGATACGTCAAAGTAAACGTCAAACCATAGAACACTGTCATTTTTGACAAATCGTGAGACGAGCATTAGGGTTGAGATAAGTTTATTAATACGGGCCTAAGTCTCCTGTAACTCAAGAATCAATGAAGTCTTCTTATTCGTGAACAAAGGTAATTAAACTTTATAGCCTTGCTGCTAGATGCAGATTCCCACTCAGACAAATCTTCATGTTTGTAATTGTGTTTGTAGTAAGTATGGTGGGCCTTACAAGGAATGTGCTTTCATTTAAGATATTTTCCAGAATTTCCGTACTAGTAGTGTTGGATGTAGAGAGAGTGGGAACTCGTAACTCTAAACAATTACACTTTAACGGTTCAACATTTCCTTAACGGACCCCCAAAAAAGAAAAATGCATACCTACATGGTTTTATACGAGCTACGCAACATTACCATACAAAAACGCATTCATTAAATACGTACAGTCAAAGTCATAAATATATATACATGTTACCAAGACGCCAAAAATATCTACACCTACTACAAACACAATAGTTAAAGAAAATTAGATCCAAATGTTTGGAAAATTTGGCAAAATTAATGGAGAACTTTTATCTATCAGGATATGTAGGTTATAGAGCAAAGTTAAATTTTATCTGCTCATACTTAGGTTGGGTTAGGTCAGAGTTGCGTTAAGGCGTGAAGCGAGAAAACGACACGTAACAGGAGCTCCGCACAGCGGAGCTCCGTCGACTTGTTTGTACCTACACCTCTCTTTCAATTGCTATTTTATGGTTTTAAGTTTATATTTATTCAGCGTTATTATATTACACATACCTTATGTATTTAATATTATACAAATGACTTTTATTATATTAGTGCTTTATGCACCTACTTTTTATGCACACTCATAATTATGATTCAAGGCAGTATTAATTTTGCATTTATCCATATTATTATCATACTTACACTTGGATCATTATACAAATCAGAATGGTGTAATTTGTTTATATGCAAAACATTACACACCCAGGATTTTTATGGCTCATATATTCGTTTTAATTGCAAATAGCTACAAAACTACAGTATTTTCTAGTGAAGAAGTGTTACTAAATGGCTAAAGTAACGCAATCGATATGTAATGTAATGTGTCGTGACGGCACGCGGCAATGGCTTGCGGTAACGGCACACGGCACGCCGCCGTGCGCGCGCGACATGTTCCTAACCCGGCTCTAGACAACACGCATGGGCATATGACTAACATACAGTTACGGGCTCTATGACAGGGATTCTTGGCTCAGCCTATTCATGATGTAGTGTAATCATTTTATCAGCAGACTTAAAGGTAGATACATATTTATAACTAGCTTCTGCCCGCGACTTCGTTCGCGTAGAATTAGCTATTCGGCCATCCCATGTTGCGGGGAATTTCAACTATCGTTATTCCCTCGGGAACTTAGAAATTTTCCAGGATAAAAAGTATTCTATGTGTTAGTCCAGGGTAGGTATAAGCTAATCGTAAATCTGTCCAGCCGTTGCAGCGTGTAGGTGTAACAAACTAACACACACACAGACACACATACTTTCACATTTATAATTTTAGTAGGATAAGATTATATATTAACTAGTGGTGATTTCCTGAATTAGACAAAGTTCCATTTAAAAGATAATTTAGTTGGACTTATCAAAAACAGCTAAAAAGATAAACTGTTGTGGCACTAAATCACAGGATATCACGTTTTTATTATTTTTTTGGCTCCAAGCGGATTTTTTTGGCGGCTGAACAGATTTCATTGAAAACTTCAGGGATTAAAACATGAATTCAAACCTAATTATATTTTCGTGTAGGTTAAGTTTCGATATCACGCGGGGTTCAGATTAATATAAATATTCTATAACTGCCATACCGCAGCGAAGCGAGGACGGGGCGCTAGTTGATAATAAAGTCATAAATGTCATAATAATACAATTTTTTTAAACCGATTACCTAACGCGGTTCGTTAGTTATATTTGGTTTTATATTGTTGAGTTGTCATTCAGCTTTGAGCTGTTGAAAATTTCAAGCCTCTTGCTTATCGGCAAGTTATTTCCAAATCGATTGCATTTTTTTACCAGACGGATGAGCAGAGAGAGCTAATGAAATGGTCGAAAATGCGCCTTCTTGCTAATCATACTCGTAATAGTTGTAAATCGATGTGTTTTCGTTTAAAGTATTAATAATATTCATGACAGTTCAGAGCAAATGCCTTAGCTACATGACATTAGTGGTGGTGGATTCAGTGTCAAGACTTTTTACCTACTTATTCCTTATAAATAAATATCTATGCTACTCGGTAAAACCATATTGCTTTTTACATATTATCGTACTGTCAACGTTACAAAAGCTCTTATTTACTTGACGATAATGGCGACCCAGTTAAAAACAATACGAGGGCATGTTAAAAGCAATATAGTATTATCGAGTAGAATAGAGTCCAAAAGTTTCTACCCCGGTTTGAATTAAGATAAGGTTAAAGGAGATTGGCTGTTCCTACTTACAATTTGCTTGCAAATCACCGATGCTATCGATAGTACGATAACGTAATGTACATATATCCAAGTACCGTCGCACAAACAGTAGGATTTACATAAAAGCCTATCAGCGGATTGCTAAAGGAGCGGGTGCGGCGTACCCGGTAATGCGATGCAATGCGCGGGAACAGGATCCCATGATACTTGAAGTACTTACTTATTACATATCGCGGCGAGTGTATTGACGCCGACCGTTAGAGTCGCGGCCAGGACGGAAGCAGCCATATCCTGGCCGCTGCGTGCCGTCTGCATGTAATCAGGCCCGCGAGCCCTGGCGGCTGACCCTGGGGCATTTCAAATTAAAAACCAAGTCATTTTCACTGCCCAGTCGTGATAAATTCAAGGCGACAGCGTAAGTGAAGAAGAAGAAATAAATAGAATTGCAGAGTGGTTTTTGAATCGTAAAATGTCCGACATATTCTTACAACAACGTAGCAATGTGAACAATGTCATTTTATCCAACATAATTACCACTGAAGAGTGGGTTTCCAATGAAAAAAAACCGGCCCCGAGCATGTCGGGCCACGAGTAGTGTAGGGTTCCGTCTGTTTATAACTTAGTCGATTATTACTCGTTGGCTCGTAAAACCTACTTAGATGTGATCAAAGACATTAAATGTACTTCGTAGTAATGTACTTACCTATAATATTAAATCTCTTTGGCTGTGATATTTTTCTTTTTCAACTTTGTTATACTATAAACTGTTATCTTGTATGTTTCACGTGTCTAAAAACAAAAGTTTAACTGGAAGGTTTACCACTTAAGCTTAATATTTAACAAACGGATTCCTTATATCAAAAAATGTTCTTCACATACCCCACTACTTTTTAATAAGCTAGCCAAGACAAATAAATAGACTAGTAAAAAAAACATCCCATTTACGTGTAACTCTAAACAAACGTTTTTTACAACTTGTCGGCATTATTACCTCTATAACCATGCCAAATTTCAGCTTTATAGTACCAATGGACTCCGAGTTAAACCGCAGACGGAACGGACTTTGCGAAACTATAAGGGTTCCTTGTTGACTACGGAACCCTAAACAGGATAGAAAAAACGTATTCCGGAATTTGCTTAGCTGATACATCGCTTGTGAGCGAATTTACTACTCAAGGCATATGTCTTTTATTTTAATAGGTAGTATTTTCTTCTGGATAATATTCTCAGCACGAGAGCCTCTGCGCCGCTCTATATTCCTATTAAATAATGAGTGGTCACGGTACACCGTGTCCTACGGTTGCGTATGATAGATTACCCTATTATTACCGCCCGGTAGCTAGCTATTGGCACTTTTAATACTAACTCAGTGTGAAGAAGATTATATCATTAGGTCATTCGCACGAAAATTCATTATTTTAACAAACCATTTATTATAAAATCGTGTAGCTTAAACTACTATAACTCGGTAATACAAGGTTCTATCAGTCTTTTTATATCAAATAAAATGATAAAGTTTAGTCAGCTGAGGTTGTATGTTTTTATTGTAATATTATTTAAGCCTACCTCTATTGCACGCTCAGAAATAGTTTAACGTTATCTCAAAATTTCCTAAAATCAAAAACATTTAATATGCTTTCCACTAATATAATCCTCAAATTTTTTTTAAAAAATTAAACAAATTTAAGCATAGCGAAACTCATTCAAAAGTTCACTTTTGTATCGCTTTTATAATATTAAGTAGGAATTCATTGTATTTTTTGTATTTAATCGTGACCAAATTACTGGCCTGTACTTGGCACAAAGATTAAGCATTCCCATTCAACGTGGCAATGATGCCAGCATTTTTGAAATGATGCCCACTGGTAGAGGTTTAGTTTTAAGTAAGTTTGTAAGTTCATTCGTTTGTTTTTAAAATCCTAGTGACGTCTTTAGGTCCTTACCGATCCAGGCATACTCAATTGTTTTATAATCTGAAAGAATATCGTTTTATTATTATGGATACAGTTATAAAATAGGAGATAGTTTTCATTTGTCTTTAGTAGAGCTGTTTTTATTTCGTATAAAAAGTAATATCAATATTGATGCAAAGTGGTAACGCTTGGGTTGCTTGGGTGGAGTGCCTTTCTCACTTGTTTAATAAATATGCTGATGCATATTTATTACTTTTGCTTGTATCGATTCATTAGTATGCCGCCGGGACAGGCCGGTCGCGATCATGAGTAAGCGCGGCCCCTGTTTCCTGTCTTCGTGTGCTCTTCGCTCTGGGGCCCTATCCAAAATGCTAACACTACTAACGTTTTTATTTTCTATCAGTTAAAATCTTAAAATGTATGGGATGACAGTAGATCACGTGGTTTATCGCAAAGTGCGAGAATGTCATCCCATATATTTTGAGTTAGAGAAAAGAAAAATGTTAGTAGTTTTACATCTTGTCTAGGGTTTCAGGTGACACATTCGACATTGCCTACAATCTTTCCGATATTAATTATTTTTTCATTTCAACTTTGATGGCACCAATGATGAAAACTTTTAGCTGACAGGCACCAGTAATGGACACTTAACTCTTAATTCAAATTTCATACTAAATTGATTGTTGCAAAACAAATGAATAACCCTTATCTTCTATAAAATAAGAATCAAGTGTCCATTATTGGGGCCTTGTCCATTGCTGGTTCCATCACCCTTACTGTTATATGTCCTAAAATCTGTATTTTACTCAACCGAATCTAATACTTTGTATGTACTATTTTGAAGAAGCAACACAACAATAGTACTCAATCTCGAACCCTGTATTGAATTGCTACAATCAATAAAATGCAACTTATATAGGCCTATTGGTATAACTTTTTATTCACTGTTGGTTTATGAAGCTCCGTGAGCCGGGCCCTGGTCGTGCCCCCCCCCGTCCACCCCTCCCCCCGCGCCCTCTACCCGCTCCGGTCACCGCGCGCCGTGACCTCTGGGGTACGTGTCGTTCGTGTCGCGAAGATGTCGCGGATAACGTCTCTACGTTTATTTATTGCCATAAAAGAGGCGACGATGAATGACGTTAAATGTATACATGTATAAATGTATAAATGTATACATAAAGTGGTATCCTGCCTTTGGGCCGAAGTTTTCCCAACCGTTTCATTTGCCAACCAATTTTTTTTTGCTGTAGCTGTAAATATTTCAGGATTTAATTCAGTACCATCGCGTCCCTACAGGTTAGGTTAGTTTTTATAAAAATCTTGAAATATTTAAGGTTACAGAAAAATTATTACATTTTGCTAAACATACTTCACCCATACAAAGGTAACCCACATAAACTAAATATGTGGTAAAAATTGGTATTGGTAGTTCTATACTAATTTTAAAAGGGAACAGGGCAGAGCTAAGACTATAACTTTAACGACGGTAACTTTTCGATTAAGGCACGAAAATTAGTCACACATTTATTTACTACACTCATGCGTTAATAGGCGATATCTCAAGTTTAATAACCGAAGTAGATTCTATCCTCACCCGCTAGTAGTAAGCTTGCACTTGCTACAAGAGTTTTGTCTGAGATACCGCCATTCGTCTTATAGCAGTATAGTTAATTATCGTCTCGTAATGGAGAAGTTACGTACCTTTTATAAATTTTAGTCCTTAACTTTGTGCATTTTTTAAAGGCCCACGAAAACGAAACCTTTGTTAATAGATTTCAGTGTCTGTGTGTTCGTTCATCATTCTCGTATATTATCATTTGTCAACTGTACAGAGTTATAATTACTAGTCATTAATATCGCAAAACAAAAATTTCAGATCTTATCAACTTAAACGGTTTAACGATCAAACGAGATTTCAGAGTCTTTTACTTACATTTTGAATTACTATGGGATTGTAAATATGGAGTAGCACTAATTTATTGGCATCTACAACAAATGCAAACTTAATGAAGATATGAATTCAAACAAGAGCGGCCTTGAATTCAGTCCGCTTTTGCTCTCACTGTTTCATTAGTGAACATTGTTATATAAACCTGTGATCCAAGCCAAATGCCAAATTCCTATGATTGATAGTATAGAAGTTAGCGTGCCGTGTGATAGGCGGATTGAGTGTGTGTGTGTGTGTAACGCGTACTTCACAGGTTTCGTAACCAGTCTATAAAAAAATCAGCTTTAAAAAATCCAACTGCCGTTTATATGATGTCTCCAATGTAATGTTAGTTATCATATAGGTATGTTTCATAAATCGCTGATTTCACAATTTTATTAAAAGTTGCCGATTCTGACGAAATCCGCTTGTCGAAATCGGGCCATCCGTTCAGCCTTTACAAGGGAACAAAGAACCATACTTACATACATACACACGGGTGAAAAACATTCCCCTCTCCTCCTGTTCTTTTGGCAGTCGGGAAAAAATTAGTTGTTAAAAAAATCTCATCTTTTACCAGTGGTAACTAATGGGAATAAAAATTCCCAATTGTTACCACTAACTACTGGGATTATTTTCCCAGTAGTTATCACCAAATATTTAAGTGGTAACAAATGGGAATAATATTTCCAGTTGTTACCACCGAGTACTTTAGTGGTAGAAGATGAGAAAAAAATCCCAGCTGTTATCAGTGGTAACAAATTGGTGGTAACAGGTGGGAATAACCCGAAAAAATAACTTATAGATATAAAAATTTAAATGCATATACAAATTATTTTAGGCACAAATATGTATTGTTTTTTTAGATGTTTTTAATCACATACCTAAAATTTCGATTAAATGTAAAACAATATCAAAAACCAGACATCGAAATTTATTTTTAACAATAAGGAACATTTACATGGTGTCAAAGAGTAGCTAGAAGAGCTTTAAGTCACTAGGTAATGTTAATGTACGTTTACGAACGGTAACAGAATCCTATCAGAATCAAGAAATTGCTTCGTAATGGTGAGAGATATTTACTTTTGTACCGAGGTAGTTTCTGCGCAATGCAATGGACAAGTTTAATTGAAGTGCCCTGTAGATTATCTCGGAAAGAATCTGGGTACTGTCGGTTGCCCCATAGTGGTTCAATTGTTGTGTCGGATTTAGTTTTTCATGTAATGGTTGGAGGCGGAGCGCGGGCCGCGACGGCTCGTACAAAAGACTTCAACGGGTACGCGGGCGAGCGCGGTAATCCTACTATGTAAATCATAATAAGGCGATGATAATGTCTGCCGTTCTCATATTTCAGATTTTGTACCAAAAGAAATCATGTAAACAAAGAAGGAGTAGTCGTTAACCTTTTTCAATTCAATTATTACCTAATGTTAGTAAAATTTTCTAATAACAAAAGAATCTTGGTTTGTTATGATGATTCAGTTACTCGTATGATCAAATTTATTTGAAATAGGACGGATGTCCATTCCCTCTTATTACCAGAGGGATCTATGTGCCCAGCAGAGTAACATATTATATAGGCTGTTGTAGTTGTGGTGGAGGAAATAAAACTATTACCAAATAATAATACATTTTAATCACTTTCAAAAAGTGAGTTTGAAGTATCTGATTCGTTTACATTAATTATGAACTTTTCCACTGCATTACCTATAGTTTAATCGATACGGACCATCTTATCCTCGGCTTTCTTCACATGTTCCATGCGAGTATACGCGGTCCAATTTATTGGTAAAATATATTGGTAGGTGAGTAAAAGTGACGACGTTTGGACTTAGAATAGACAATTGACATAAGCAACATGAAGCTTAAGACTGCGCCGAGCGTACGCCGGATGTACAGTGGCGCCCTCATGACTATAATTGTGTTTTCTAATAAATTAAAGTATTTTCTTGAAATTGATCGGTAGGTTTTTGTACTACAAATATAAACACAACTTATAGGGTATATCACATAGTTTAATAATAATTGAAGTTGATAACTTGAAGGTTCAAGTTATCAACTTAACGGAAAAAAGTGGCCACCTTTTCCCGTTAAGCTGACTACTCAAAGGGTAATTGTTATTAAAATTTATTACGTATTCCGTAAATTGTGTCTTTACTTGCGCTACAAAAACATATCGTCTGATTGCAAGGAAATTCTTTAGTCAAGTAGAAAACACAATAATAGTACCTACTGAGGGCGCCACTGGACGCTCGACGTTTGCTCGGTGCAGTCTTAATAAGCCGCCGATTTAAATATCTGTGGCACAATAATATTTTCTTAATGCAGCTAGCGACCTTTTTAATTGAATATTATATATCTCATACATACTCATCAAAGCTTTCCGATTGCTCTTTGCCTCTGCTTCTTTGGGTATTTTATTGTGCAACAATAAGAAATTATTATGAACGACCAAATAAATAATAACAACGTATTATTAAATTATATAAATTTGTAGAATAACTATCAAACCGTGCCTGATAAAAAACCTTATAAATACTTCTGAGAAGATCTTTCTTTTGCTAAAAAAAAGAAAGTACTTATAATGATAAACGATAAAAGGGGCCACACGAGCGTAATTTTGTGAATTATTGTGTGTCGCATAATTTCGATCGCGTAATATCTGCTGCATTCAAAAGGCCAGCTGATTTTGCTTCGCCGTGTGAATCAAACAGCAGATTTGTAAGAAACCGAATTTAGCCGAAATTACGCGACTCACAACTCACAAAATTATGCTCGTGTCGCTTAAAAGCATTAATTATGATATGTTTAAATCTAGCTAAGTGAACTTTTGTTTTAAAAAGGTATAACTGCCGCACTCAGAGACGTCAATTAAATTTAAAGCTTGTTTAGTGACGTGTTGTCTTATTCTATTGCTATCGCAAATAATGTGACAGCAGCAACTTTAATCTGAGTACGGCAGTAAGTAATAAAGCGGAATAATTCTGTGCACTTTAATAGGTACATTTCTTGAAACAGTTGAATTCAATTTATAAAGCTCCGGCATCCTCTCTTACAAGTGAAACGCGCGATATTCTTTTTATGTGGCGCGTTTAAATAGATTGTTGATAATCGCTGCTCCGATTTAATTCCGCCGCGGTCGAGAGCCTTTGAATGGTCCCTGCGGGCGCGGCTATAAACACGCCGGGATACAGCTCCACTTTATAAAATATGACGCCTTTCGAGATTCCACACCGGCGAGCATAAGCATTTATTGTGAAAATATAACTAAAAAATAACGACCACGATCAATCATCCTGTAAATTAACTAATATAACTTAAATGTAAATTACCATCTGTAAGTAACGATAGCTGTAATTAAGAACTCGTCTCGAATAATTGCTACGTGTGTCGGTCGCGGCGTCAGTTTTGTCGGTATTTTAAAGGAATATTTGTTTAATGAATAGATTAGATATGTTTTAGCTTTTTATTCCTCTTTGAAATAGAGGTAATTTGATAAGTGTTTACGATTGGCGAATAAAATAATGATTGCTATACATTGATTTAGTATATACTAGATACACAATCAGCACGAAAAAATGGCAAGTCAAAACTACTGCCAAATCGACTTGGGCAGTAGTTTTGCTATTAGTCTTGTTCCGACCACAGACAGTTGGCAGTTGTCAATCATGACAAAATGTGTGGTGAAAAACTGCAAAAATAATAACAAAAAAATAAATAAAAAGGATGGAATGTCCTATTTTACGTAAGGTCTATTTATTTATAAACGTTTCTAGCTAAAATTATAATGTTTTCATGATTTTTAGGAATTTATTTTGTGTACACAAATTATGACTTACCAAGGAACAAAATTATTATGGAGTAGCTATTACTTTTTTAAATTTTAATATTTTTTATTTTTATTTTAAGTTTTCCACGAAATCCTCTACGACGTGCAAAATGGGTCGCAATATTAGCACGAGATAGGGGTGAACTATTCAAGGCAAATAAGTCGTCTGTTGTGTGCTTGACCCATTTTCGTACAATTATATAATAAATTAAACTTATTTCAAGGAAATTAGGTTAGGTTGGGATCGCATCATAATACCTATATATAAAGTTCAAAATACATAATGGGTCATATTACATAATGGTCATAATAAGTAAACTTTACAATATTTTTAAATGCCCATTGTATAGAACCCATTAGGTTAGGTTAGGTTTGTTGTATATAATGGGTCATATTACATAATGGTCATAATAAGTAAACTTTTCAATATTTTTAAAAGCCCATTGTATAGAACCCATTAGGTTAGGTTAGGTTTGTTGTATAACAATCTTGAAAAGTTCAGGGTTTAAAAAAAATACCATTATAATATTATGACCATTATGAATTATGACCCATTATGTATTTTGAACTTTATGTACATATTATGATACGTAACCGGTTAGGCTAGGTTGGTTATCACTACATAGTATAAAACAAAGTCGCTTCCCGCTGTCTGTCCCTATGTATGCTTAGATCTTTACAACTACGCAACGGATTTTGATGCAGTTTTTTGTAATAGATATAGTGATTCAAGAGGAAGGTTTTTATGTATAATAAATCTCTGTTTTATGTACGGGGGTTACAGAAAACTCACATAAACCGAAGCGAAGCGAGGGCGGGTCGCTAGTGATAGGATAAGATCTTGTCTTGTCTGGAGTAAAGTGTAATGTTTTAATGGTTCATTTATGTATGTATGTATAATTCTTTATTCCAACATAACTTTGAACACCTGAGCCAATTTATATGTGTGTGGTATCGTTAGAATCATTTTCACCATTCCAGGTGACAAAGGATACCTAAACGTTAAAATTTGAATAAAAACAATCGACGGGACGGATTTTTAAACCTTGCTTTACATTAATTTATTCATTATTATTATTGTATATATATATATAGCTTAAGTTGTGTAATACAATGACAGCATTTATAAAACATGTCAAAAGTTTTTTGGTGTAATTTGTAATTTCGTTAAAACTGATACAATATAAATAGAGAAATTCGTCTCCATTCATTCGATGTCCACTTTTGACATAAATAGTATGATAATGGCGATTTCACTAAAGAGTTTTAAATATTTTAAAACATTAGTTTGCAAATTTGACACTTGACTGCTAGTATATTGAGTTTTTTTTTGCATGAATGTTTAAGGTGAAAAATAGCGATGTTAGCATGTATCTGAATGCAGCTATCAATGTCATTTGGGACAGTTTATAATAAAGTTTTGTGCGGGATTGTGTATCTTGTATATACTAAATCAATGTTGCTATATAATTGTACTAAATTGCTCCCACGGGTCATAAGTCCTAATCGTTTGACCTTTAGCTTGCTGGTTAAAAAAACATTTATGTAGTTCCTGATATTTGAGCGTATGAACGTAAATAAATGCCTTAAAAGTTTAAAAGTGACAGTTCAAAGCCATGTCGTAGGCGGAACAAAGCGACACTCCTCTAGGCACAATTTCATCATCAAAGTAACGAGCGAGGTCCCCCCTTTTTACCCGACTGGCCAAGAAGGAGGGCAACGTTTTTGACTTGTAAATGTATGTTTGTATGGTTCTTTGTGCTCTTGTTAATGCTAAACGATTTAAACAAACAATGTGTCACTTGGAACTTGATTTCTAAATGTGAAATTGGCGAGGTAAAAAATATATACATGATAACTAACATCCAATATCCTTTCGAGCCATGAGTTATTACTATTAGGAGCTTGATGTGTCCCAATGTGTGTGTGTGTATTGTGTGTACGTATAAATGTCAGCTCTTTTAACTAATGTTTTATTTCTCTTTCATTGTCATCGTTTAATGAACGTGCGGAACTGTCATTTTTTTTCATCCCGAGTCTTCTCTCTTGCTTGCAGCTCGAGCCAAGTCACCTCGGGAGACAAAATGACACTTTCCACACTTAGATCTAAAGGTAAGTACTTTTTTCATTTAGTGAAACCTTTGTGTAGAGTTTTCTAGCTAACATCAATATTTATTTAATGTAATGTAATGACTAATTTCCTTAAAAAAAGAAGCATGATATTTTTTGCAAGAGATAATTGGGTAAGTAAAGTTTTTGGAAGAGATGTAAATTAAATTTTTTTTCGATAGTCGTCATCCTGAAGATCATGGAACTGCGGCTCTTTTACTTTTATTTCCTCTAATATTTTAGAAATCTTTTTTTTAGTTATGAAGTTGACATTTGTAAACTTTAATGACCGACAAGCTTGTTGCCTTCGTATTTAATGAAATAGAAAAAAAAACTGTCACTTCTATATCTGTCAACGTCAAATCAAATCAAAGTAAACAAACAGTCCAATTCAAATAAGTAAATTCAAGTAAATCTTTGTAATACTCCATTTCCACAGTCCGTGTGGGATTGCCTGAATTCATTGCGTGGATTGTACAATTCAAAAGTGCTCTCGTGGCTATCAAAAAGCAGGGCAAGAGTTGTCGAGAAAGGAAGAAATCGGTGTCCAAGAAGAAGTGCCAAAGGGTTCGAAAATAAATCGTAGACCAAATATCGTGCAAAGGTCTTAGAGCAAAGCGGCAAAACGAAAGTCCGGAGTTCGTTCTGAGATCGTTAAAAATATTTCTAAAAACACTGATCACATGAAACACAAGCAAACAGAAAAGAGCCGTTGTATTGAATCGTTTGTTTACTTTGATTTGATTTGACAATGACAGATATAGAAGTGTTTTTTTTTCTTTTTCATTAAGTACGAAGGCAACAAGCTAGTCGGTCATTAAAGTGTACAAATGTCAACTTCATAACTAAAAAAAATATTTCTAAAATATTAGAGGAAATAAAAATAAAAGAGCCGCAATTTCTTGATCTTTAGGATGACGACTATCGAAAATAAATATAATATATATATCTTCCAAAAACTTTACTTAGCCTATTCTTAGATTAGTTTGTTATGTAGAGAGTACAATTTTAACTGCGTATGTTTTGCTCCCGTGGTTATTTAAATTGCGGTTGTTCTATCAATATGTCATTTAGATTTATTGACACAAGACGTTTTACACCCGTGATGATGTGTATAACGAAACTGTTTTTTTTTCAACGAGGACGTTATGCTATGAGGACGTAACAATCCTAATTCGAAAATACAATATTGAACAGAATTCAAGACGATATATCGGTAAGGTATGCAGTTTCCTGAAATACGCTGTTAAAAATATAAAAACTAATGAGTGTTAAAAAATATAAGAGCTAATAAGTGTAAGGGAATTAGGGAAAATACCGAATCCAGAAGGAAACACGGACAAGGATTAAAAAACATTATGCAATCAATTTGTACATTTAAACCTTGGCTTCATTGGTGCCGAGACCTTTACTAAACGCAGTGGGCGTGGCGTGGGCGGCTTAAAATAATCAGTTAATCATACATATATAGACGATGTAGTTTGAACCCAAGCAATCAGTTACTTCCCCATCCCATGTCACCCATTTAGAGTAACATTTTTAGCAAACCTATTCACATATCAAAAACCCTTCCTTATGAGTTAAATACCTTGTTTAGTTATTAATGTTTACATTCAGTCAGTGGCCACCGCAGGGAATGACTGTGAAAAAAAAACAGTATGAGTTTCTAAGTAACGGTGCAACGTTAAATTTAGTTAGTAAGATTAGATACTAAATTGTTAACGGTTGTGGTAATACGATGTGAGTAATACAGATCTACAAAGTTAGTCCGCGAGAGCAGCGGAGGGTAGTGATTGTCTCAACAACGACGGTCGGACGGACGAACGAGTGAATGTCCAAGCAGCGAGTTTAAGTAGTAGTCATTGCGAAAAAAACATATTTTAGCACGTGCATTTTCAATTTAGCAGCATGGTGTCTGCCGATAGATCGAATGTATAAGGCTGTTTAATTGAAAATGCACTCGGTAAAATGTGTTATGTTCGCTCTGACAGGACTACTTAAACTCGCCGCTGCGATTTCGCTCGTTCGTCCGACCGTCCGTTGTTTTTGAGAGAATAACACCCTAGGGATCTCTTGTGCCCAGGACAGCAACTACCATGGTATTCTTGGTGGCAACAAGGGCAAATTACACGACAAGCACCTATAACGACTCATGTTATCGTATTGTCAACGTTACGACAGCTCTTATTTATTAGACAGTAATGGCGACCGATTTAGAAATAATAACATAATTCGTCCAAAGCAATAGTATTATACCCAGTAAAATAGAGGTTCTGTAGCCTGTGTATCGGTCAGCTACGAATAAGTATTTACTGACCAAGAATATTTAAGAGTGAACTGGAGAACTTAGTAAAAGTTATTGAGAAACGTACGAATGGGCAAGAAAATTGTCTTTAACTTTTGAAATAACTTTCTATTAAACAAAATATAGCTAAGGTAACACTTCGAATCGACACATTTTTTAACTTTAGTTAAGTTATTTGTGTGTAAAAAGGGCACCTACCTAGGGAGGGTATTTGTCTCCTACCTTAACCGTAACAAAAACTACAGTAGATGTTTATGGTCTAGGGAACTTCATTGGCTAGAAATATTTAACAAAAAATACTTTAGTAGCTACGAATAAATACGTATAATACTCTTATATTAGCATTCGGTACAATTATTATACGTGGTATCTGGGCAATATGTGTGGCTCCGAACGGAAGACAAAGCCGAGACGAGTGACACGGTCAGCGCGTATTATACTCGTATTATGTTCGTAGCGGCAAGGCGCGCGCGCAGCGTGGCCGCAGCAGTAGAGATGGAGACGCGGTGAATAATGTTTGTTATGTACCTACTTACTTCCAACACAACTCATATTAAGTAGGTACTTTATCTAAACATTTTAAATTAAACTAGCACTTTTTGTCGCTACGTGCGTTTCTGCAGTAAGTAGGTACGTAGTTGTGATTTTTGCACGACCAGGGGTCAAGGTGGACTGGTACGTAGAAGACTTCACTTTTGTTGCTTTTGAATATAACACCACACAGTGATCAGGCATCACTTCTTTTATCTACTGTAAGTATACTGGTTTTAAGAGCATGTGTGTAAGCCCTATGAGCGTGCCAGCATTGGAAACCGGCACATACAGCTTCTGGTGTTTAGTTTGCTGCGCACACCGCTATGGCATCTGCTCAAATACTCGAGCATTGAACTCCCCGTGAAATCCACGTTTGACGGAAACAGGTCCCTCGCCGTATCGCGTCGCCTCTCGCCTGTTTAAATATCTAATTATTCAAAACCATAATGACATTGACAGTTACTTCCTCTTAATCTTCATTATTGCCATTTAAATTAGATGTCTCTACAAAATATTGCACTCGTGTTATTCAAAAGTACTAATTTGGATGTTTTTATTATTTGTACAATGTTTTTCTATACCTACTTTGTGTATAGTTCCGCATTCATTAACTTTAATTTTACCAAAAAAATAATTGTTCAAGAACGATGTTAAGGTGGTGTTACTAGACGGTTTAATAACAAAGAAACACGGAAAACGTTATGCTTGGAAACATGAATATATTCCGGTGAATACTTTTTGCCAAAGTCGATTGCTAGTGTTTGCGATAAGTGTACGGACACAAAAACATTATCGCTAAAAAACGTGAATTGCATTAATTTTGAACGACAATTACTTAAGAATGTTTTGATGACTTTTGATGAGGAATATAAAATTGATCCACTTTACATTTCGGCATAAGTAATTATATTACTTATTTGTCAAGTTGGTTATGCTTCTTGAGTGGTGCTTTAACATGGTAAACCTATAAAACGTGTATGTTTGTTGCAAACACGGCTAACATCTGTTTTGTTTTGTTGGACAGAAGTACGCCGTCATTGGGGAGTCGCCCACCGTGGCATGTACTCGACGCGGGCGCTGGCCCACCTCGTCACCTTGCTCGCTTCCGTCATCACATCACCGGCTGACATCACCGACGGCAACCACAAACAGTCATGACCATCTAATAAACAGATTGAACACTTATTCTCATTTTATTCTTTAATTTAGTGCCTGCTCCTCGCGCCTTTGCATTTTTAACTAGGAATGCATGCTAAACCTTGCATGATTACCTATCATAAAATTATCTAATATGGTACACAGATGGATAGTGATAATTAACCATTGTGTATCTACCCACAGACAAATAAGTAGCTACTGTGGTTCAGCGTAAGCATTCTTGACATTAATCAGTGACAGTTATAGCATGGGAATTATATGTACCTTCATGCGAGCACTTTATAAGACAGGTCAAACGCTGCCGTGGAATCCGCGGCAAGTTGATTTTCTGCTTCAAAGATAGTCTTGTAATGTGGAATGTTAATAGCTTAGCTCGGGGATGTGCGTACACAAGCGGCAGTAACAAAATTGTAATGCTAATATCTTGTTGCCTGTATCGTCAAGATAAACATGCATATTTTATAGGCTGCGGAATCTATTTAAATTCTAATATTTGTAGCTAGAGGATAAATAAAACTGCAAACTCGGTAGCCTTGGCAACAGCAGCGTCATTTTCTCATTGGTGTCGCAGAGGCGGCGATGCGCGGCGCCTGATGCCATTAACATACATTTACTACTCCTAAAGCCTATTTAATTATTGATCAAGCAGTTGGTTGCCCAAAAAACAATGTAATATAGTAACGTAACGATTTTAATGTTAAATTTATCTACCTATCTGGCCAGTTTAGGTACTTCATTGAAATTATAGTTGGAGAAATTTCCTTTTCACAAACATACTCGGAAATATATGCGTTAATGTCACAAAATGAAGAAGTGAAGTTCCTTGTTTATGGCTCCCTAAGAAAAAACATTATTGGCCGCTGCTCTAACTTTTTCAATTTGCTTACTAAGATTAAACGAAAAATTACATACTGCCAACCACCACTCGTCTCTGTAACCATATTTTGCGACATAAAAAAAAAACTATGGTACCTACTTATGATTTTTATGTGCAGTTGTCATCGTGATATTGTAGTATTGAGATTGACATCGTTACATTGTAGTCTTGAGATTGCCATCGTAAGATTGTAGTCTTGAGATTGCCATCGTAAGATTGTAGTCTTGAGATTGCCATCGTAAGATTGTAGTCTTGAGATTGCCATCGTTAGATTGTAGTTTTGAGATTGCCATCGTAATATTGCAGTCTTGAGATTGTCATCGTAATATTGCAGTCTTGAGATTGCCATCGTAAGATTGTAGTCTTGAGATTGCCATCGTAAGATTGCAGTCTTGAGATTGTCATCGTATGATTGCAGTAATGTACTTTTAATATTTCCTCACGTTGCTTGAGAAAAGCACTATACAATCCCCGGCCGGAATAGGATTGAAAGACGAGTTTGGGGTATAGGGATAAAACGAGTCCTTGACGGCATCTGCAGTAATGTACTACTACTTGGCATTATGGTTATTAATACATACATATAATACGTACATGCCTAACCATTATTATGATTTTGAGATTGATATATGATTAGAATGTATACATAAACATAATTTATCAAATATTACCAAAGTGATGACATTCGTCAGCTGAGCCAGCACATGCTGAGTTGGGACCGTTTCGCAACACTAGCACAAGTCGTCTCATTTCCTTTTTTTGTTGTCTTTTTTTTGTTCGTGTGATATTGTTTTACTTACTTACTAACTTTATAGTCTCAGCTTTTCAAGGCACAGTCGCTCGTCGGTTGCGTGCTGCATGACAGGGCTGCGCCGGAGTAACCCCCTGGCACAAGACACAATACCTACACCATAAGATCATCGGGCATCCAAGGCAAACCGATCACTTCTAATCAAATCGTAATAAGACCTAGCATAATCATAAAAACACTATCTAAGTGGATTCTTTAATAACTACAACGATATTAGCCGATATAATCTTTATACACGGTGAGCTTCATCACTATAATTGAAGTCTCATCTCACTCACGGATGCTGATGTCATGTTATGAAACAGGAACTGACTTGTAATTAAACACAGGCAATCCAGTTTGTCTATGAAGCTTAACCACTACGCGACATTAGCACATATGATTTAATTCCTAAAACCACTAGAGACGTTATTTGTACATTAGAATTGAATGGACACCTAAAAGGTGCTAACACGGGTACCTACTTCAAGGTAAGTGTTTGCTATCTTTATTGATTCCGTTTTTAGTATAAAATCTACATAAATATACTCGCAAAATTAAAACCTTCAAGTGTGACTGAAATATTTTGTAGAGCCTTACTTATTTTCACTCATACATTTGTATAGCTTCAACTGCCCAACGTTGAGCCCAGGCCAATAGATCGTTAGCTTCCTTGAACTTTATACACTTCGTTATTATTGAAAATAGCTTAGGTGCGCATAAATGTTATGTACTTTGTTTAGGCACCCAGAACGTTATATAGTTGGCAATTAAAGTTTTAAATTCATTATTTATCAACGTTTCCGGTTAAATTATTGTTAATAATGTTATTAGTATTTGTACATTATTCAATACTTAATAGCTAGATAACCTAACCAAATAGACGCTGGTATATTATGGTATGGGGCAGGCCACGGCGTATTAACTGCACTAAAAGGCGAGTAGGTGGGCGGCGGCCGGTAGCTGGTAGTTACCTGCGTCGTCGCGTGAGAACCCATCTCGAAGGCATCTCGACAGCTGTACTGCCTTCGCGTAGTTGCACTAGACTAATTGCAAGCAGGGTTCATCGTCCGTTGCACCGCATCTTATGCATTATGCAGGCCCCACTATTCACCTCTCCTTTTCCCTTCGCTCTGCTCAGCCGCACACCGGCCTGACAAACCTTTTTTTAGTTTAATTCTCTAAACAGTCCTTCCCTTTTTAATTGTACTGTCACTTATTTTTTGTGAGACGAGTCTGTAAAATAATTAATAACTTGTAGATTTAAAGCCTTTGTTATGGCATCGTTGTTTGAGCTAAGCAAAAAAGCTTATAGGTCTTTGGTGATTTCATAGTCACTGTTATCCAGTAATTTATTATTAAGATGTCTATTAGTTCACTTGTTTGACCACCTTGCTCGAAGTTTCAAAGAATCCGCTAATGAATCGGTTCGAGGTAGTTATCCGAAGATGACTGCACTATTCTCGGATTTAAACACATCAGCGTCGTGGGAAAATCAAATAATAGGTACACATAAGAAAGCCTACAAGAACGTTTATAAATTTGCAATGTAATGTAATTTATTATCACACCAACCAACATTAAAGTATAATATATAGTCAAAAACTAAAACTTGGGACCCATCTTAGGTCCAAAGTTAATCTGACATTCTACAATATAAGGTTGAGTTTCTTATAAGTTACAAATAATTTGGCATCTTCGCCTTTTTTTTTGAAATTGATCACAAATTAACGTTCGTAACCGTATTACTAAATGGGCATAAATCAGACGAACTTTTAGACTCAGTTAATCCGTGAACGTAAAGTGTTAGTTGTTAAATATGTTTAATAGGTAATGCTTGGACTTCTAGGGAAAACATTAGTTTGTTTCACGAAAGCGTGTGTAGAATACTTGAGAAATGTATCTCAATAAACGGTTGCCGTGTCTGTTTAAGTGTGTTACCGGTTCGTCCGAGCTCCGAAGATGCGTTGCGTAAGCGGCGATTTCGACAGCGGTCTGCGGATATAGCACGGGGCCGCTCTTACTTAGCCCGCAGCCCACACCTATACTGTTTGAACAACATCGCCTGCGCACACAAAACACTTGCTAACCGCTTGAACAAACGGACTAAACTCGGAAAATAGCGAGCCTTATCACTTGACACATTTTTTCATGATGCCCATTGGAACAAATAGTCCTTTCCACTAACGCATATAAAAAAATATCGAACTCGAAGATGAAATTTTTTGTTACTTATCTTTTCCCTTAACTAGCATATTTGTTTAAAAAATTACCTCATCGTACTTGTACTTACAGTGTCTAACTCTTCCATTCCAAATGACTTAAGAATATCATTAAACAAATTATTTTCCGGCCCGCCGCCTGCTGCTGTATTGTTGAATTACGCCTTGTGTCATCCACCGAGGTCTTTTGATGATCTCACTCTCGGCAAACCTTCTAACTTCTATTAAAAAAGCGTATTAGGATTGCCAATTATGAAACTATTGTATTACGATTAGCTTTAATAGCAATCGGATTTGGTATGAACTCGATTTATGATAAATTGAATTCACCGGTATTGCCTTAATGCAAGGTGTTTTTTATTTAATATCTTTTGGATACATATTTATCTACTTCTTGAAGAAATCGTTAAGCATTAGTTCCCAAGTTTTTTCCAATGATGATAATCGGAAGAAACCCATTCCGTAACTTAAATATCTTATTATGACGACATTCCTATTTTTCAATTGACCTTAAGAAATGTATTAGTCATATGATAGACCTATACCTGTATATGTATAAACTACAATGATTTAAGTTTAAGTTCAAAAAAACAATCACAGCTTTATTATTTCAGCTTATCTACGTTAGAAGTACTTAGCTAAATTCCTTGTTAAACAGATGACATATCATGTAAGTAATTACAATGTAATCACTTAACGCTATTAAAATTTAAATATAAGCTTTACAAAGACATGTTTCTTTTATGTTCATGACATAGAGGTACGTAATGTTTCTCCATATTCTGGTTTATTTGGGTCCATGGTAAACTATAGGTATACTCGTAGGTACTAGTTCTCGGCTTTAAAATAACTCAATTTTTAATTTAATGTCACCTGAACTTAGCCCGGTTCCCTTTAGAGTTAAAGTAAATACTTACTAAATATGGTAAAAATATTTAGTTAAATACTAGGTTGAGGAATGTTCTTGATGTAGTTGCCGCAGACATTGAAATTAAAGTTCCAGGAATGTTGGCATCGTTGCCACGTCGTCGGCGCAGCGGGCACGGCGCGGGCGCGCACCGCCTCTACGTATTCAATTGTTTGTTTCAAATTGAATAAGAAATTATGCCCATAAAGTTTACTAATACTGAAACTCACATAAAGAAGAATCAATTGCATAACTAACCAAAGATAACCTTTGCCTAATACCTACACATAAAAGTGTTGACTTACTTAATTAAGGTGTTTTTTGCGAATAAACTTTAGTCATGAAATCATTTACAAAGAGTACGTGAAAGAAGTTAAGTACCTATATTAAACTAGTTATGTTTTCGATTATAAATATTTATCATAAAAGATTTCCTACCGGGCGCGCGTTCCCAAAATCCTTTTACGATTTTTGTAAAACGTTCAAAGATTTTCGTTCAGCTTTACACAACGTTTAAAATCAATAACAATACGAAAACCCTCAGCGCCTTCGAATATGGATTTTAAACTTCAGTCAGCTATGCTAACTTGTGCGAGTCCTATAATTACAGAGCAAATATAGTCAATTAAATCGAACGAACGTTGACAAATAGCGGACCCACTACATTACCTACCTACTGCATTCGGCTTTCTGCTAAACGCTCGGCGAATAATAAGCAAAACCAGTCCAACAGTGACATCACCTTCCTGTGCCGCAAGAGGCCATGTCCTTTACGAATAATTTATTATTTAAAAGAGTATTAAAATGCAAACTAGTTTTGTTATATTTTGGACTCGTCAGAAGTGGTATTGGAAATTTTATTTGTCCAGCATATGTAAGATAGGATGGTTAAAAATAGGAACTTTTTGCTTATATTTTACTTAAAAAGTACTTGTTTGCTGTTATTTAGCTTTTCTCTTATGTTTCTAAGCTATGCACGTATGTTTAACCCTGTTAAAACAGTTGAAAATGTAATTGCCCAAAAAGTTCTAAAAACCGTCACCGCTTATTTACGTCATGTCATAAGGTTGAGTTGAGTTAGACTCGTGGCTACATGAAAATGAAACAGATGCGACGGAAAATTGCGTTTTGGCAAAAAAAATATTTTTTAATATTTCGCCAAAACGGCAGAGACCTGTAAAAGTCTAGGAATTTAGGCGATACATAAAGCATTTTTACTTGTAAGGCAAATATTTTTTTTACCCAGTAAATCACGGCAGTACCAAATGACCGGTTACCTTAATTTAGGTAATCAAAATGCTAGACTTGTCCATTTCATGTCCATAAGAAGTTTGCGAACGCTTTCTAATGCTGTTGCAACGCATCGAAGTTAACACTTAGTTGTAAGGCACTTTATCTAGCGAAGAGTTGCATCAGTTTTGTGATCAAGTGAACGATACTATGTGCTCGCAGGTACATACTGGCTATTGTCTTATTTCAGAGGCTACAACAATGAACGCCACGCATGAACTCGCGCGCCGGTCTTTATCTACGTATCTAGCACATCTATCTCGACCTTGCCAGTTAAAGATAAATTGGTATAAGTATAATAGTAATAAAAAAGCACTGTAATCAAGAAATGAAAAAAATGAGCGCTGGTGACTATTACTATGAAATTATATCTGATGGGAAGTAAAACGTTCCTCTTGTGGCTGCATGTCAATGATCATACAATATTAACTGTTAGAATTTTAACATTCCTTATTTATTACCCTTAATCAGTTTACTTGTTCAAAACTAGTTCTGTTTCGGGCAGAGCTCTTCCAATCAGCTGACAAAAAACCTGCATCGATTCACTCGACTGCACTGCGTGGGAAAGGCTACCATGACGCTTTAAGACAAAAATGCAAAAGAAAGTTGCCAATAACCTGGTCGTGGGTCCGGGCCGTCATGTAAAATGATTTAAGACGACTAAGGCTGAAATGCAATGACCTTGGTGTCCGGGGCTCGTGTCCGCGGCGATCCACGGATCGCAAGATGGCGCTTGGGGCTGGTGGGGCGCTCGGCGCTCCCGGGGGGCGTCGGGCGCGGGATGACCGGCCCTGAGCGCGCTCTATTTTTAGCGCTCTGTCACCGCTCGCCTGCGCTCTCTCACGCACATAAACGCTCACCACCGCAACCAGGAATTTAATGAACAGCTCAGCCAGGCTTAAAAGCAATAAAACACTTTGTATTTCAAATGCACTCATATAAAGCTTGCTTACAGTAATGGGTCTGCGCTGTAATGTAGGTAAGTATGCTCCGCGAGGTGCTCATTAAACAATTGAACCAACTGAGCACTACCTTGTGCTGTTCGCAATAGCTCTTAAATGGATTCGGATTAAATTTGACACATATGTAGGTATTACTGACGTTTTTATGCCGGGTAATTTGATAGTTCCTGTGGAAACACAATAAGTGGTCTACAAAGATGAAGTCGCGGGGTGGTCGCTAGTTTTCTGTAATGATGATCGCGTAAACGGTTTTACGCGGTCACCTGCTGAGGTAATGAAATATAAATAATTTTCATCACACATTGCCTATATTTTACTTTTAAATTTCAAGGATTAACTACCTAAGGACATGGCTATTGGTACAGTAGACAACAAAGAGATGTTTCCAATTACTACAATATCATAGGGTGAAAAAGTGGATGCATCTTTTTGTAGTGGACTGTAGGTCGTAGGCAATTAGGTAATCAATTATATGTATCTAACTCTTAATTGCACATAAGCAATTACAAAACATTTTTGCATCACTATAGATAATGTACATAGGCGAACTTAGCCCATATGGGATCTCTTCCAGTTAACCTTGGAGTAGAATAAGTAAGAACAATGCAAGAGGATAGGAAAATTTAAAAATAACAGAAAGAAAAGGTACATACATCCAAGGTAAATAGTTATTTGTTATAATGTTTATTGCGAATATTTTATTGCGAATATTTAACGTTGATGGCTTAATTTTTTTTTTTTTTTGCCCCGCGGCGACTTCAACAGCTACTACCGCCGGGCTATGGCATGGCGTTTCCACGAATTAGTGATTTCGCCAGTGTCAAGTGTATATAAGTATAAATCAATATAGCAATAAAATACAATCCAATCTTCTCTGGGAAAATTGGGAGCAACGTTGTTCGGTAGTTTGTAGGACAGAGGTCAAGATAGTTTTAACCTATGTACCACTTCGAGTCCACTTGTAACGAGAAGAAAGATGCCAGATACGCGAAATAAGTCCAAGTTTTCAATCACTGTGCAACACAATGGCATAAAAAGTACATATCACTATCAGAAAAGAACTTTGAACACCTAAATACACAAAAAAATAAAACTAAAACAAATTACACATCCGCCATCTTTTATCGTTGCAAATGGCCTCCGATGGCTTAATTGAAAAGTGTTGACTTAAGTTTTTTATTTATTTCGGATGCGTTTTGTTCGCACATCGACTTACCTAATAGGACTGTCAGAACATTTTATCCGTTTTTACAACAGGAATGAGGAGGAGGATGCTGATATTTATGAATTAAAATAAAGTTGTAAGACTGTATTTAGTGTTTTTTACTCGATGCAATTAATTAATTGTGATGTTTAAAATTCAGTACTTTAAACGTTTTACGTTTTGTTAGCTGTCAAATACTCGTATCACTTAAGCTGCCTTCAAATGTCAAAACTCTTTCTTCACATCTGGATAAAAAGCAATTTACTTGAATTTACTCAATAGATATCAAACAAACAAAAAGGGCTTTCCGAGCTAGTGAGATGAAAAATATAGGTAAGTATAGCTTGTATTATCACCGCCTATTTTACTACACACCAACGAAATAATATTACTTAGAATCAAATACCGTTCCTGGGCACTAACAACGGTAAAATTACCGTCGTACATCCTACATGTCACCACCTACATTACTTTAATATCGACCAAGAGGTCTACAGACGAGAGATTAATTGCGTCCCTATTATGTACACGAGCTCGCAAAAACTGTGAAATTGTTACACGTGGATAGAGGTGAGTAAGGCTTAGATAATAGCGAAGAAACTTTCAAGCGTGGGTGTCTGCGCCCACGTGCCTCCATGCGAGTGTTGGCACGCTCTTACCGAAGCCCACGCGGCTGCGTCGACGACTGCAGCCGACGGCGACGGGCCCTTGAGCTCCTTCATCGGACAGCTCAAAGGACGCTGCTTATTGCATTATGGTACCACCATTTGATTAGGCTGGAAAACATTATTTTTTCTATTTGAATATCTAAATCGCAAAACCTTCCGTGGTTTCACCTGATGGTTCCAACGGAAGACCAGCGCTGACTTTAAAGCCAGCATTACGCTGAGTTGGGACCATTTCGTGGCTATTTTCTCCTTGTACGTTTTTATCTGTTCTTGTTTATGTTTGTCACGAATAAATTATTTTCTTTCTTTCAAAATACCAGGACAGGGTTAGAAAGCTGCCGGCAGGACCGTAGACTACGAAGCTAGATTAAGAAGGAGGAACGCTTTTTTGTAGCCCAGTCAGTTAACAAAAATAGTTAGTGTGAGGAGATTCCAGGTTTGGCAAGAATTAACAAACAGTCAGTTAACAAAGTGGCACTGAAATGATGATAGAAATATGCAAGTTGTATTTCAGTGGGCAGTGAATCATCCAACCTCCACTCTCGGTTCAAGTTGCTAATTTACGAACTCCTAGTTTAGAACTAGTATAACCATTTAAATAGTTGAATATGGCGAAAACAATAATCAAGTCTCCATTTTTGTGACACCTACCTCCGCAGTAAAACATGAATCATTTCGGTTGTTTGTTGCGAAGTGAACGGAGAACGTAGTTATAAAGGTAGTCTGGGTGTTTATGTATGTTATGAATTTGTTTCAAAGATGAAGTGGCCTGCCTTGATATTTAGTGGTCGTGTTTAAATGTCGCGGCGAAACGGCGGATGCGCGAGCGGCGGTCGCGCACTGTGTCGCGTTACGAGCGTTGCGACACACGGAGAAAGTAGCGCACACTGGCGAAATCACACCCACAGCTGCGGCCTGCGCCAAATCTTCGAGATATGCCCCTCACTGCTTATAAGGAAGCTTAATTCGCAAGTAAAAGTTGTTTTAAATTGATCAACAATGCCCCAGCGCCGCAAAAGGACCTTCAACTTAGCGTAAAGGTTTCTCGTTGAATGAAGTTACAAATCCGAATAAAACCCAGTGAGTAAAGAACGCTAACTGTTCAATTTACGATACAGGTAGGATATGTGGATAAGTATTACGTAAGAATTGGTGAACTGGAGTTCTGTTACAGTCAGGAAAAATGTTCAGTAGACTGAAGTAAAGTAAGTAGTAGTAGTACTTATTATCTTTGTGGTTGTCTTAGTTTGACATCAATGGCCTTTATTGAAAAACGACGTCAAACTTGTGGCAGACATACGTTAAAAAATATTTTACTACATAATTATCAACTTAACTGCTTCGCTCAGTCCGTTAATGAGTCATTACCCTACCTCGGTGAACACATAATGTAGATTTGTCAGTTGTGTTAATCTAATGTGTTTAAATACAGCAGTTCATAATGTGTGTGCAGTGTGTGCCTAAACAGTGTGATGTCCAAACGGCCTCAAGAGCTGTTGACAGCGCCGCCATGGCATAACGTTACGTGTGCACGTATTATTGCAACCTTGTGTGATGGCGGCGTGATTGCGACGAGCCGACCGTGACACTGGCGGGGTTATGGTAATGACTTGTATCCGTCTGCAGTGTTCTCAGCTATTCTCGGTTTCGGCGTACGGAGTGGGAACAAGTAAAGCAGCTGCCCTAGGAGCGAGCGCCGACCGTTAGCCGGTCACCGCTACGCCGCGCCCCGCCGCCAACAACAACCAACCGTTGGGAATCAGAAATAAGAACGGTTCTACACTCCGCTGTTTATGTGAACTATACGTCTACAGTTACAAATGCGCAATGCTCGCAATTGTTTACGGCCAGCAACTGTAGTAAAACAAATGAACTACCTCACAATCCTAGAGCATTAAACCCATGCTTTAGTTGAACTATGTATACTACTATATATGTGTATCTCACTGCGCACTCGCATTCTTATTCTTCTTTGATCGGTTTCTTGACTGAATGGTATCATGTTTCACGAATCTATTAGAGGCCAGTGAAAGTAACCGCTGTCATGTCAATAACATATCAGTTCTTTTATCAAGTAATATGTTCCTACTTGCGTAATGCTTTTTAGTAAATTAGATTGCGTGCAGCTATATAAAACTCTTACTTACTTTATTTGCTTTGAGAACGGGTAGCTACAAAATGTCGGAAGATTTAGAAAAAAATAAAACTATTGTTTGTCTAAGAAGATTTTTTTTATTCGAAATCTTATAGGCTATATCAAATTATTGGGATCCTGCCGTTTGGCTAAAGTATTTTTGGTCAAATGTATCATTTCCCAAAAACCATTTTGTATTATTTTGGTTTTATATCCGGTATATCGAAACCGCTTGCTACCTATATTAGGTTAGGTTAGGTACACTTGTAACTATATAAAAAATAAATCAACTGTGACGGGAAACAAGTTTTTGGGAAATGATACATTTGATTAAAAACATTTTGACCAAACGGAGTAGAGCCCAAATTATTAGAAAGAAATGAGTCATGAAAATTATTACTTAGTTTTATTTAAAAGAAAAAACGTTGTGATACTTTTATAGAACGAGGAAATATCAGACAGCAAGCTCAGTCGGGACGTGTGGGCCGTAAGTATGAGTATCAACCCAGCGGCAAAAGGTGACTAATTATCTTAAAGCGGATGGTAGTCCATAGGTACTTACATCAATATCTCATGTCGAAAAACCCAAGACCTACTCCTAAGTGTTACCTGGAATTCTGTATAGTAACGTCTTTGCAATATTTTTAAATCACTATTACCTAAACTTGAATAACTCAGTTTTATTCAGTAGGTATATAAGGGAGAAATAGACATACATTTTTTAACTAGTGTACCTAATGCTTTAAACCGTAAGAATACTTAGTTAATTAAGCAGCACACGTTAGCAGCATTAACGTTTCAATCAAAGTTGTCGACAGTAGGTACCTCCCTCCTCGTACCACATCATTTAATCAATTGCACTATCAATCTCAGCACCGTCGCGCCTCGCGTATCCGTCGCTCTACCTCCGTGCCTCCCGCCATGGCTCGTAATTACTCTGGAATATCATTTGTTATACCTGTCCCTCTCGCCCTTCAACGTTAAAGCTAGTGTCATCACCTCAAAATGGTTCATTCTCGTGTCAATAGAGTTTATGTCGCCAAATAGATATCAACAAAACATACAATATACGAAAAACGTTAACACCTAAGCCCACTTGCACGTAAATGTAACCCTAGGTTCGGTTTAAAGATCTTTATTTCTCAAAAGAATAACAATAATTCACTTATTTGAGAAAGATATATAACATGCATAAAATATAAAACATCTAAGCTAATGAGCGTAAACTTTGTTACATTTGATACATCGCAAAACTATAAAGTTACAATTGGTAGGTAGGAGCATTGATTTAGTATATACAAGATACACAATCCCGCACAAAACTTTATTATAAACTGTCCCAAATGACATTGATAGCTGCATTCAGATACATGCTAACATCGCTATTTTTCACCTTAAACATTCATGCAAAAAAAAACTCAATATACTAGCAGTCAAGTGTCAAATTTGCAAACTAATGTTTTAAAATATTTAAAACTCTTTAGTGAAATCGCCATTATCATACTATTTATGTCAAAAGTGGACATCGAATGAATGGAGACGAATTTCTCTATTTATATTGTATCAGTTTTAACGAAATTACAAATTACACCAAAAAACTTTTGACATGTTTTATAAATGCTGTCATTGTATTACACAACTTAAGCTATATATATATATACAATAATAATAATGAATAAATTAATGTAAAGCAAGGTTTAAAAATCCGTCCCGTCGATTGTTTTTATTCAAATTTTAACGTTTAGGTATCCTTTGTCACCTGGAATGGTGAAAATGATTCTAACGATACCACACACATATAAATTGGCTCAGGTGTTCAAAGTTATGTTGGAATAAAGAATTATACATACATACATAAATGAACCATTAAAACATTACACTTTACTCCAGACAAGACAAGATCTTATCCTATCACTAGCGACCCGCCCTCGCTTCGCTTCGGTTTATGTGAGTTTTCTGTAACCCCCGTACATAAAACAGAGATTTATTATACATAAAAACCTTCCTCTTGAATCACTATATCTATTACAAAAAACTGCATCAAAATCCGTTGCGTAGTTGTAAAGATCTAAGCATACATAGGGACAGACAGCGGGAAGCGACTTTGTTTTATACTATGTAGTGATAACCAACCTAGCCTAACCGGTTACGTATCATAATATGTACATAAAGTTCAAAATACATAATGGGTCATAATTCATAATGGTCATAATATTATAATGGTATTTTTTTTAAACCCTGAACTTTTCAAGATTGTTATACAACAAACCTAACCTAACCTAATGGGTTCTATACAATGGGCTTTTAAAAATATTGAAAAGTTTACTTATTATGACCATTATGTAATATGACCCATTATATACAACAAACCTAACCTAACCTAATGGGTTCTATACAATGGGCATTTAAAAATATTGTAAAGTTTACTTATTATGACCATTATGTAATATGACCCATTATGTATTTTGAACTTTATATATAGGTATTATGATGCGATCCCAACCTAACCTAATTTCCTTGAAATAAGTTTAATTTATTATATAATTGTACGAAAATGGGTCAAGCACACAACAGACGACTTATTTGCCTTGAATAGTTCACCCCTATCTCGTGCTAATATTGCGACCCATTTTGCACGTCGTAGAGGATTTCGTGGAAAACTTAAAATAAAAATAAAAAATATTAAAATTTAAAAAAGTAATAGCTACTCCATAATAATTTTGTTCCTTGGTAAGTCATAATTTGTGTACACAAAATAAATTCCTAAAAATCATGAAAACATTATAATTTTAGCTAGAAACGTTTATAAATAAATAGACCTTACGTAAAATAGGACATTCCATCCTTTTTATTTATTTTTTTGTTATTATTTTTGCAGTTTTTCACCACACATTTTGTCATGATTGACAACTGCCAACTGTCTGTGGTCGGAACAAGACTAATAGCAAAACTACTGCCCAAGTCGATTTGGCAGTAGTTTTGACTTGCCATTTTTTCGTGCTGATTGTGTATCTAGTATATACTAAATCAATGGGTAGGAGTATAAAAGTTTACAAAACAAGTTAACTAAGTAAGGGAGCGCGCTTCGCTGTACGTTGCGAGCGCAGTTAGATAAGATAACAGTTTTACAATGATATAAAGAGTTTGGAAGTGTCTCAGCAGATGCAAGCGTACGTACATTGAGTTTGCGGAGTTAAATTTTTTGAATAAGTGGAATAATTTTATTTTGTATAACTATAAATATATAAATTTATGTGTGTATATATTATTTATATAAGTGTTAGCGTATTTATGGACGAGTTGAGAGGTGTTGTTTTAGTAACCTTTTAAATGTGCGTAACGATTTGGCGTCTTTGATATCAGTTGGGAGTTTATTATATAAGTTGGCTCCCTCGTACAATATGCATTTTTTGCCATAATTTGTACGCGGAGACCGTAAGACAAGATTGTTTGCGTTCCTGAGTTTAATTCTTTGAAATTGTTGCTTTTTTGTAAAAGAAATTTGTATATGGAGCTCATTTGATAATATTTTTCTTATTAGTATACAGGTGTGATATATGTAAGCATGGTTAATGTTCATAATTTTACTATCTTTGTAAATTTTACTTGTTGACGTAAGAAAATCGTAGTTAAATAAGACTTTGATCAGTTTATTTTGAGCTCGCTGTAGGCAGTTTAAGTTGGTTGGAGTAGCGGTGCCCCATATCTCGATTAGATACTCAATATGTGGCTTCACGAGTGTGTTATAAATATATTGTGTATCGGACACGTTTTGGAAGACACCGTACTATACCCTTGAGTGAACCAGTAAGGGAAGTTATTTTATTTTTTATTTTTTCAATTTGCGGTTGCCACGTTATTTTTTTGTCTAATATGAGACCCAGATACTTTTCTTTGTCGACTTTGTTAATAGGCTGATTATTTACAGTTAGAGGCTGGTTACACGGAAGTTTTTTGTTTTTTGGCACAAAAATAATGTAGTTCGTTTTTTTAATATTTATAGTTAAGAGATTGGTTTGGAACCACTTGTTGAGGAGATTAAGGTCGCTTTGAGCATCAGCTATTATATCATGGAGGGAATGCCCGTAGTAAAATAGACTAGTGTCGTCCGCATACAAAGTAGTATCGCCTCTTAGACCTATTTTGCTGATGTTATTAATGTACATTAAGAAGAGCAACGGTCCTAAAATAGATCCTTAATATTATATAGGTTAATCCAAGGTTAACAGGTTATAATTTGTTAAAATTTACAGTTCTTATATAAATCTGACATTCTTGAATAATTTAACCTGGGGTTAATCTAGGGTTAAATTTACATGCAAGTGGCCCTTAGATAATTATTTTCTCTTTTTACCTATTGTAAAATAGAATCAAACAGATTTATCTGTCTTTAAAAAAAATTAGAATAATAAAAGGGTGGTATTTTACCCCGTTTAAAGTTTTTACAGATTGGAGCAAATATTTAGTACAAAATTAAATTAAAAATCGTGTAAGTGAAATAAAATGTGAACCTGGGAAATAGCTTGCTTGGTAACTCATGAAGTGATCCCGGGCTCCTGGCGCGGCGGGCAGGCTTAGGCCGCTTCCTGGCTTGTGGTATGGTCGCAGTAAGACAGGGAATCGGTAAGGGTTGCTAGTGGTCTATGCCGACAGTACGTTTTACTGCAAGCATACCAAGTCCAGGTCAGGGAGCGGCCGCACTCGACCGGTGATCCCTGTGCTCGGTGCGCACGCGCGTTTATGTCTAAAATATGGGACGACAAAAACAGGGTTGCCAAAAAACGTCTCATGTTTATTAGCCTGCAAATTGTTTTATTTTATGGGTTTCTTGAACAACAATGGTTACTTAAGATTTTTTGTGGTTTCAAATTATTAGTATCTATTCGTTGTTTCTATGAATAAGAGCTCGTTCAATTAATTTACTCCGAGCTCTATTCTACTGGGTAAACGACATTGATTTTGACATGTTATAGTATTGTCAATGTTATAATAATTCTTATTTACTTGGCGGTACTGCGGCCGAGTTAAAAGCAATACAATAGGTAGCATAACCAAAAGCAATATGGTTTAACCGAGTAGAATAGAGTCCCTGTTAGTAGTAGATGTTGTTAGGTATGTATGTACACCTACCTGCCTAATCTAGAGAACGTACTTTGAAAAATATTTACTAACCGCATTGACTTTATCGCACAATTACAAGTAGGTATAAAATAATTTATTACGATACACTAAATTTAAAAAAAAAAAAAAAAAAAAATAATTTTTTTGCTGGATGCAAGCGGCTCAAGACCGTGACTTGTGGCGCTCTTTGGGGGAGGCCTTTGTCCAGCAGTGGACGCTCCCGGGCTGATGATGATGATGATGATGACACTAAATTTAGCACATTTTATGCTATGAATTCATAAACAGCAATAATGGAAAATAATCAACCATATAAAACCAACATTTAGCTGACAGGCAAACAGGTAAAATAAACTTAACTCTTAATTCAAACTTAAGGTCCTAAATTGATTGTTACAAAACATATGAATAATGTTTATCTTCTGTAAAATAAGAATCAAGTGTCCATCATTGGTCCTTGTCTATTACTGGTCCCGTCACCCTAGGTAGTTAAATATTTTACATTAGTTAGATATATATTATTTACGTGGCGTCGTTCCATAATACCAACGCTTTTAGACAAACTGACCGTTTACCGCAAGGCTCGTAAAAATAAGGCACATATTGTGGTTAGTTACATCTCTAAGAGCGGCTGGATTACCGCATTACCGGATGATCATTATTATTCATCCGACGGTAGTGGTTATATATTTACACCGTAATACACAATAATACTCAAAAACTAAACATTAGCCAGCCCAGTATTCGTCATTTGTTGCGACAAAAGTTTGAAATTGACAAATAGAAGGCTTTTTGATACCTGCCTAATCAGACGTTTTAAATGAGTGAGTATCATTATGGAATTTCGGGTGCCTAGATATTTTAGGAATGAGACCATTTGAAAGTTAGGCATTATGTAAGACAAACGGCCGCACTCAGAGTTAGTAAATGACGATTAAGTCTCCATAGATAGAAGAGACGATTTTTAATTTACAAGTTTGAAAAAGGAATGAGTTAAATTGTCGCTTAATTGTATCTGAGTACGAAGATCTATTTGAGATTTAATCCAAATAAAGATTAAGGCATTATGAAGTCTTGTCGTATGAAACCTACGAATTTAAGCAAATTACCTAAGTACGTACATACCATTACAAAGTGAATAAAAAAAAATGTTTTGTCATTATGTAACAGAATCTAATCTCACAATTATTATGGTTAAGTAATTAATAATAATAGCGTCCTCCATTTGCAATATTTTTTTAATTTCACCCTAGGTAATTTGTTAATAAATGAATGAAAAAATGTATTCAAACCAAATAATCATAACAGTTCTCAACTTTACCTAATTATTATTAGAATTAACGATAAACATTTTAGTGGTAGGTAATATTCCTAAATTGTTGAAATAATTGTATAACTGTATAAGTAGCTTATTCCTGATGAAACATTTAATAGAACGATTAAATATTAAACATAGTTTTTGGGGTGGGCAATGTTACCCCGTACATCAGAGTAACCCCCGTTCACGGTATGTAAATATGAGGAGCATCATTTAAGATATGCTTATGGCCTTAATTATAGAGAAAACTCAACAATACACATACATAAGTATTAAGAAAATATTCATAAATAGGTAGGTATTTGATTATGCCTGAGGAGAAAAAAATCATTGTTTACTGTTTCCGAAGTCAACTTTCTGTATTAAAGTCTATACTCAACGAGAAATGAAATGCAGTTAATACAGTGTGTCCCTGGATAAAGTGCACAAACGAATAGGGATGAAACTAGACACAATTTTATCGACAAAAAAAATAATAAAAAAAAATTACCACCTTTATTTATTTTTTTATGATTTTTTAAAAAAAGTCAAAGTACGCAGAGGACCTCATCGGAACAAATCAAGATATTTTGGCTCCTGTGGGCTCTATTGATTTGAAACAAACGGAATTATAATCACAAAAGTTTATTTGTGTCAATGAAAATAGAAAAAAATTAGAAAAAATGACATAAACTCTAAAAATAATGACTTTTCCTATGAATTTTGTGTTTTTTTTTCTCGAATTTTTAGTATTTACTCGATTTACTCAAAATTATGCCCATCTTACCTCATGTTATTTTTACCAGTAATGGTTGTGTATCTCATTGCCTTTTATTTAAAAAAATAACCAAGTGTCTCGCACAATTACAAGATCCTTAATGAGCGGCCAAACAAAGACATTGCGTTTACACTTAATTAGGTAGCCGCTCAGGTTGAAACCCTTAATGGAGGATTAGGATTACATTTTGGGTATGGGATTATAAAATCAAACGAATTATGGAATTTCATAATTACTTATTTAATGTAATAACTGTTCAAAATGCCCACCCCGCTCTTGCAAACACAATCCTGCACGTACTGCTATTTGTTGAGTTGCTCGACGTATCATTTCCGGGTTATTTTTTATGTAATTTACACAATGGACAATTCTGCCACGCAATTCCTCTTCTGTGTTGATAGGGACGCTGTATACCCTCTGTTTCATTGTGCCCCAAAGGAAATAATCCAGTGGTGTCATGTCTGGTGAGCGTGCTGGCCACGCCACTGGCCCTTGTCGGCCAATCCAACGATTAGCATAAGAGGCGTTGAGAAATCCCCTTACGTCAAGTGCGTAATGGGCCGGGCATCCATCCATTTGTAAATACATTGTTCTTCTAGTCTCCAAGGGCACATCCTCCAATTCAAGGGGCAGATCTTCTCTCAAAAGTTCTAAAAATCTGGGACCGTTCAAAGTTCTGGGGAGAAAAATAGGGCCAATGAACATGTCACCAATTAGTCCAGCCCACAGATTTATCGAAAACTGCACTTGAAATTTTGACGACCTTTTGAGGTGAGGATTTTCTCCCTTGGGGTTCCATTCATGTAGATTCCTGCAGTTTGTGATCCCATGTCGTGTAAACTGACTCTCATCCATCCACAGATTTTTTTGGGTGAATTCAGGATCGTTCCTGATCTGCCGTTGAATCCAAGAAGACAGCACACATCTTGGTACCCTGTCTACGTCGTCGTGTAGATGTTGAACTCGTTGGTAGTGGTATGGGTGAAGACCTTCTTTTTTAAAAATCCGCCAAACCGATGATTTTGAAACTCCATGCTGCAAAGCCAACCGCCGAATACTGGTCGTCGGATCAGCAAATAAACTTCTTAGTATGGCTTCCTCAACAGCTCCATCAATCACTACTCCTGCTTGTTCTCGGCGATCTCGATCCAATCGAAGTCCATTCGACAATCGTCTGTGAAGTTCTTGAAAATTACGAGCAGACGGTACAGGTCTCCTGTTCGGGAATGCTGCCATGTATAATAAACGAGCAGCTCTGGCATTACCTCTCGCCATTCCATAATAAAAGTGGATGTCGGCGAGATCTCTGTGCGTGAACTCACTTAAACGGGGCATTTTATGAAATCCTGATAGTAGAAGTAGTTGTAACTGAGAATAAGTAACGACGAATGATTCGAAGTAACTGATGAACTAAACCTTATCTTATCACTATTTATGCTAATCCTAACATGTATTCCCCGCCCCACCCCAAATAAAATTCAATAAAGAGTAAGGACAATAATCTACCTGGGCGACAACCTAATTAAGCGTAATCATTATGTCATTGTTTGGCTACTCATTAATAATCTTATAATTGTGCAAGAAACCCAAAATGTAATCCTAATCCTCCATTAAGGGTTTCAACCTGAGCGGCTACCTAATTAAGTGTAAACGCAATGTCTTTGTTTGGCCGCTCATTAAGGATCTTGTAATTGTGCGAGACACTTGGTTATTTTTTTAAATAAAAGGCAATGAGATACACAACCATTACTGGTAAAAATAACATGAGGTAAGATGGGCATAATTTTGAGTAAATCGAGTAAATACTAAAAATTCGAGAAAAAAAAACACAAAATTCATAGGAAAAGTCATTATTTTTAGGGTTTATGTCATTTTTTCTAATTTTTTTCTATTTTCATTGACACAAATAAACTTTTGTGATTATAATTCCGTTTGTTTCAAATCAATAGAGCCCACAGGAGCCAAAATATCTTGATTTGTTCCGATGAGGTCCTCTGCGTACTATGACTTTTTTTAAAAAATCATAAAAAAATAAATAAAGGTGGTAATTTTTTTTTATTATTTTTTTTGTCGATAAAATTGTGTCTTGTTTCATCCCTATTCGTTTGTGCACTTTATCCAGGGACACACTGTATATCAACCACCTGTCAGCACATCCCGTGACTTCACTACTGAGCTGTAGTTTATTTAAAATACATTTTACACACACAATAGATCATTATTTTTATTCAGAATTAAATTATAAAGCAGCAGACCTATTTCGATTGAGGCTTTTATTAGCTACAATTGTACTATTCAATAGTCATCATGAAAAACTGGCAGTAATTGGTAACGAGAAAAAACGAAGGATGGTCAATGAGAGCCGCGCGCCTGCGCGCCGCGCCGGCCGCGCTGCTCGTCGTCCGAAACCGAATAAGATTTCCTTATCATTTCTCAGAAAGTTCTTGCAATTAAGGGAGGTTAGTTGTTTGTTTGTTGAACTAGCGAAGGAAAATGTTTTTGTTATGATGTCTAAAAGATTTCTTCCCCCATTTATGCTTTAATTTCATCGAATATTTAGGTACTTTTGTTAGCTTAAATATTACGACTAACCCTCTTACTTATAAACGTGGAATAAGCTTGGAATAGTTTATGCCATGCTTTGACACTTTCTGTCAGATGCAAATGTCACAATTACAGATAAGGACAAAGCATGGCATACACGATTCCAAGCTTATTCCACGTTTGTAAGTAAGGGGGTAAGGGTCTGTAGTTTGATCAGTAGTTAAACTATTTACTCGTTAAAACTCGTAACTAATGGTTAAATCTTAAGGAAATGTGTCAAATTTTCAATTCCTTTTACGAAATTTAACTTTTAGTAGAGATAACTATTGATCAAACAACGGACCCTAAGTATGTAAGTAGGTGAATTCGATGTGAATACGTATGACAATTTATAGACTCACATCGCATCTTTACGCTCTACCCAATAAAATTTCGACAGTTTTAGTTTTGTTTTCATCGCGATACCAGTTCTCGTTCGTCGGCAGAACTTTTTGCAAGCTGACGAACGAGTTTCAGATATGTGCGCCCTTGCAGTTTTATTATCTGGTGCAGCGTAGAGCGGGCCCGGCCAAAGCTCGGCCATTAAGAGCTGGAGGGCGAGGTTGTAGCGCAGGCGCGGGCGCCGCCGAGCGGGGGAGGGGTAGAGGGGATGTGCGCGCGCGCTGTAGCCTGCGACTTCGCGTTCAGTCATTGTCCGACCAAAAACTTGGTCGAACGTCCACCCGTCTGTTGGCCGCCGCTACTTCGTTGTCGAGTGCCCGTTGAACGAACGGTCGCTCCGGTGCCCTGGAGAGTGCGTGTAGTGAAGTGATGGTGTGTTTTTAGCTATACAGCAAACAGTGTATCGCTCCAAAAGTACCCGTCCTGTGTGTTGCGAGTTTCACGGAGTTGTCTAACGGCTGTTCGCCTGCCGGCGAGGGAAGGCGAATCGCTTCAACCGGGAGGAATGAGCCCCGCACACCATAGGTTCTACACTCACCGATGATCTCAAGGTTGGAACTGCTTACAGTTTTCTTTCCGTCCGAACCAGAATCGAGTTGTGTCGCAACTTCACACGGCTCGACCCCGCGACCGCGCTCGCATTCTCTTCTACACTACCTATTTGTTCACTTTACTCTGAACTCGTTTCAATAACATTGCAACTCTCTCCTCGCATGTAAAACTTTATAAGTACCTACTTAAACAAATTAAAATTTAAGAACCGGAAACCAAAACACGTTCCAATTAGAACATTTTTTATCTTGTTAGGTTATTGAATAGGTTTAAATTTTACTGAAATTTATGAGCACCAGTTTAAACTGTTTTTAATGTGTAATGCGGGTGGCTAAGTAACCAAATCTATCCGTGATTTCATTATTGCGAACGACCATTTGACAGTTCATATGTTAACGGTTAGTGAAACTATACAGAACTTTCTTTACTCGATAATACTCGTAAGTCTGAAGCGACTATTTAAACCAACTGTACTTCGCGTCTACAATGAGCCGACGGTAACCTACCAGCCACCTCCCTACCTACTATGTCACAGAAATTAGCACTGTTCTAAGTGAGTGCAACCATTACAAAACGGCGGTCATCAGAACTAGGTGGCGCTACGCTTATGTAACGCGCTGCACGCAGAACACGGCACATACCTGACCATATCGGGATAACTGATTTTCCTCAGCGTCATCCGGTAGTCGCTGGCGTCACGTCTGATGCAACCATTAAGGTAACCGGTATAGGCGTGGAGTTACTTACCCTTAGGAGCCAGATGCACAGTTCGGAAATGTCCCCATGTTGATCGTGGGAGAGATACCTATATCATAGATTTTTTTTAAATAAATATCGTGGTAAAATGTTACACAAATTAAACCACATGTACAGTCAACGTTAACGTTTGGTTTACAACTTCACGTTGACATAGTCCATAGTGGCTTAAGAATCAAATTGGTTGAGTGTACAGAAGCAGGTGGGCTTAGTATTAAAATCCCTATTTACTTTCACTGGTCAACACCATCCACGTGAGAGGTTACCATATAACGATCTGAGACAGATAAAATCAAGCTAATGGTTTACATCTCCATTACTCTTGTCCTATGTATCCAAAATAGCATTTAGCTCTGAGACAGTGGTGTTAATTAACAATGCTCAAAACTTACATATTTCAGAAGGAAATCGCTTTAAATTGAACTTCTGAATACTTAGGATAATTTTCTTGCGGTTCTAGGATACGTTTTTGGAACACGATTTTTTTCGGTACCCAGAGTTTACCAACACAGCTCTACTACTAAACCTTCGCTAGCCGTCCTTATCTTTTGATCCGTAATAGGTAAAGGGCGAAATATTTAACATAGCGGATTCCGTAACAAATAATAATAATAAAAAAAAGAGCAGTCTTATTCAAGAACTCTCAAAAATGAGTACCTATGGCGCTATTTTTCCAACAATATTCTTTTTCTGGTACCTAGCAATCTCTCCATTCGCAAAAGTTTCCAATTTTTTTTTTTCGGTAGCTTATTTTGCCGATCATTTTTTTCTCAGCAGAAATAACTCAGTTATAAATCATAATGTCCCAATCTGTATTTGTCTGAATAGTTAGTTACTCTAGGTGGATTGGCCCTTCGGGCCTGTAGTAAAACGGACATAAACTAAACATACCTGTATATTTCGGCCTATTTCGGCCTAATTTTAATGGAGAAATTTGCGACTCGGAAAAATCCACAATGGAAAATATACGTCCAGAAAAATTAAGAATGGGGAAAATTGCGATTGCGTAAAATCACGAATTGTAAAAATTGCGACTGGAAAACTTGCTATACGCGGAATAGTCGAGTGTGGGAAACCGATTGATACACCCTAAACAAAATGACGACATTCTGACCACTAATCCAAAGCAGGCTAGGCGTAGCAAACACTGATAATATTCAATTATTCTTTTCTCAGTATATATGCTTTTCTCACAAACCTCTATAAGCATGATTTTTATCAGAATACCTTTTTTTAACCTGTTGTCAATTCCCCCCGCTCATTAATAGTTCTCCTGTTCTCAGTAGATTACATTTATTCTAAAATCCAATTCCAAAATCTGGATTATTTAGTTATTTTAACATTTTTTCATAAAAACATGAATGAGAACTCGTGTAACAGTAGTATTTCTTGATAAAAATACCTACAATTAAACCTAAATGCAGTACCTAATCACAGCGAATGTACGCCCGTTGAGGTTAGAATTTTGGTCTTAAATTAGATTTCGAGTATACACTGAAGGATCCAGGGTCTAAAGAATAATATATGTAAGAAAGAGAGAGTCACAAGACAAAGAGACAATGCATCAAGTAATAAACCGTTCCACAGTTGGACGAGGAGAATCAGTTTATGTATTCATAACTGTCCACACGGACATACGTGACTAAACTGTCCAAGTAAAACGAATGGCGTTGGAGTTAATTCTACTTGGTCAGGTTAAATAAAGGTTTGCTGTAAATCGTGCCAACAACCGAGGTTTGGATCAACCGAAGGCAGTTCTAGACGCGGAAGTCATTTGAACTTTTAGTAATTTATTCTGGTTTAAAATTCAAGTCCTTAACTGATTCTGCGGGTAAACGTCTTTTTTATACCACGATACGAAATTCTTATTGCGTGTATTGCAACATTAGTAAGCCAAAAATAGCTATCCAATATCTTTGCATTCTTAATTATTCGAAACCTTGAAAAGTTTGCAAATTGCTTAGGCATGTATGCTAGTTAAATCTATAGACATTGAGCTAATAGGTTTTAATAATTGCCTAACTGGCATTGAAAGTATTACTCATACTCATTTACAACGTTTTTCACAAAATATACCTCAGTAACCCAGGTAGGCACACTTCAATAATACCTACTATAAATGTTATAAAGTTGGTAGGTATTCTTATTAACATTTTGAACACTGAAAAGCCACTCTTACCACTTCTAGGCCGTTAAGAACCCTCGCGGCCGAGTCAAAATGTATAACGATAAGTTAGCGATTTTCGAAAATCGACAAAATGTATAAAGGATTGATGTACTATCAGACCATTGGAACCTTGACCCACCATAGAACTGTGTCACAGAGACGTTATAATTCAAGTCATAAGAAGTGTCAAACAAATTGTTTTATAATGTCACTGTGACACCGTTCTATGGTGGGTCAGGGTTCCATTGGGCTGATAGTAAACTGACGACTCCATACGTTTCGAGTCCATATGAAACACACTTGATAGAAAACTTGGTTTGTTAATAAAGGCCTGTAGAACATGTACAAAAATGCTACCTCTTGTAAGGTAAAATCATTGATTTAGTGTATACAAGATACACAATCCCGCACAAAACTTTATTATAAACTGTCCCAAATGACATTGATAGCTGCATTCAGATACATGCTAACATCGCTATTTTTTACCTTAAACATTCATGCAAAAAAAAACTCAATATACTAGCAGTCAAGTGTCAAATTTGCAAACTAATGTTTTAAAATATTTAAAACTCTTTAGTGAAATCGCCATTATCATACTATTTATGACAAAAGTGGACATCGAATGAATGGAGACGAATTTCTCTATTTATATTGTATTAGTTTTAACGAAATTACAAATTACACAAAAAAACTTTTGACATGTTTTATAAATGCTGTCATTGTATTACACAACTTAAGCTATATATATACAATAATAATAATGAATAAATTAATGTAAAGCAAGGTTTAAAAACCCGTCCCGTCGATTGTTTTTATTCAAATTTTAACGTTTAGGTATCCTTTGTCACCCGGAATGGTGAAATGATTCTAACAATACCACACACATATAAATTGGCTCAGGCGTTCAAAGTTATGTTGGAATAAAGAATTATACATACATACATAAATGAACCATTAAAACATTTCACTTTACTCCAGACAAGACAAGATCTTATCCTATCATAACCAACCTAGCCTAACCGGTTACGTATCATAATATGTACATAAAGTTCAAAATACATAATGGGTCATAATTCATAATGGTCATAATATATAATGGTTTTTTTTGAAACCCTGAACTTTTCAAGATTGTTATACAACAAACCTAACCTAACCTAATGGGTTCTATACAATGGGCTTTTAAAAATATTGAAAAGTTTACTTATTATGACCATTATGTAATATGACCCATTATGTACTTTGAACTTTATATATAGGTATTATGATGCGATCCCAACCTAACCTAATTTCCTTGAAATAAGTTTAATTTATTATATAATTGTCTTTTAGACCTACATTTACTTAAGATACTTTCTTTTTTTGCAATGTAATGCAAACGGACGGTTAAATATCGATCGGTAATAGATTTAATCAACTGAATTCTATGACTATTATTTATTTATTATTAGATTTAGTCAGCCTTTATTTGTGGTATATACGTCTGTGGTACGAAAATGGGTCAAGCACACAACAGACGACTTATTTGCCTTGAATAGTTGATCACCCCTATCTCGTGCTAATATTGCGACCCATTTTGCACGTCGTAGAGGATTTCGTGGAAAGGTTAAATTTAAAAATAAAAAATATTAAAATTTAAAAAAGTAATAGCTACTCCATAATAATTTTGTTCCTTGGTAAGTCATAATTTGTGTGCACAAAATAAATTCCTAAAAATCATGAAAACATTATAATTTTAGCTAGAAACGTTTATAAATAAATAGAACTTACGTAAAATAAGACATTCCATCCTTTTTATTAGTTTTTTTGTTATTATTTTTGCAGTTTTTCATCACACATTTTGTCATGATTGACAACTGCCACTGTCTGTGGTCGGAACAAGACTAATAGCAAAACTACTGCCCAAGTCGATTCGGCAGTAGTTTTGACTTGCCATTTTTTCGTGCTGATTGTGTATCTAGTATAATACTAAATCAATGGGTAAAATGTATACTTTTACTGAACTATTTACATTTTTCTTACTTTCTAAAATTTTTTTTTCATGGTGTGAAGGGGGGGGGCCTGGGCAGTTGTTTACATTACCTTATGAATAATTTGGTGCTGGGTCTAGTTGATTTTTTTTTTATTTTATTAGTCCTATTTGGACAAATTGTCACGGCTTATTTGATTTTTTTAAAGCCTTAAAAGCCAAACGAGCCGATGGGCCACCTGATGGTAAGCATAGCACGGTTGCCCAAAAATGTCAGCAATGTCAGGGGCGCAGCCAAGTTTTCCACTTAGTTAATCTAAAATCGTCGCGTGTCTGTTGGTAGTAGCACGAATTCTATGAAGTATGTCCCTATCTGAAGTAGATGTGACCACTTCATAAAATTCTAACTCTAGGCATAGTGGAGGATCATTAAAGTTTTCAAAGAATAGTAAATAAGGCAAAATCTGTATGACTCAGCAGTGACCTCCGATTGGCCGCCGTGGGCCCGGCGTACCGGATGCGGTCTTGGAAAAAAAGTGGATTCGTTAAATCGTTTGCGCTGGCGCAAAACCCATTGTTCACGAATGCGAAGATGTTCTTAGTCGGCTTTGTGTTTTACTTACTAGGTACCATACTTACTACTAAACCATAAACGGTCAATGAAAATAAAAGTTTTAAGCTCTAATGTTTTTACTTTTACTCAAAATCACTTTGACTTAGGTACATGACGCGAGACACAACCTTGGACATAGTTTACCATATATTAATAAATTACTCATTTAACGGTTAGTAGTCGTAACTATTCTCATTTCTTCGATACTTGTAGTTTTTTTTCAATAACTACCTATCTTGAGTTATGACATAATTCAAAACACAACAGCTTTAGAACCTTTTTGTTACCCTACTTGTGACTTTAATGGGCAAAGTTCCGAGTTAGGTACATGATTACAAAAAATGTTACATATTACTTATATTGTAAATGCATTTAAGAAATCGAAACACTACAGCTACAGATAGCGCATTACAAACAGACTGAGAATGACCAAAATATTTTAAAGAATCGTGTTTGCTTTGTCGAAGAAGTCGGTCAAATCACAGTTCTCGAACTATACCCGTGTAGATCGATCGTCTTTTCGTTTTCAACACCTAGAAAAATGGGAGGTGAGATGCATGCAGCACTGTGATTGGCAGTGTCATCTAGCAGCAGCAAATTATAACCTTCGTAAGGTCTTCAATTTATGCAATTTATTTCCCACAAAACGGTTAATCGTAATCAACACGATCAAGAATATTTATCTTACGTTTCGACATAGGTACCTAAGCTGCTATTGTTTACGATGTTGAGAATTTAACATTAATTCGCACGGTATCTTTGAGAATAAACTGATGTTAATTAGAGGCTTAGTGACGAAATAATAAAATAATTACTAACAATCACGGTGTAATTTTTTACAGTTAATATTCATATATTTTTATAAAAACAAAGTTAGGTTAGTAGGTACAATACCAGTCACGAATTTTTTTAATCGCTTTAAATACTCATTACAAAAGTTATCTCACAAATACAGCTTGTTGGGTTGTGGTTTTAGTTGATAGAGACAATAAAACCGAGGTAGCGGGTAACGCTAGCGCCGCGACCACATGTGGCGGGCGGGAGGCAGCGCGGCGCGCGCGCACCTGTCGCGCGGCCGGCGCGGCCCGTTATGTCACTCCGCACCGCTGTAATGGCGATGTCCATATTCTCACGCATCCATCTTTCGACGCCTGACAATCACGCAATCCCAACTGCAACCAGGCATCAACGTTGTGAAGTTGATATACCTACCCACCTACCAAATTATGTTTTTCGTTTTATGCGTTTTGTTTATGTTTTTCGTTTTAAGGATCCTTACACTTACATGTTTTGAAGTATAAAAGTAACCTAACAGCTCTCTGTGATAAATCAAAACAGACAGATTTAAGAATTTTAATGAGCATATGTCTGCATGCGTCTATTCAATGTAAGAATAATTAAGCGATTCCGCGACGAAAGGTGAAGGTTGGCTGCTAACGTCTGGATGTCAAAACGATCGCGTTAGCATTAGTGTCGTATTCATAGTGAATTTAAACCAATTCTACTGTTTCATATAGATCAACTTATTTAAGAGCATATTTATGTATATAGTATGTTAATAAACACTTTTATTTTTTGTATGGTCAAGGAAATAGATTGGTTAGCAGATTGACGTAACATGTAAACTAGCCGTGTTACCATACATTTCCCAGCGTTAGAAATATCCATACGTTGCAATAATTGCGATGTTAGTTAATTTGTCCTATATGAATTCAATAACTACTTGAAGGATTTATTAATTGCAATTTATACTAATACCTTTATGGGCTTTAATAAAAGGTATGACAACTAATAACCGTACCAAAATCTCAATATTGCTTTAACTTTCACAACAACACGACTTTACAATGATAACGTCACAAGCTACTTACCTTTAAATTTATCGGATAGTATCTACCGCTATGCTAGCACGAGGTACAAACGTACCAACCAACCAACGGGCAGTACCGTTCGTGACATCGCTAGCATGCCTTTTCCAATACAATCGATTATCCAAGTGATTAGGGCGGTTCTTGCCTAACATCGATTTGTTTCGAATGTTTCACTAATTTATTTACGTTCGATTATTAAGTTAGTACTCACGGTTCGCGAAATCAGTTTCATTATTTTTTGCCCAATTAAACTGTACTTTTAAAAGTCTATGATACATACAAGGTGTTTCAGAACTTGGCATATTTAGGTCTAGATGTATTTTCAAAGTTTCGATATGTTTATAGGTCAAGAGTTATTAAAGTTTTTAATGATTGTAGTGAATATAAACGGCATCAGTTTTATTCGGTAAATATCGTATTTATCTCGCTTTCTCAGTCAGGTTCAGTACCCATCGATAAGCTTGTTGAGAAAGCAAGACGAATACAAACTTATCCGACGAAATGTAGAACATGAGCCAATCATTGAATTACACCATAATTGAAAAATGCAATAAATAGCATTACTTGTATGGAAATAATGCATTAGACCAGGGTGGCATATTATTCCAAATGTGGGCAGAAAATTAAGTTAGTGCTGCATTTCTTCTATAAGCGAGCTAAAGCTTACGTAATTGAACAGGGGTGTTAATGGTGTTATTCTCTCAAAAACAACGGACGGGCGGACGAACGAGCGAAATGCAGCGGCGAGTTTAGGTAGTCCCGTCAGCGCGTGCATTTTCAATTAAGCAGCCGTTCGATCCATCGGCAGAAACCATGCTGCTAAATTGAAAATACACGCGCTAAAATATGTTTTATTCGCACTGACGGGGCTACTCAAACTCGCCGCTTGGACATTCACTCGCCCGTCCGTCCGACCGACGTTGTTCAGAAAATCACTACAATGATGAAACATCATTTGATGCTATTTGATCAGCACAGATAAAAAGTTAGCAAAAACGGCGCAAACTTACTTTAAAAGTTAGTAAGGTGTCATTAAAATTGTACTAACTTCTAAACTTACTAACATAGGTAAACAAAAAAAATATTAAAGACATCATACCGATGTGAGCTTTTTATCCTACCTGTAGGTACAAATAGAAAATGGATTTGTCAACTTGTCAACCAAATTCCCTTGCCGGTTTTTTTCCATGTATAATTAAATTAAATTAACCTTTAATTGTCTCACTAATATCCCTTATTTAGTTACCTAGCCCATTTAGTTGCCTAGTAAGTTAGTTAGATACTTGTTAAAATAGCTTTTTATTTGCTTAAAAATAAACATTTCTACTTACACATTTAGACTATTATTGTAAGTACGATTAAAAATCTGTGGCAACTTTACTATTGCACCGTTTATGCCCAAATAAACATCGAAACATTAAAAAAAATGCTATCTTATGGAATCCAAGTAGGTTCTCATTCGCGAGAGTTGAGTGAAGTGAAAATAATCCTTTTCAGACTTTGCTTTTCAACAATGCTTTACAACACACTTTTTATTAACATCGACTAAGATAATTTAAGCCAAGATGCAAAACGCTACTGCTAACGATTGTGTTTTCTAGCGGCTGGAAATGTCTGGAGTTGATATAGCGGTTGCTGCGATCAGTCATTAGCTCACGTCAATCTTACATTTTGTCGATTTTCGAAAATCGCTAACATTGCATCTTGACTAGGCCTTCTGTATAAAAAACGGAGAGGCGTGTCAGAGGCAAATATAAAGCCAGAACGATAAAGAATGTAGAACTTGGAACTGCTGGAATATCGGAGGCCCTGACCCCGACGAGCGAATCTAAATTAAAATTTAGGTATATTTACGGTAATTAGGTAGGCTGGGAAATAATTATTTCTTTCTTTCTTATAAGGTAGTGGTCATACCGTTTGAAATTCTAGCAAAACATGTTGTGCGTTTTTATGAAAAGTTCATGCGTGCGTGTGTTAACCATAATAGTCATTGTGCACAATTGAGAATATTGAAACCGGTTCGAAATTACGTGCGTAAGTCACTCAGACAGAAGTAAGGTCCGTTACCTCACACGAACTGCCTTAAGGCCATTTACAAGTGTTGCAACCTATTCTTATCTTAGCCCCGACTAGCCTGTTCGGCCTCCTTAGATCTTTCTCTGGTTTTAACGACACATCGATGGATCTGTACAAACTATTGGAACCTATTAGCAAACGTAAAAAAAAATCAATTTCTGTTTTATGCATGAGAAACTGCAGGTTACCTAGATGTACTTCTTGTTATCATTCATTTGAACAAAAATATATAAACGTAACTAATTAATAATTATACTCATGCTTACATACACTTGGGTAACCCATCATTTTATCGATTTTCACTTCATCGATTGTATCATTTCATCGAATTTAATTTCATCAAACGCTATTTTCTGCTGAAATCATAATGTTTTCAGGATATCTTAAAAATTAATTACCTACTATACGTTCGGATTAGGTATACATTCTTAAACAAATCATACCTACTGGTAAAATAAACGCCTCCAATGTATTTATTTAAATTGATAAAAGACAACCCTACTTGAATGGAAACCACACGGACATGCACGTCGAATAAACAAAAAAAAGCATCGAACAAAGCGGTGTTTTGTCTCATACGGACCGAGTAGCGGACATTGATAAGATGTGACACACAGTATTTTCTCAAGAGAGAAACTGGTGTAAAGGCATTGTTCGCAGCCCACTTTCTGTGCAGAGCCTCGCCGCCCCGAGCCCGGCGAGTGCTCGGCACGAGAAAGTGAATGGCGCAAGCGCAGAGACTGCAGGCGCCCGGACGCGTTTCTCACGCTCGATTTGATACTAGGTACATTACAATCACGCGAACGCGAATGCGAATGCATACCCGCCGCCCACAACTTGTGACGTAACACATACATACATATACTGATTGTGATTTATCATAGGCTATGACTATAAAATAGAAACTCCTTAGTCCTAATGCTGCAGGGGGTAGTCGAGTTTTTTATTTTAAAGCTTTTATTATTGTTAGATTTGTTTATTCGAATAATACGTAACGGGTGCGGAGTTAAGATTTTACGGTTTATTATAATGTAAAACAGATAATTCCAAGTACAGCCCCAATTTAATGGGAATGTGCGAATGAAGTGTGAACCGTTATGTCTACAGCCGTCGTCATTACTTTGTGTAGGTATTGCAATTGTCAGGCTTAATTAGCGTTACGGTCAAAAAGATTACCAGAAAGAAGTCATCAATCTCGGTAAATCCAATTTAAGCTCTAACTTTCAGGGCCATTAGTCAATAATATTGCATGCAAAGTTTGCAAACCAAAGTAAATCTTAAAGGCCACAGTTAAACATTTGAAGAAACAATATTGGCTTACGTAATTTATAGATCCTGTTCTTTGGTCCTAGCCATCGACTCTAGTTTTTTATTTAGGTGCTTGCTGGATCATAGCTTTTTATAAATATTATTTTATTAACTTACTTACTTAAATTCCACTGTTTCAATTTTACAACGTAAAAAATAGTCAACTATTACTTAAGACCGATTTTTCTAAACTCCAGATTAAATTATCTGACCGTTAAAGTTATAATTTTAGCTATCTAACAGTTGCGTTCTCAAGAGATGGAATCAGCCCACACTCGTTTTTCAAAACGATCGATGTTGTTGTGGCATATACGCTATTGATTTGGTACATCTCGGACAGTAAGATTTTTTGGCACCTTTATTTAAACACAAGTGTGTCAAGGTGTCTTAGTTTGAAAATTGTCGTACGTTTGTGAGTCGCGACCTTAGGCTCTTACGTAATGGCGGCTGTGTCATCCGTGTAAGAAACCTTGTCATCAATAGGTAAATACTTTGCTTTAACAGAGTTACGCTTATTAGTCGATTCCACGAATGCTAGATACCTATTATGACACTTGTAAATGTAAGACCGAGCGTCGCTCCAAATAGAATTGAAAAAGAATTTTCCTTAAGACGACCACTTGACTGATGGATTTTTCGCTCCAGTAAACCCCTATATCATAAATTTCATCAAACTATTAACGTGATTACGTATATATCTAGAGGTGTCTCCTTGATTAAATACTCTTTTTTTTCATCGAATGTATAATTTAGGGATAAGTTCGCCTTTGTACATTACTTTAATAACAATGTAGTAATATTTATATTTTTTGTGCAATAAAGAGTTTACATACATAACTTCACTAAATTTCACTTCATCATATTAATTTGTTTTGCATCAAACAATTTATATCACTATGATCGTTGTATTAAGAGTTAAGAGTTCATTATTTGTGCCTTTACTACATTAGTGTGACTGACATATCAAACCGGAGTAGGGATCATCCATGACTCGAACGACGATATTTATAAATAAATTAAACAACTGAATTCCAATAAAATGTATCTTACTTTTTTTTGTTATGTAAACCCTGCAGTGGCACGTTTTATAAAACTACAAGTAACAATTTTACAGGTCAAAACTGTTCAGAGGCTGGTCGTCATTGGTCGAGGTTGTGTCAAATCAAATCTTGTATCCTGTAAATTGTAATGTGTAGCTTTATAAAACAGGCCACAGGTGTCATAAAATATCCATTTAGTTATCCTTATTTATCATTATTTTAATAATATTTTTCAGATAATTATTTATTTTTCTATAAATGCTATGTAATCTTGATATAACACGAGTATTTAGGACCTAGCAGGTCAACGTTCCTGGACAACTATGAAAGTTTCCAGTGAAGTCGAGTGATTTTGAATTTGGAAGCAATAAGTGTCCAGTAAGTATTGAAATTACAGAACATATTATTTGAATTTGGAACTATCTGTACAGACCTGAGACCACCTTTAAAAAGGCTAAAGAGTTCGTATGCATGAGTAGGTCACATGAAGAAATAATGAATATGAACTCAAATTTTTACTCCTTAAAGGTTTTTGAAAGCAGAACCGTTTGTCAAAAAAATCCATTTTATTCGCTTTAAAACTAAAAATGTAAAAATTATGACATCGTTTATGATCAATTTCTTTTGACTAATTAGATATTCAGTTGAAAATGACACTTTGGTATAATTATAATATTTATAATATAGGGTAAAAGTGGGATAGTTGCCCCACATTTTGAAAATGTCAATTATTTCTGAAAATACAATAATAAATCAACAGATTATTATTTGTAATGAAAACCATGTCTATTAGTTACTACTTGGTTAAGAGCAATTGCGTAAAAAAATAACAATAATATTTAAAAAAAATATATTTTCAGAGTACTAGTTGTGAGGATAGATGCCTATTGTATGGGTTAGATGCCCTGATGCTTTTATCACTATGAGGATAGTTGCCCTTTGGGATTAATTAAAGCCAAGTATAATTAATATGTTTTATTTTAATCTGTTTAAATGTCACATAAGACTGTGGTTAAAATTATAACAAACCAGCTTTTTCCAATTTCCGGAAGTGCGCCACCAAACGTTTTTCGTTAGCAAAATCAAGAATAGGATGTTTTCCTGAAAAAAAAAACAGTACTTATAGGTAATCTCAGTTTCATTATTTTTGGTAAATGTGTTTTTTAAATCGATCCAGTCAAGAAACATTTGCTTACCCAGTGTTTTTTTTTCAGTATTTTTGTTTAAAAATCTTCTCCTTAATGTTCTCCCCATTCCCATATTGCCTTTCGATATCTCATCCAAAACGGCTATTAAGGTCTCTTGCCTCCATTGACCACGTGCACGAGCGCCGGCCTTCCTCTGATATTTACGAGGCATGCTAAAACCAAGCGTTAATAAAATTAAAGGCCATGCAAGCTTCACCTTAAACCCTATGGGGATAGATGCCCTCAATTGCGAACAAGTCACTAGAAGTGCCTTCAAATTTCGCTAGATTAGAAAAAATCAGGACATTAAAAATTCTTTAGAATTCCCTAGATCCTGATCGGTCATGATTTTATGAAAAACCGACATTTATCGCAGTTTTTCATTGAAACATGAAATAAAAACACAAATGAACGTGATTATTATATGTTTATTAGAAGTACTAGATAAGTATTTTTTAAATTGAATGATTAAAAAAACACAGAATCATCAAGAATTTGTATCAACTCGTCATCAATCACGTCTGCTCTGACCGCCGAACCTTCCGCTGCGTGTGTTGATGTTGACGGCAATACGGCGGCGGCAGTGCCTCCATCACTTTCCTTCAGAGAATGTTTAAATAAATACTTTTTATTTTTTCCAATTTCCGCAATTACTTCTTCTGGGAGTTCATAGGTATAACATTGTTCATTTATAACTTTCAGTCTGTTTCTAATAAAAAGAATGCTGTTCAATGTGCTGATGTGCATCCTGTTTCTTAACTTGCTTTTGATGATATTCATAGTACTGAAGATTCTCTCTACTGCGGCATTGGAGTGAGGGAGAGATATCACTGAGATTGCGAAATCAGCTAGTTCTTGGAAACTATTTATTCCAGCGGCGTTTTTATATTTCAGAACTTCAGCCCAGAAGCTAAGCATATTTTGGGTATTCTGCCATTTAACAAAGTTGATGGTCTGCCATTGTTGTAGAAGTTTATCAATTGTTTCAACATCCACACCCATTTCAGAAGCTAGTTCTGTAATTGAGTTGTCTTTTACTTGTCGCAGTGTATTGTCAACACTAAGCTGAGACATTTTCTCTAATATAGAGAAATTACTTGGTAACCTCTGCTGGATTTCTTTTACCAGCTTTATGTTAAAATGAATGCACCGTTTCCGAACAGCATTTGTGATTTCAGCAGGCAATGCCGATTTGCTCGCCTGCGTTTCAAATAAATACCCTAAATATGGAGTAGGATTCAGATGCTCTTCGATTTGAATACGTAAAAAATCATCATCAGTAGTTGCAGCAGATGGCATCATTATTCTTGTGCAAACGGAGCGTAGAAGCGTCATCAAAGTGCTAAGCAATGCCACAGGGTTAGAATCTTCGCTTTCAAAACTTTTGACTCCTATTTGAACATCATTCAAAACGCTTCTCAAATAACAGAGGTACAGGTGATTAGTGTAACATTTATCTCTAGTGAGTGAAAAATGCAGTTTTAAATCATCCCACTGCGCCAAAATCCTCGTCACTGCCTGCTCCACTGACAACCAGCGGGTTGCACAAGATCTCAAAATTTTCAAAGGATTCTCTCCACAATTTAGTAACTGGTACAGTTCTTTGTACTCTTCTCTGCGTTTAGGTGAATTTGAAAACCAATTGTGAGTTTCCCTGATAAGAAATTCAATATTCCTGGGCAATGTGTGTTCAGAAGCATGAGACACGGCTAGTTGTAATGAATGGCATACGCATTTCACAAGAACCAGATTTGTTAATCCGTATTCAGTTTTAAGAATTGTATGTACGCCGTTATTTATGCCGATCATAACAGACGCGTTATCACATCCCAATCCAATCATGTTTTTTAGTGGCAGCCCGTGTCTTTCCAAACAGTTCACCAAAGCATTTACAATACCACGAGCATCAGCTGCGATCAGAGGTTCTAAAGCCAGAAAAGATGAAAGGACAGTGTTTCTTGCGGGACTGAAATAACGTAAAACCACTCCCAAATATTTGGATACGTTAAGATCGGTGGACTCATCGAGCAAGATACTATACTTATGTGATCCAATGTCATTTATTAGCGTCTGAATGAAGTGGGGAGCCAAAACATTTTTAATCACTTCAGTACATTTCGTTCTGTGCATTTTGATATTAGCGGCATCTTTGCAATCAGGAAAACACTTTTTTATAGTTTCAGTAAGGTGATCAATTTGAGATATGGCAGTGTGTTCTGTTATAAAAAGTGCTAGCCTACCTTCCGCTCTTAGGGTGTTTAAATCCGTCTTGGGTTGTGGTTTGGGAGCAGCTGAAAAATCAATTCTTCTGTTTGTAGAAATAGCATCAGATTTATCCTTATGTTTTTTTGACTCGGCATGTTTACGCAAATCATTTATTCTTGCTTGTAAATCCGTTCGGCAATACGCACAATGAGCCTTCATAGGGTCTGTCGCAATAGGTTTAAGCCACATTTTAAACTCTTCAATCATTTCCCATTCCTTGCGATATTTTTGGCCATAAGCCTTCTTTTTCAAAGGAATATCCATACTGATTGTCGAATGTACAGTTGTAAACTATTTTTATACGTATTAACTTCGCGACAGTAAAACAAAACAAGCACAGCAAACCGCGAACGAAACATTGTTTCTGCGAAACAAAGGTAAACTATCTATGGCCGACAAGGATACGGGATTTCCCCGCTGATACGGGGAATAACCACTGACGACAGGGATATCAAATTACTAATACAGTACGTAAGAGTGAGAGCACCGATGCGACCGATATGTATGCGTTAGAGTGAGATAAAATGAAGGTTGCCATAGTATAAAATAGTTGCACAGCTTAGGATATCTTTTTGACAACTCATACAATTTATTAAAATATATTCCGATATCATTACGATGACCTATCTTAGACTATGCAAGAAAGTCGCTAAAAATCCCCAAATCCATATCTAGTGACTAAGCAAATGCAAAAATCGTTGAGCAACTGCAGAATTCCCTAAATCTAGCGACAAATTCCCCAAAGTGGCAACACTCGGGGGGGCGACCTTTACTTAAAAGCATTCGCTGCGGCTGTGTAATGTTTGTAAATTTTGATTTTAAATTCGGGCCATCTATCCTCTTGGGGCAACTATCCCACTTTTACCCTATGGGGCATCATGGTAGAACATGTTTTGAAATGTTGATTTTGATCACTTACTTTTGACTTTGACGTTGATTGTAAGTAATAATAAAGTAAAACTCATACTCGCCCGGAAGGCCTTCACTGGTCTCTGCAGTAATACTTCCGAAAATAAAGAAAATATCTTAAATGAAAGCACACTGCACATGTTACGAATTTAAAAGGAAACCTATCACGACTAATGGCCGGTTCCTATATTCAAACCGCGGACAGATAGGATTACTACGGATTAAAATTTGACACATTTTGCATGGGCAAATGTCAAATTATAACCCGAAGTAAGCCTTATCAATCCGCGGTTTCTTGGCGAAATCATAGTGGCAACACAAATGACATATGCCACTAAACAAAGATCTATCTATCTATCCGCGGTTTGAATATAGGAACCCGGCATAAGTAAACTTCATTGTTTCTTGAGTCAAAGATTATTTACATTGATTATTCTTACAAATGATAATCATCTAAGCTAGCCCCAAATAACTTTGAACACAAAACAAAATTATACTTGCGAAAAAAATATTAATTGTACAAGCACGTACATACGTGAACGTGGATTTTTGTTAACGTATATCTGAATACCTGAAGATAAGCAGGAGCGATTACAATACTTTGGTTTTATTATGTATTGTGGAAAGCCCGCAGTGGCGACTGCCTTTTTTTCTTGATTACTTATAACTAATAAATGATATTGACTTGTACTTTTACGTGACTTTTATTAGAAATCACTCTTTATTACTAAAACAAGGAATATATTATTGCAGGGCATTATCTACACGGTAAAACATAAGCGACTGACCTTGTTCTAACAACCATAATCATTCATCTTTTAAATCTATCGATTAGAATATTACTGACGTGTCAGTATAACTTTAATGCAGCCAGCACGCTACAAGTAGCGAACCTTCACAGTGTAGTGCGTCTAGTGCACCATATTCTGAAAAATGTTATGTGGTACCTAACAATGCTTACAATTTATTAGTTACAATTTGAATTAATACGTAAATGTCAAATACATTTTACGGGTAACACGAATACGGGACACGTTGGACCAACTAGGGGATTCAAAGTCATCTTCGCTCTTCGCCTTATTTTAGGTAAACAAATTAAATCAGGAAATATAGTTAAAAAAAAAACTTGATCAAATAACTAAACTTATTAGTCCCACACCGTTTTTGTATCACGGGGAGATACTTAGGAGTTAGGATCAAATATTGATATTCAATCGCCGATAAACACTGAACCAATGGTGTCCTTAGTCAACAAACATAACTGTTGACGGAAAAAGTACCTGCCTATATCCCAGTGGTGGTTATGTAACAGATCAACAGCTGTGAGTACATTTAACGGTCGACGAGCGCGACAACTAGGACAACGACATTGATTTACAGCAGCATGACAGCAGCTGAATAAAGTGCAATCGCACGCCATACGCCGATGCGCCGCTATGCACTTGAACCATGGAAATAGTCGTGCTCGTTCAGCCTATTGACTATTATATTAAGACAGATGTAAGACTTATTTAGTACTCTTGGAAACTCATTGACCAGATATAAGGCAAGTAGCCGATCGAATACCGCTCACAGTTTCGCGACCTCGCTGCGGCCTTCGCCTTTGTCGCCACTTATAATTATTAACGGAAACACTATCGCTTGTAATGAATACAATCTCGTTTCAATTGTACAGTGAGTATAGGAACGTCTATTATACAAATAAACAGTTAGGTATTACTTGCCTTCGTGTTACTAAAAATAACGCAACAAAAACTTTAATTGTTTTGTTTCGGCCTAAAAGACTAAATTATCTACGAATAAAACAAAATCCGAGCTTTAAATGCAAGATTTTGGTTTTGAAAATAGCAAAATATCAGGGAAAATAATAATAATAAATACATTTCATACGTGTATGAACTTCTTACTAACTCAATACAATAAAAATCATGGTAAAACTGAATTAAACTCGCACTTTCGAGGTCATTTACTTTAGTCAATTTAGAATAAGAATAAGGAAATATTTATTGTGAACTGTGTACAAATGTATGGTTTCTAAAAACTGTTATAGTTCCAACAGTTGCCTTTTCCAGGTACTTATACAATACCATTTAGGCTTACATTTAAAAAGTTATGAATAGACTTAAAATTGGATTCACTATTTGTAATTGTCAGCGTAAATAAAAAAACATTTAAAGTATAAAAAGATTTTGCAAAAGATAAATTTCACATTAATTTTAACTGCTCTTATGAATTATGAATCTCAATATTATGGTACCTATCTGGGTACAAGTATATTAAATCCGCTTTTTGTTTTGTTTCAGAGACCATGTATATAGACACCTTACCTCTAGTGGTTTGGACGCTTTTAGTCACAACGACACATGTAAGTACAAAATACCATTATAAATATTACAATAACTGTTTTGATAACAGATGCAAACGAGATATGCTTAAATCTCGTTGTCGTGCAGCTTAGTCTTGTTACATAAAACGGCACATATTTTAGAATTTTGGATTCAACTCAAATTCGATACACCGCAAGATTTATGAGTTACGTTGATATTGATATAAAGACTGTACACAATAAAATCGGGCCATGCATACTCTGGTGTACTCTTTTAATGAATGCTTTCAATTTTCAAGCAGCCCTTTTTTGTAATAGTCAGTGGTTAATATCTAAAGAACACTATCATAATAAAATGTTAGAGCGTCTGTGACTTAGACCGTTATATAATCCACAGTATCTATATTTGTTTGTACACGACACGACACAGTTTGTGTACTAAATTATACCTTATACCCCCTTACTTATAACGTGGAATAAACTTGGAATAGTTTATGACTAGTTTATGAGTGCTTTGTCACTTTCTGTCAGATGCAAATGTCACAATTACAGATAAGGACGAAGCATGACATAAACTATTCCAAGCTTGTAAAAATATAAATACAGTCGCGACATTGTAGCAGGAAGGGAGTGAAGATTGTCAAAATACGCTGTACAAGAGAAGAAAGGTATGATTGAACATATTCGGCGAAAACTCAATACATTATGATACGATTTTATTTTGTTATAAATATAATATAAGTTATTAAAAGAACTGCTTGAAAATATGCATTCATCGCAAAGATACACGAGAGCCTGCATGGCCCGATTTTATCGTTAGCGTTTTCCATGTATCCACAAAGTTAACCTGCGCTACTTAATTTTATGTAATACCTACTTAATTACGCAAACGTTGTCAATGTGAACGGGGGTGGGGCAGGCGCCCCTTCGTGGGTTTAAAATACAAAATCTGGGTTAGATCATTTGTCAACACATGGTGTTCCCAAGAGATAACATAAAAGTTGCAGCGCTTTTATAACGGTTACAGACTGTTAAACTTTGCAATGTATGTCTAATTAGGTATAATACCTAAGTAGGTACAATGGGAGACACAAATTGTAAAGTTTTAATGCCAAAGCTGGGGCTCGAACTTAGGACCTCTGTTGAACTGTGTCAATACTACTTCTTTTAATCTTCTCTTCTATTGGGATTTTAGAGCAAAGTTTTTAATTTGCTCTAAAACCCCAATTCTAGAAGTTGCGAGCGTTGAGATTTTCATCGTTTTAAGGATATAGTAGATACAGCACCTGGTGCTGTAATTTTTACTTTATGTACCTAAATATTGAAATCGGAGTTTTTTTGAGATGACGTTAAATATGTTATGCCAAGTGAACATTAACGGCATAAATAGTACCAAGTCCATTCTAGTTGTACCTACAGTTGGGTTGTGTAGTTACTCACGCGGCGTGTGAAAATGTTTTCAATTGTTTTTGCAGGTAGCGACACAAGGCCAATATGGAATAGGTTTAGGAATAAAACGAGAAGTATTTTTCTTAAATTTAGAAGACGGCTATTTTGGCTGTCAAGTAAACGAATCAACACAACTATTACAATTATATGAATTATCGAAATTATGCGACGGTGTGCCTGACTGTTATAAGGCTTCCGACGAGCTTAGATCAGAACTCAAGTGCACAGGTAAGTGTTTTTATTTTACTGTTATTTTGTAATATGTTGCGCAAATGCAGTATTAAAGTAATAACCGTCATTGATTTTTTATCGATTTTCACAATTGCCTACCGCTTATCGTCGCCGTAGAGTGAAAACCCCGTAAGTGCAAATAGGGTACACTTTTCGGGAGGGAAACAACACACACGAGACTGAAGTTTGCGAATATTTGCGAGATTATTATTGTTGTAGATGGCGTTACAATACAGTCAAAATTAAATGTAATAAAAAATAACTAAAATTTTAGTATGTGCTTTATTTTAATAACGAACTTAAAACAAAAACTATCACAACTAAGTAAACTTGATTGGTTCCTCAAATGTTTATACCTACTAGAATTACCTAAGGCATTTTTAATTCAGTTAGGAAGGCGTTACAACTTTTCTTACCAAAATGGTCTTAAAAAGATTTTATGCCAAATGCTATTAACTCTACGGCGAAGTTATGCGTTTCAGAAATATAAGTAATCGAAATATGTAATTTAAGCAGTGAAAACCGAAAAAATCCTATTTTATATTTATATATTTAGTATAACATAGGTACTTTAGGATAGTAAGAATGAACTGCTAAAAATTGTTTATCCTTTTTTAAGATGATTGTACCAAAGAAGATGGCGCGCAGTGTATAAATGGCGCTTGTCTGAACGGTGTGTGCCATTGTAATGACGGCTACGGTGGATGCAATTGCCAAGACGCCGGTAAGTTAGAAGATTCGTAGTAACTTCATCTATCAAGATAAAACATGTTTTAACCGAGGTACTTAGAGAAAGATACACTAAGTTTTATATTAGGTAAAATTCATAATCAATATTGTTAAATACATAAAGTAAACTTTACTTTCCCCAACAATATTAATAACAAATCGTTTCATTTATTAACATGTTATTCGTTTCTTGTGCGACACTGCCACTACACGTTCACTTGTTCTTTCAGATGTAAACGAATGTAAGGAACGGCCATGCGATGTTTTTGCCCACTGTACGAATACGGTGGGTAGTTTCCAATGTTCCTGTTTCCCAGGGTATGAAGGCGATGGTTTCACTTGCAGAGGTTAGTAAAAACTTGCATCACTGCATTGTGTTTGGTGTGAAAAGAAGGCAGTGTTGAATATGTTATGTTTTGTGTTCTTTAGATATTAACGAATGCGAAGACCTCACGGTGGCATCGCGATGCGTTGAGAACGCTGAATGTTGCAACCTTCCGGCTCATTTCATTTGCAAGTGCAACCGCGGGTTCGAAGGCGATGGCGAGGAAGAGTGCCGAGGTATATCATAGATAGATATTTTTGTTTAGTAGCCAATTTCCCGCTGCCAAGGACTACTCCATGTCCTATGGATGTCGTAAGAGACGACTAGGGGAATAAAGGCTGTGTAGTACTGTTAGGCGATGGGCTTGCAACCTGTCACTAATACACTGGTAATCATCTTAGCCTAATTGTATTATTATTTATTTTGGGATCATAATGAAGAATATTAAAAGGTGATTACAAAAATATACAAACTCATCAGATTAAATGTAATTTGGTAAAGCAAATTGCAAAATAAATATATTCATTGAATCATTCTACTTTTACCTGCAAAGTATCAAGACTCAAGAGTCAGATCTTTCTCAGGTCTAGCTGTCAGTGTCTCAAGATGGTTCTTATTAACGTCCGGTGGAAAATGGTTCAAGAATAGCAAAAGAAAAGCAGATATCGCATCCCAAAAGTTTATTTTCTTCCCTCCTGTTCGGAAAGTTTAATTTGAATGGGTAGATAGCCGGGTGGAGAATAGCGTTTTTACCCCTAGGGTGGAAAGTTTATTTGTTTTTGTTACGATTGGCCACGGATTCTATGATAATTGAGTCACGTCATAATATTAAAATTAAAGCTTTTCATATATCTAAACTCGGTTATATGTTAAACGACGTATTTATTACGATCTATAATCTCCTATTAAAAACATTTTACGACTGTTCAATTTTTTTCGCTATTGCAGAAAATCAACATTTAAAGTTATTTTATTTCTCTATTCTGTTGCCCGCCATATTGCCTTTGCCTGTATGCATGACACTTTTTTTCACGTCACGGCATGGCCATCTAGAAAATACACATACCTACTGCCAACATTAAAAGAGTTTAATCGAGTTGGTCACGACCAAGGAGCTTATATACAACCCTGGAGGTTGAATGCCGAACATCCGCTCGAAACAAAAAAAATAGACCTTTATTACGTCACGAATATATTCCATCTTTTTCTCCACAGTTCAAATGAAAAGTTGAGTGTCCAACTCGGATGAAATAACTCATTTCCCCTCGAACTATTGACAATGAAATGGGTCACTTTCAACCTATGGTTATCAATCTACTATTAAATATTTTTTTATGTTTCTTCCAATATTTTTCATTGAATATGGGCTCTATTATATAGATATATTTCTGTTTGCAGATATCGACGAATGTCGTCGTCCTGGCGCTTGTGGGATCAACGCCATATGCCGGAATCATCCGGGAAATTACACATGCGCTTGTCAAATTGGCTACACTGGAAATCCGTTCGACGGCGTAAGTATTTTTTTCATAAGTCACTTCAATCTACTTAATAATAAAATTTTGGAATATTCCACATTTTTTTTTATTATTTTATTATTATAACATAAAATTGTATTTATTATTCATACAATGTTTTTGGTATTGTTATTTATTGTTTTAAGGGCGAGTTGTTTGACCGTAGATAACCGATCTAATAGTTAAGCTTCTGAAAATCGAATCAAAATTTCGGACACATTTGGTTGAGATTTAAACATTTGAACTTTAGTATGTTTGATCAGTAGTTCAATTCAAATTCAATTCCATTTTTGTAAGTTATGGGTCCATGGAGGTTGTCAATGATTCCGCCAACGTCAATGACAAGAAAGTTACGAGATTCAAAAGATATCAAACAAATAAGTACCTACTACAATAACAAATTGTTAATTTTATTAAATTTACTGAGGACGACACAAAAGGGGAGTAGACTAATGTAAGAAACTGTATGTTTAACTAACTAATCGTTAAGAACCGTAACTAATGGTTAAATCTCAAGGAAATGTGTAAAATATTCGATTTCTTTTTCAAAATTTTACAATTCGTTCAGTTAACTACTGTTCGTTAAAAACCATAACTAATGGTTAAATCTCAAGGAAATGTGCCTTTTCGATAACTTTTTCGAATTTTAACAATTAGTTGAGTTAACTACTGATCAAACAAGGGGCCCTAAGTGATAAAGAGTCCTGTTTATTGGACTTAGTGCGTGGACGTGGACGAGTGTTCGAGTGGGTCGGCGTGCGGCGCCGGCGCGACTTGCCGCAACGTTGAAGGCGGGTACGAATGCAGCTGCCCTGCCGGCAGTGAGGGCGACCCGCGCGTAGCCTGCCGCGAAGCGGACGCGTGCGCGCGCGCCGCGTGCGGCCGCGGTGCGCTTTGCCAGAACCTGCTCGACGGATATCGCTGCGTCTGCCCACCCGGCTTCCAAGGCGACCCTGACAACGGATGCATTGGTGAGAAACGCAACTCGGAAAGTCTTTGACAAACGCTAACATCTACACTTGTGTGGTCTAACGCTTTGTGGTGTTAAAACGGTCGCGTGGAACGTAACGCGCTGAACACTACCGCATCCGGACGCGCGGTAGCTTCACGCTTTTACTAATTATCACTTCATTCGAAACATTTATTGACAAATGTAATGAACCAATTTTCAGCAAGTTGGTGTATATGTAGCATCGGCAATCGAAAGACTCCAGTCCGCAGACATCTGCAGTCAAAACTGTGTTTTAGCAACACAAGGCATGGAAGTCTTCCTTGTCGAAGGATCCTGCTTCGTGACACACGATTTGTATTAGCTAAAAGTTTTTCCTTTCAGTTTCTTCTTCATGACTCTCGTCGACTTTTCTAACACTGTTATACGTTCAGTGGTCTGTTATCCTGTCTCTTGCTCTTCGTAGTGGCCGTCGGCGTTTCTATAGCGTGCGTATGTCGATAGAGGAGGCGCGTCGCCGGTAGATGTAATTAGACGAAAGTTGTTTGTTGCACCAGACGTGGATGAGTGTAAGAGTAGCGAGAGGGTGTGCAGCGCGCACGCCGTGTGCACCAACACGGAGGGCAGCTTTGTATGCGTGTGCGAGCCCGAGTACACGGGTGACGCGCGCGCGCCGAACGGCTGCCGCGACGTCGACGAGTGTGCGACGCTCGAGCGGCCCTGCGGCACGCACGCCATCTGCGAGAATGCAGCGCCTGGGTTCAACTGTCTCTGTCCGCAAGGGTATAGAGCTAAGCCTGATCCTCAAATAGCATGTGAACAGGTAATAAAACACGATATTTCAAACATACCGAAATAACGAATGTTTTGATGTGGCAAAGCATCTGAATATCCTTTTCATACTTTGACTATATTATTTTCTATAACTTGTTTATTGTGTTAAATCAATCCTGCTTAATAATTCGGGGTTCTTTTCAGATCGACGTCAACACGTTATGCAAATCTAATTTCGATTGTACAAATAATGCAGAATGTATAGAAAAACAATGTTTCTGTAAAGAAGGATTTGACGCCAAAGGTTCTATTTGTATCGATATTGACGAATGCGAAACCCGAAAGTCTTCATGTGGTGAAAATGCTTTATGTGTCAACACTTTTGGATCGTATGAATGCGAATGTGCTACAGGATTTGTCGGTTCTCCACCAAAAGTAAGGTGCCGGGCACCATGTGACGATGTCAAGTGCGGAGATCATGCATTTTGTAAACCGAACGGGGCAGAAGCATACTGTGTGTGCGACGATGGTTGGACTTTTGACCCAACAGATATAGCGGCAGGTTGCATTGATATAAATGAGTGTGACACATCGGTTGGGCCTGTTGGTCGTTGTGGTATCAACGCGCGATGTTCTAACACGCTCGGCGGGTTTTCCTGTCAATGCCCAGAAGGATACACCGGGGATGCATACAAACAGTGCAGTGATATAGACGAATGCCTTATTGAGGGTACATGTGGTATAGGGGCAGAATGCATTAATAAAGATGGTTCATTTAGCTGTGAATGTGCAGAAGGCACCATACCCGATCCTGACCCCCGGATGCGATGTGCCGAAATTCTTTTATGTCATAACAATGAGGAATGCCCTGGTAATTCAATATGTGACTCAAACTCAAGATGTCTCTGTCCAGAACCTAACGTGGGCAATGAATGTAGACGTAAGTAGTTCAATTTCGAGTTCGATTTGTGTTTTACGCGACTACCCAAAAATAAGGATAATGTTTTCATGATATGTATTTATGTATTTTTGTGACTTTCTGTGGGGTTACAACGGTTAAACAGATTATGGACTGTGGGGTATTGTCAGAGTGTTATTAGTACGCTATTAACTTCAAAACGTTGGCAGTCGTGTTTTTAATGTTTGCTTGCATAACTTATGTTGAAATTAATACTTTTATATCTTTTTTCGTAGATCCTTGCGAGACCTTGCAATGTGGCAGTAATTCAGAGTGTCTTTTGACCGATCAATTGGCTCAATGTACATGTCGTAGTGGATTTACTGGTAATCCATCATCACTAAGCGGTTGTCAAGACATCAATGAATGTATTTCGAATCCGTGCAGCCTTGGAGCCGTATGCAAAAATTTGCCAGGAAACTTTCAGTGCGAATGTCCCGGTAGTTTCCACGGTGATCCGTACGTAGATGGTTGTGTACCAGGAAAAATGCCAACTGAATGCAGCGAAACTAATCCTTGTCCTTTAGGAGAACAGTGTATATTACACGATAGCGAATACGTGTGTATATGTCCACAAGGGTACACACGAAGTAAAGAATCGGGTTTGTGTGAAGATATTAACGAATGTGTTCAACATGGGCGATCACCATGTGGAATTAATGCTATTTGTAAAAATTTGCCCGGAAGTTATGAATGTAAATGTCCTTCAGAATATAGCGGCAACCCATATAACTTATGTGAAATTTGCTCTGATATCAGTTGTCAATGCCAACCACCATACAAAGTTGTAAATGGAGAATGTGTTTTATCTGGCTGCTCGAAAAACAATAAGTGTGGTAAAGGAGCTGAATGTATAATCATCTCAGACAGCGTCAGTTACTGTGCTTGTCCAGCAGGTTATTCTCAAGTTGTGGATGGCCCGTGCGAAGATATAAATGAATGCGCTGCTGGCCAGCCCGTGTGCGGCATTGGCGCAGAATGTATTAATACCATTGGTACCTTTGTCTGCAAATGTCCTCCAGGTTACGGACAAGATATAACTACTGGACATTGCAGCTTAAATCAGAAACGTTGCATAAGTGATTCAGATTGCTTTTCTAATGAAAAATGCATTGAGCCCGGCCAATGTGTTTGTCCACCACCGTTTTATTTAGATGTCACTGACGGCCAGAAATGCAAAAGCCCATGCGAAAGATTTACTTGTGGTATAAATGCAAAGTGCACACCAAGCGATCCTCCAAGGTGCATGTGTATGGCTGGATTTGAGGGAGATCCTTACACAGGTTGCACTAATAGAAACGAATGTCATAGCGCTCCTTGTGCGTATGGTGCAATATGTCATGACAAAAAGGGAGGTTTTCAATGCGAGTGTCCCCTAAATATGATTGGAGATCCATATAAAAACGGATGTGAGTAAATAATTATCAATAACGACGATTAGTAGGTACTAAGTATAACTTATGCTTCTATTGTTAAATTATTTTGATATTATAATTCAGATAATTATTAACTTAATATTACGTTTATATCTTAAGATTACTTCGGAGATTTTAATCATATTGTTCATACATAACATAATATATTACTCTATGTATGTGTGCATAAAGTACCTAAGTTTTATCCACATAACGTACCATATACTAAAGTGACATTTTTAATTGACTTATATTTTTGCATTTTTAGGTACTGATGACGTGGGTCCGTCTCAAAAACAGCTGTGTAGTTCGGATGATGGGTGCCCCAACACCCTGGCATGTTTGAATCGAACCTGTATATCACCGTGTGCTAGTGTTTCCTGCGGACCTAATGCCTTGTGTGAGGTTGACAATCACGCGTCATGGTGTCGTTGCAACCCGGGTTACACCAAACCTGAAGGTGGAAAGTGCATTTCTGGTAGGTTGTGATGACTAAACTTTTAATCGTGTATAGAACGTCCATTCGTTATTGACATTGTATTTAAATTTGTTCATAGGTTGCGATTCATTTTCATGCGCTGCTCGTGCTCAATGTATAATATCAAAGTCAGGGCCCACATGCGTCTGCCCTGAGGGAATGGTCGGTAACCCGTTCCCTGGGGGAGCCTGTAAGAGAGACGTGTGCGGGCCGGGCGCGCCGTGTGACGAGCCGCTGTCCTGCGTGGCAGGCCGCTGTCGGCAACGCTGCGACGGCGTCGTGTGTGGAGTGGGCGCCTCGTGTAACGAAGAAAGCGGCAAATGTGTTTGTAATGCTTTCTTTGTGGGAAACCCTGATTTGTTATGTATGCCACGTAAGTGTAAAATAACTTTCATTATATTTATTAAAAGTGCTGTTTATTTATGTTTTATTAGTAATACATCTATTTCGTTTTAGCTATATCTCCACCAAATTGCGAACCAGGATGTGGTGAAAATGCACACTGTGTTTATGGACAGTCAAACGCTTGTAAATGTGACAAAGGTTTTACAGGAAACCCGTATACTAAATGTCTTCCCCGAAGGCAAATTACCTGCGCCAAAGCGTCTTGTGGACACAGCGCGGTTTGCCAGCAGACTAGAACTCATGTCGAATGTCTTTGCCCACCGGGTTATATTGGAAATCCTAATTTACAATGTATTGATATAGATGAATGCAGTTCCAAACCTTGTGGTGAAAATGCGATTTGTATTAATACCCCTGGAAGTTTCAGTTGTATTTGCAAGAGTCGCTTTGTTGGTAACCCTTATGAACTTTGTTCACATGTATCGATTTCAAAATGCACAGAAGGGAATAGTTGCACTTGCACCCACAACGCCACATGCCCAGATGGCTATGTTTGTGAAAGATCAAGGTGTGTCGACGCATGTCGAAAGATTTCTTGTGGCCCTCAGACCATTTGTGAAGAAGGTAATTGTCACTGTCTGCCAGGACATACAGGTAATCCGAATAATTTGCAACTCGGATGCTTTCCAGATAATAACTGCAAGACTGACGAGGACTGTAAGGATTCTGAGATATGTTTCCAAGTAGCTAAGAATGCAAGAAAATGTGTTGACTCGTGCAGTAAGCTACAGTGTGGGCCTAATTCGATATGTGTAAGCTCCAATCATCAATCTCACTGCTTATGTGTTGAAGGATACATTGGTAAAGCAAACGACGTCAAATCTGGATGTTATTTGCACCATGAAGAACCCAGGGTTGAATGTAATGAAAACAGTGACTGCGCTGAACCACAGGTTTGTGTACTAGGAGCGGGTTCTACAAGTAGATGTTTGGATTTATGTTCAACTATTGCGTGTAGCGCTAACGAAGTGTGTAAAGTGGTTGGTAATAGCGCACGTTGTGACTGTAAGGATGAATTCCGTTGGAATCCCGTTAGTTCCTCATGTGAGCAGCCGTCTACTCCTAGCTGTCAAGGAGATGAGGATTGTGACGATAACAAAGCATGCCAGAAAGATGAACTAGGAGTAAAGAAATGTGTAGAACCGTGTTTGGCGTTTAGCTGTCCGCAAAATTCTAAGTGTACAACCAGAAATCACAAGAGCCAGTGTGAATGTTTGTCTGGTTTTATAGGAAACTCAAACGACCGTAACGGGTGTTTACCAATTAATAAAAATCAATGTACCGATGATGCTCAGTGTCGTGAAAATGAAATTTGTAAATACTTTGGCCCCGTTAAAAAATGCATACCTGCTTGTCAGCAAGTCATTTGTGGGCCTAACGCTATTTGCGTAACTAATAACCACGTAGCTAAATGTCAATGCCCGTCTGGACCTTACACAGGTAATCCCGATGATCGAGAAAAGGGTTGCCAATCAGTTCCTTGTATTTACAATACGGATTGCTTATCACACCAGTTATGTAACCGTATGACACATACATGTATGAATGCCTGTGCTGAAGATTCTTGTGGCGAAAATGCTGTATGCATATCTGAAAATCACAAAACTAGCTGTCAGTGCCCAAGTGGTTATAAGGCTGATCCGGTACCAGATGTAAATTGCAAAAAAGTTGAACTATGCAATCCTCATCCATGCCATCCAACTGCCATTTGTGAACCTCATCTTACATCATACGCATGTAAATGCCCTGTCGGATTAACAGGAGACCCATTCAAGGGGGGTTGCACAACGCAAAGTGAATGCCCAAACGGCGATGACGACTGCCCGTTAGAAGCAAGCTGTGCTGGTGGGCGATGTGTTAACCCTTGTGATGGAGCATGTGGCTTAAATTCACTGTGTAAAGTTGTCAGTAGACAGCCGATCTGCCTATGTCCTGAAGGCTACGAAAGCATGAAAGGTGGTTATGCTTGTAAAAAGAAATTGTTGATTTGTAACGACGATGCTAGCTGCAACGGTGATGTATGTTTTAATGGGCAGTGCTTAACTGCTTGTAAAAATTCCAGTCAATGTGATCAGGGTGACATTTGTCTCAAGAATTTTTGTATGACGCAATGTTCTAAGCATTCACAATGCGGCATTGGACAAGCGTGCGTAGGCGGTCAGTGTCTAATTGGATGCAGAGCTAATGAAGATTGTTCGAGCGATGAATCCTGTATTAATAACAAATGTCTTAATCCGTGTCTAGCATCAAGAGTGTGTGGTCCAAATGCTATTTGTTCCCGAATAAACCACAGCACAAAATGCGAATGTCCTCTTGGATTTGAAGGAACACCTACTGCGCAACAAGGATGTGTTCGAAAACCAAATAACTGCATTAGGACATCAGAATGTCCTCCGGATCACATGTGTATTGGATTGTTGTGCCAAGTACCATGTCGAGATAGTTCGGGGTGTGCAATTGGCGAGAAATGCAGTGATAACAAGTGTCACAAAGTATGTCATTCGAGCAGCAACTGTTTGCATGGAGAACATTGCAGTTCTGGAGTGTGTATACCCGGCTGTAAATCAGATTCAGATTGTCTCAATAATCAATTTTGTGATTCTTCAGTATGCCATTGCTTACCTGGCTTCAGATTAGATATTAACGAATGTACAAATATAAATGAATGTTTAGAAAATCCATGCCACCCCTCAGCTCACTGTGAAGATACATTAGGATCCTTTAAATGTGTCTGCCCAACTGGAGCAATCGGTGATCCTTACAAAACTGGCTGTTTATTGCCAAACCAGTGCAGGCGAGATGAACAATGTGATAGTTCCCTTGCTTGTGTACGTGGAAAATGTTTGAATCCTTGTCAAACTAAAACATGTGGACTGAACGCGATGTGCTCTGTTATAAACCATCGAGTTTCCTGTGTATGCAAAAAAGGACATCTTGGCAATCCATTTGATAAAAATATTGGGTGCTTCAAGGTCGAATGCGTTGATAGTACAGATTGCTCAAACGACAAATTTTGCAGCCCAAGAACCAATAAGTGTTCAGGTAAGATGCTCATTATTTTTAACTTTATTAGGTACAGTGACTGTTCCAATGTAAAAATAACCAAGCAAGGAAACAATAGATCAAACAGAAATACAATCAGAACTCGAGTGAATGAAAGACACTCTGTGGTTCAAATTGCTACTAATACCCTTTACAACTGCGATACCTATACTTAGATTACGTAGATGAAGGTGCCGCTGTCGTGTGTCTGTTGTTTGTTCGCGTACCACTTGCCTGCAAGGATATTTACACTTTCACTAACACATTTTTTTTCTTACACTCGTATTGTATTTTTTGTTGTTGTCTTGAACTCAGATCAATCAGAAAATAAATAAAGATGATGGTATTTTTACTTGCAGATAAATGTGACAGTTCTGCGTGCCAAGGCGGATCATGCAAAATTGAGAATCACAAGCCCACGTGCATTTGCTCAACTGGTTTTGACCTAAGTAACAACATGTGTGAAGATATTAACGAATGTTTATATAACCCATGTCCCACAAATGCTGACTGTGAAAATATACCTGGCTCATTTGCATGTAGGTGTATTAATGGAACGATATTAGATGCTAGCAAAGGAACTTGTAAATTACCTGGAGATTGCTTTACAAATGACGACTGCTCAGAAAAAACTACGTGTCTTAATAACCAGTGCATGAACCCCTGCCAAAAGACATCACCGTGTGGCAAAAACGCACAGTGCATTGTTGAATCGCATAATGCAGTCTGCGAATGCTTACTTAATAGCCAAGGAGATCCCTATAAAGAATGCAAAAAATTCGAGTGCACAACGGATACCGACTGTACATCGGAGGAGGCATGCGTCAATAATAAGTGTTTAAACTCATGTAGCATCCCACGTGCATGTGGCAGAAATGCAGACTGTCTTTCTAGAAGTCATATTGGACATTGTTCGTGTTCACCAGGATACACTGGTGACCCTGTGCTTGGCTGTACGCCAGTTCAGTTCTGTACTGATGATAATAGATGTTCGACTGGTACAAAGTGTGTTGACAATTTGTGTGTCGGTATGTATGCTTTCTGTTTTGTCACTTGTATGTACAGTCAAGGGTACAAATATGTATACACCCCTAAGTCTCAAAAATATTTATTACTAGGGCAATAAGGTCTATTTTTACCCTTGTCTGTACATAAATATTTTGCCTTCCTTCTTTCTTATAATATATGTATTTTAATTTTGCGTTTGGTTTTAGGTTTATGCAGAAGTTCAAGGGAATGTTTAAGTGATCAAGTGTGTATTCAAGGGACCTGTCGACTAACTTGTAATTCAAATACTACTTGCCCAGATTTTCAATTTTGTCTAAATAGGGTTTGCACGAAAGAAGTCCAATGCAAAGCCAATGGAGACTGCGCCACGGACGAAAAATGTACAGTTAGTAGAAATGGAATTCCACAATGTGTAAAAGTTTGCGATGGCCATCCTTGTGGCCGACAAGCCAATTGTAAAGGCCAATCTCATCAACCTATATGTTCGTGTAAACCTGGATATTTTGGGGATCCGCAGCAAAATTGCAAAAGGAAAGAATGTGATTCTGATAATGACTGCACGGATGACAAGTTGTGCGACAAAAATATGTGTAAAATAGCGTGTTTGGTGGATAATAAATGCGGTGAAAATTCAATTTGTTCGTCAGAAAATCATAGACATGCATGTTATTGTCAACCCGGGTACACCGGTAATCCCGTGAAAGGATGTATAGAAACGAATTGGTGTGAGTCAAATACCTGCGGCAGTGGGGCTGAATGTAAAAATACAAGAGATCGGGCGCAGTGCAGCTGTCCTGCTGGAACTGTGGGTGACGCTTATGGGGAAGGTTGCCGGAAAGCACAAGAATGTCGGTATAACCGAGACTGTCCAGCAGTTGCCCGTTGTACTATAATCGGAACCGTTAGTAAATGTACAGGTATGCTACTCATAAATGGTTTTAATATAAGCTCAAAAATAAAAATAAGCTTAATTTCTTATGATATTAAAGTAGTACTAACATTCGTTCAATTTAAATGTTTTATTTTGGAATCGGTAACATATATTTATTTATTTTACTTGTTTGTAGAATCCTTTATACATATTGTACACTATCGAACTCAGGAAAAAATACAAATAAAACTGTATTATTAGCATAGACCGTATTAGTGGTGGTAACCTTGAGCAAGATCCGTTCGGATCGATACCAGCATCTTATCAGCAGCAGTGTTCGCAATGTGTTCCGGTGTGTGGATAAGACGACCAGTGAACTAGCATAGAGGCATTCTATCTTAGTCAGTTTGTTTTTAGATTGTAATCTTGAGAATGTAAATAAATGTCTATGGGTCACACACTTACCATCAGGTGCGGTCGCTTGTGTGCTCGTTCGCTTTCACCATGCCATAAAAAAAAGCTTTTTCATAATGTATATCATACCAACACATAGGTACTTTGAAATATTATAAATAGGTGTAGGTCCTAATTATCTACAATGATACTATTTTTTTTTAAGTAGGTACTTAGTCAAGAAATTGCTTTTTTGAGCCAATGTTTAGTAATATTTACCAACTTTAAACTATTTGGATGTTTTACAGATGCATGTGAAAATATAAAATGCGGACCAAATGCTGAATGTATTGCTTCAAGACATACAGGCCAATGTAAATGTAAGGCTGGATATATAGGAAATGCTAGCACTACAAAGGGTTGTAGCCTCCGTGAAGTTTCTTGTATCGGCAAAACAGATTGTCCTGATGATAAATATTGTCATAAAGGCATTTGTAAAGGTAAACTTACCTTAGATATTTAAATGTGAAGGCAAAGTATATGAGATAAGACCTAAACAAAATTTAATAATGTATTTGTATTATTGTAGCCCTTTGCGTCCAGGACGAAGAATGTGAATCATCTGAGAAATGTGTTACCGGACAATGTCTTGATCCTTGTCAAGTAGAGAAAACATGCGGATTAAATGCTATATGCCGTTCTGAAAATCACATAGTACAATGTAGCTGTCCATATGAATTTACGGGAAACCAAGATGTAGAATGTGTCCGAAGTAAGTTTTAAATGATAAACGATTTAATAAAATCAATTGAGATTTATTATATTATTTTAAAGTAATAAATATTTAAATGAAATTAATGTCCAACTTTATATTTTAGTTCCAAGGTTATGCGGTGGTGCAGGCGAATGCCAAAATGGACATATGTGTCACGATTCTATGTGCGTCCCTCCATGTGAATCAGACGAACAATGTGCTCTTAATGAACGGTGTTCTAAAGGAGCTTGCTTGTGTAAGTATTTTACGCAAAATGTCATTATCATTATGTTAACTAAAACACGTGTAGTGCTGGACATACTGGACCTGTTTCCTTAAGATTTATTTATATTATGACAATCGGTCCTGTGTTGTTCGCATGCATCTCATATTTCATTGTATTTAGTAAAGGATCATGAATACGAGTATAAAGCGGTATCTATGGGTTAAAGATTTGTCATTTGTAAAACTCGCATTAAAAAAAACCCATTAATATTCATACAAACTAAACACAGTACCACACAATCGGCATGTCCTTAAACTAATATTTAAAATAACGTTTCACAGTGACATGCAGAGTAGACAATGACTGTTTCCTGGGGCATATATGTTTGGCAAATACCTGTCAATATGGATGTAGGCACGACGAAGACTGTGGCCCTAATGAGTTCTGCAAGAACAATTTTTGTGATAACCCTTGCGCCAACGATGTCAATCCGTGCGGCCCGAATGCACTTTGTTCTGCAGTGGACCGAAAAGCTCTCTGTTCTTGCCCGGACGGTCTAATACCTAATCCTACTCCCAATATTGGATGTGTTCGGACACCTACGCTGCAGTGTCGAGTACATACGGATTGTGCGACCGGCTGGAGATGCGAGGACGACCGCTGCCGACCCGCCTGCACGGTCGATGGCGCGGAGTGCTTGCAGGGAGAACGATGCGATACCGGGGTTTGTCGGTACGCGTGCACTTCTGATGATCAATGTTCTGATGATGAAGTGTGCGTGGGACGACTGTGTGTCACTGGATGTAAAACGGATTCTCATTGCGCAAATAATCTCGCATGCATATCTGGACAATGTAGTGACCCTTGTACTGAACCAGCTACATGTGGCTCTAACGCATTATGCACGACTAAAGATCACCGTCCCTCGTGTAGTTGTCCACCGTCATTAGTAGGAGATCCGACAGCTGTGTGTAGAAGAGCAACTACACCATGTGACCGTAATAAAAACTGCATGAATGGATTTAGCTGTTACGGAGACAATTGTCATCCATCCTGTAGAAGGTACGTAGTAGGTACTACGAGTATCTTATTTTAGAAAAACAGGGCAATATCTTAAAATGAAGTGTATCTAATAAAGTCATATTTTTTCAGTGACGTTATTTGTTTATCTAACGAAAAATGTATACGTGGAATATGTAGAGTTGTGTGTAATAGCGACGAGACGTGCAGCGATGGGCAAATTTGTGAAAACAGAATATGTAAACAAGGCTGTCGAGATGATAATGCTTGCGCCGAAACTCAAGCCTGTTTAAATGGTCAATGTAAAGGTAAGTCACTATTGAACAGGGTTTTTTTCTGTTAATTATATAATTATTTTATGGTGCCTTACATGGTGTTATTAGCATTCCAGTTGGTTTAGTTCTTTCACCCAGCAACGATGTAATGGGTCGATGTAATATTTTCGCGCGAATGGTGATAAATGACTTTTTTACACGGACAGAGCCACAGGCAGAAGCTAGTATAAATATTTTTTTGCATAACTTTGCATAATTTAATAAAGTGAACATTTAGTTCGATACCTATAAGTCCCGAAACAACAACAATTGTACGTATTTAACCACATGACTAAAAAAACTTTTTTTTAAGATTAGTCAGCAGTTTGTTGGTGGTTAATAATAAAGTATTGTTAATAGTTTATTTTTAACCTTTATAGTTAATTTTACAGGACAGCCAATTTATTATGATTTTCAATGATTATTTCAAAACACTCACTATTTTTAGATCCGTGCAAGGAAAGCGGTTTATGCGGTATTTGTTCCAAATGCGATGTTTTAAATCATCGGGCGCAGTGTAGTTGCTCGAGTAATTTTACCGGCAATCCATTGGTAGAATGTAAGAGCAAGAGGTTACAATGTGATGGGTACTGTCCATGCGACGACAGCGGATACTGTATATCCCTTTGCGAGGACAGTGCGGATTGTTCGTGTGGCGAGAACTGTGTCAACGGTGGTTGTCGGTCTACGTGCTCTGCTAGAAACAAATGTCCTGAGAGACAAATATGTTTACAAGGTGTTTGTGTTCCTGGATGCAATAATGACAGAGATTGTGGAGACGACATGGAATGTTCCTCAAAACTATGTAAGCTAGCATGCCACGAACGTTCATGTGGTAAAAACGCAGCTTGTTTGGCAACCCGACATCGTGCAGTGTGTAGCTGCCCTAGCGGCTTTTCAGGTGACGCATTGACTGAATGTATAGCGTACGAATGTCAACACGATCAAGAGTGTGGTGTCGATGAAGTATGCCAAGAAGGAGGAAAATGTAAAAATGTATGCGCTGGCACATGCGGGGCCAATGCCATATGTCGCGCTGTAAACAGAGCTCCGCAGTGTTCATGCCCACCAAATTATTTAGGAAATCCAAAAGTAGAATGTTCTAAACCAGCTACAGGCAGTTGTCTGCGTAATCCTTGTGGACTCAACGCGCGCTGCCGCGACTTTGACGATGCCAGTTACGAATGTACGTGCCCACCTGGCTGCGCTGGAGATCCTCATAAACAATGTTACTGTGGTGTCATGGAACCCTGTGCGTACAAATCGTGTGGGACCAACGCTCAATGCCGCATTGGACATAAAAAGGAAACTCAATGCTATTGCCCACGTAACTATCCTAACGGTGACCCAAATATAGAATGTAAGTAACCGCTTTTGTTTATCTAACTGCCGCACTCAGAGACGTCAAATAAATTTAATGCTTGTTAAGTGACGTATGTATGTATGTAAACTATTTATTGCACATAAACAATTACAAGACATGTTTGCATCAATACAGGGTGTTCGGCACATGGACCGTCTATTTTTTTTGGGATATTGTTGGGGTTATTTGTTATCTTTTCGCCCTTGGACTTAGGGTCATAAGGGTCACGGTTTTGGAGATATGATTTCATAAATGTTTTTTCTCAAATTTTCCAAAATTCCTCCTTTAAACGTTCGTAACTTTTTTATTAATGCGTGTTACAGAAAAATATGTTTTATTTAAAACTTGTTAATACATGCTAGTTCAAATAGTAATATTCTTTATTCTAATTGATAGTCTCAAAGGGACGTACGAGGTTTTTTATTTCACAAATTTACTGTTTGTGTGAAAAAAATCCAACTTCAAAATTCAATTATTAAAAACCTAAATACAATTTTGGGGTTTATTTTGTTTTAAAAATTTCTCTAGCTAATTACCTTTCTAACGATGTGCTTACTAAAAAGTAAACGGGAATATCCACATTTTCAAAGAAAAGTTAGAGAGCACCTAGATAACTCGTTTCCTAACTGGTGGATAGGCAGACGCGGCCGGATTCCTTGGCCCGCAAGATCTCCAGACCTAGCGCCTTATTTGTTAAATAAAACTTCGCTTCAGTACTTGTTAAGTATTGAAATTAAGTTTTATTTAAAAAATACTTGAGAAATTGCGTAGGCACTTCCGTTACATAAACTAGTTCTTTTGCCCGTCCCCAGACAAAAGTCTAAGGGCGTTAGGTCTAGAGATCTTGCGGGCCAAGATATCGGGCCACTTCTGCCTATCCACGAGTTAGGAAACGAGTTATCTAGGTGCTCTCGAAAGTTTTTTTGAAAATGTGGATATTCTCGTTTACTTTTTATTAATGTGTAGCACATCGTTAGAAAGGTAATTAGCTAGAGAAGTTTTTAAAATGAAATTAACCCCAAAATTGTATTTAGGTTTTTAATAATTGAATTTTGAAGTTGTTTTTTTTCACACCAACAGTAAATTTGTGAAATAAAAAACCTCGTACGTCCCTTTGAGACTATCAATTAGAATAAAGAATATTAGTATTTGAACTAGCATGTATTAACAAGTTTTAAATATAACATATTTTTCTGTAACACGCATTAATAAAAAAGTTACGAACGTTTAAAAGAGGAATTTTGGAAAATTTGAGAAAAAACATTTATGAAATCATATCACCAACCGTGACCCTTATGACCCTAAGTCCAAGGGCGAAAAGATAACAAATAACCCCAACAATATCCCAAAAAAAATTGACGGTCCATGTGCCGAACACCCTGTATAAATAATGTACATAGGCGAACTGATCCCATATGGGATCTCTTCCAGTTAACCTTAGAGTAGAATAAGCAAGGACAATGCCTATGCCTATGCTGTCTTACTCTATTGCTATAGCAAAGCATGTGACAGCAGTAACTTTAATCTAGCATTAAATTTAATTGAAGTCTCTGAGTGCGGCAGTAAATCTTATTGTTTATTCCTTCTATGGAACATAATAGATAAGAGTTACGAAAACATTTTGAAATATATCTCCAAAATTCTAACAACCATTTACGAGTAACTGACACGTTGTTATTTGAAGATAATACGTATATAATATACCTACCTACTGCCTTAAATTCAAATGTATCATCAAATTGTTTTTAGTCCGGTTTTTGTTTAAAGTTTATTTGTTGTATGTGTAGTACCAGGTCCTGTCTGTATTGTAAAGAATTCAATCGTGATTTCTTGTCTCAATGTTATTTAATCCGAAACTGTGATTTTATTATAAAGTACTAGTTGTTTTTACCCAGCTTCGCCCAGATTTTTTTTCATACTAGCCTTGTCCTGACACATACAATAATTGTTAAAACAAAACACAATTGTAAGAGCAATTTACTTATTGATATTTATAACTGTTTTTTTTACTTCGACAAGTAAGATGAATCGAATGACACCTCGTATGTTAAAATCCGTCAAGCTGTTTAGGCTGCAGAGCTTGCCCAGAAAAAGACATATGTACATACATACATATTTACATACATACGCTCGAAAAACATAACCCTCCTTCTGACGCAGTCGGGTAAAAAAGTACAAATCGATCGAGACGTTCCCGACTTTTCGCAAGACTAACGCAGGGCAATTGATCTTTATACATATGTATCTACATATGTAGATTGCATTTCACAAATGAAAACAAAAATCTTTATTTTCTAAGTAAGTTCCCTTTAGGCACTTTCGCATTTCTGACGCCCTTGACAAGATGCTTAAAACCGCACCGAGCAAACGTTGAGCGTCCAGTGGCGCTCTCATCACAATTTATTGTGTTTTCTAATTAACTAAAGAATTTCCTTGCAATCAGATGAATATGTTTTTGTAGCGCAAGTAAAAACACAATTTGTGGGATACTTAACAAACTTTAATAACAATTATCCTTTGAGTAGTCAGATTAACGGAAAAAGATGGCCACTTTTTTCCGTTAAATTGATAACTCAAAGGCGAACTGTTATTAAACTATGTGTATAAGTTGTGTTTTCATTTGTAGTACAAAAACCTACCGACCAATTTCAAAAAAATACTTTAGTTTATTAGAAAACACAATAATAGTATTGAGGGCGCCACACAACATCCGGCGTACGCTCGGCGCAGTCTTAACGCTATCGTAAACGATTTTCGATACTGTCAACGTGTTTGAAATTGACATGCTTAAGCGCTTGACGCGACCATCCGGCAGCTTATGTCAATCCTTTACATTTTCTATAACGATAACAATCTCTCAATGCATCTTCTCTAGGACCACCAAGTCGAGTTATAGTACTGACGACGTGATGATACTGATGACTGATGAAATATATGTGATAAATATACAGGTTCTCAAGAGCGCAGCGTGGTAGATTGTCGCACGACTGGGTGTGGTATCAACGGGGAATGTTTAAGAGAAGGAGCGGAATTTGTATGTCATTGTGTTCCCGGCACAGAAGGACAAGCTGACATAGAATGTCATACTAGTGAGTAAACAAACACATACCTAAAACCACTTGTAAAAATGCACGATTAGAACCGTCTGCAAACTGAGGCACGTTGAATAAAAATTAGATCAGACAACTCAGTATACTTGTTAGTTTTATAATACTTCAAAATCAGTACAAAATCTAATATCTGAACAAAAAAATGTCTTATGGGTACCCTACACTATAATGTAAATACAAATGGTTATTTGGGGCAATTACAAGTTCGAGTGTCAAAAGATGTACCTATTTAGAAGCTTATTGATAACTTTATATTTGTTAGTGTTGTAATCATAATATACACCTTGAATATATACATCTTTGGATACTGATGAAAACACTATTTGATAAGTTATTTTAAGAAAAAGTAGGATTAACCTCACGGTTAAGTACACAAACGATTGGTTGGATTCTATGGACGACATCTGTACTTACTATAACATGTTAACTGAGTGGAAGCATTCTCACCGTTCGTGCTTGAAATATCAAACAGTCGGTAACATTTTGTTCGGCTTCATGTACATATCGCTTGTATTATAATATGCCGTTATATACATATTTCTGATTATAAACTATCAGTTTCGAAGCATGCACTGTCTCGTGAGAAAGTTTCCTCTTCGCGGCTGAAGGTACCGCTCTTTCGACTTTGCTTCCTTCTTTCACATCTTCCTAGGTATTGAATGTACGAGCGACAAGGAGTGTCCGCTGGACAAGGCGTGTCTGAGCCTGCATTGCGTGGACCCGTGCACCGTCCGCGGCGCTTGCGGCGAGGACGCGCTGTGCGAGTCGGTGGCACACCGCCCACAGTGCTCGTGCCCACAGTGCTACGTGGGGCAGCCACGCCAAGCGTGCCGGCCCGACCCCGCATGCACACCATCCGCTGACCCCAACGCCACACTGACATGCTCGCTTACTAAGCGTTGCCCGCCACGCCTGGCGTGCGACCTTGATGCCGGGCAGTGTCGCAACCCCTGTCTAACCTATCAGAACTGCCGTAGAAACCAGAAATGCGAAGTTAGAAATCACGAGCCTGTATGTGTTTGTCGTAATGGATTTGCATTAAACGAGAAAGGGGAATTGACCTGTGCACCGGAAGACGCAGAATGTACACGGGATGACCAATGTTCCTCCAATGCAAACTGCCGCAATTCCAAGTGTGTGAATCCATGCTTAGCGTCAAAGGAACCCATGTGTCCCAAAGGAAAACAATGTGAAGTAGTAGAGCACAACGCCATCTGTTTGTGTATTAAAGACTGCCACACCACAGTGTCGATATGCTTGCGAGACAATGGGTGTCCGCGCAACTTGGCGTGCAGAGATTTCGAATGCAAAGACCCCTGTATTGGTGCTTGTGGTGGTGCTCCGTGCTCAGTGGAAGACCACCACCCAGTTTGCAAGTTTTGCCCTACAGGATTCACACACGATGAAAAACATGGCTGCATTAAAGGTAATTTAAATAAAACTAAGTGTTTGTAAATTTTCTTTAGCAAACAATAGTATATTAGCATCTTGTACGAATCTTAATAATCTTTTTTGTCTTCATATTGCAGGAAATGTTGATAGTTTCTACTTTATGACTTCATTGTCTGTTTCTTTTCTTTTTTTCTAGCATGTTCTTGTTATATTTTTTCCACAGTTTGAAATTCTTCTGTATCAGGTAGTTTGCAAGCACGTAAAACTTATTTGTGTAAATATATACAGACACGTACATTTATCATATAACTTCCACTTGAACATTTTGGTGTCGGTCGCGCAAATAAACTTTAATCTTTATAACGCTTCTTACGCTTTGGGATGAATGCAATAAAGCTGCCACGAGACAGAGTGTGCAATACTTAAACCTGACTGCTTACTTGTTGTTTTGAAAACCCTGAATTTAATAAAATATAATATGTTTGATCTTGGTTTGATGTAAAAGATCGTGAGTACGAGTATTAGACTTAGTTGATCTTAAATACTTAATGCCACTTTTAAAGTTTAATATATTTTATTGAAACGCAGGGGTAGTATCGTAAGTATTATTTATAATATCTCCTCAAAAGTAAATGTAATTTATACTTTATTGTACTTTTGTTGTAATTTTACATTTTTGATAAATTACAATAAAAGTAAGTATAAGATTTACTGTCTTACGACAAATCTACAGAGAATTTCCTTTTATATTAAAATCGCGAAAGCGCATTCATCTGTTTGTCTGTTTGCTTGACCCTTTTTTGGTTTTTTATTTGTCCGAATTTTCATAGGGTGCAAAATGCATTTTTTTCTAATAGGTAACCGTTTTATTTTTTTTAGGATTGTTAAAAGATAGAGGTATATCTCAAATAAATAAATGAATTTTTTAGAAAAAAAAACATTTCTAACTATGAATTTTCGGACACTAGGAAACCAAACTTCGGACTTGCGATAGGTTACCCCTTTTTTATTATCACGAATAAAACGGATTGATTTCTTCAAAACTTACACCCTGAAATATGCCAGAGGTAAACGAATTTTACAAGGGCGGAGTTGTTGGAAAAGTTAAATATCTACTCTGTCTTTCACCGCCTCTGAATTCAGTTCATACTTAGGTTAATTGTTTTTCTTTTACCAAGCATTTTCTTTAAACGGTGGAAATTCGCAAGGTTTTTAGAAATATAAAAATGATTTAAGTAACTAATTTCAACTTTTGCACTTGCTGAAATTGTCTTATTAAGATTTAATATACAAAGTCCAAATAATGGTCACCTGAAATCAAATCTTCTTTGGAGATACTTTCCAATAATTTAGGTATTTTTTATTTTAGTAATTTTAAGTACCTACCTAACGTTTCATTATTGGGTGCGCGCAGCTTTAGAATGCAGTTCGGACGAGCAATGCGCGCCGACGCTAGCGTGCGCAGAGGGACGCTGCGCCGACCCGTGCGCACGCGGCGGCCCCTGCGGCTCCGGGCAGCACTGTGCCGTCACCAACCATCAACCAGTTTGCTCTAGAGGTACGCTTAATCGCTCATAAATTACTTAGGTTTGAAAATAATGCTGCCCCTAAGTATTATGGAAGCAGCCGTTGTCCTCGATTGAAGAAATAACAACAAACGCCCGAATCCTCGAACAAGTTACAAAGAATTTTGAGAACCTAAGATAACTACAGACACGAGAATGATTGACTAGTCCTCATAATTTTCAACATATTTTCACAATTCTTCTTGTTAGTTTTAATAGTTACTTAGGACTGTGTAAATATCTGAATTGCATTTTAAAACCAAGAAGTACAATGTCCTCATGTGCCTGAACTGAATACCCCTCTTTTATTTATTAGGTCCTGTTACGAACTGTGCACACTGTCGGCCTGGGGTACCTTGCGATCCATTTTCAGGGGCATGCATGGAAAGTGAGTACACTTGATAACAGTTTATCTTAAGCCTTTATTTTTATGATGTTATTCGTAATGATTAAGATTGTGACTTATTTTTAACAAAATAATTAACTACTAAGCATTATTAAAACATTACCACTTATTCATCCGTATTATGTACATGTCATTAGAAACAATAGACGTATCGTGGACTTCTATTATAAAGCTAGCTAGTCTGCGGCTATTCTTACCAGCTATGTGAATAGCAAAATTAACTCCAGATAAACTGGTAATTGCTATAACTGTTTACATTTGTCCGATAAAACGCCACAAAGTACTGGCTACACTATCACGGCAGACCCAGCGAGGCTCTCGAAACTTTGGGGTAGATATAGTTTCATAGGATATCTTTACTGGTTGTATTTATTGCCTTATCGTATTTTGTTTTCATGATCTTTAACGTGTGGCTGTTTAAAAGACTTAACGTCAAAAAAAATTAATTTAGCTAAACATATATTTAATAAAATTTATTTACTTATTGCTGTTGAGTAAACATTCCTACCTACCTACTATAAGTTTAAACTCAAGTCTCTTAAGCCAAACCACACGTACAAACTTCTCTTGACTTTACCTTCCTTTATCGAAACTTTCGTTTGAGCTTGGTTTCTTGCATGACCTAATTGGCAACCTTTTTCAAAATATTTTTCCTACTTCCACTTTAATTAAATGTTTATTTTTATTTCATAATCATAAAACGTTTTTATATAAAACTAACTCGCTAGCGTTACAGCCACAATATACTTAAACGACGATAAACTACTTATATTTACTTGTTATTTAAGCTGATTTACAAGGTGCAGCCCAGTTTGGTATACCCGTGCGCCTTTTACAACTTGTATCGGTTCATCAAACTAAACAAAAGATCCTACGTAAAAAAAATCATAACACGTAGGTATGCGTAGTTAGTAAATGTATAGAATACGTTATTGCAATTAAATGTTACTTGATCTTATTTTGTCATTCAGTCAAAGTTGACATGAGCTGAGCACAAATATTGTCCAGGTTAAAATACTTATTCAAGATTCTGGACGAATACGATTTATAGTAAAATTGCGTTCGATTTTCTTGCCAATAACTTTATACTGTATACATAAACAAATAAGGCAATACGAACGTCTGTGACTTACTGTTATTTCGTTTAAGCCCATCGAATAAGTCGCAAGACAAGAAAGGTTAATCGAAATAACTTACAAACAAGCAACGGAAACATTTATATTTATTTGTATCTTACGTACCAAATATCTAATGTGATGTGTTTCCTTACTAAATAATTATCGTTAATATTTTAGTTTTAACTTATCTTTAATAAATATAGTTATGAAAAATAATTAATTTTGCAAAATATTACGACATTATTCTCGCATTTTAAACTGTTATCTAATGTTTTGATCCGCAAACACGAAATTTGATGAATTATTTTTTGCATACCGATGCATCGAGTTTTTCAAAATTTTGAATTTTTTGAGGATTATACGATACAACGTTTGGGCAATATTTACCACTTGGGCTGCGACTTGTATACCTACTACACTTAAAACGTCAAATTTATTAACGAATTTGTTATTCGATTCCCATTAACAGATGCTCCACCTAAAAATGTCTCATTAACCGAAACAAACGTTGACATTACAACTACAAACATAAACTTGGGAGCGGAAACCGAAACTGACGTTACTGACGATACTACACCCACTTTTGGAACTGCCTTTACGCAAACTATTTTGTCGGATGATGATTTGAATCAACAACCTACAACTCAATTGCCAGAAGAAACGAAACCTACAATAGAATATAGAGAAATAGGTGTTAAAATTGAGCCGTATACTGAAAATTCACAAATAACTGAAAATACTGCAAGTATTCACACTGTCACAGCAAAAAATAGTTTTTTCGAAATGACTGATGTTGATAATATGGAATCAACGATGAACAGTGAGGTAACAACAGTTACTAACAGTGCAATTACGACGGAGTTTAACTCAACAGATAACATCCAAACTTCTCCTAAAACCGTAAACGATACTTTGACGACTGAGTCAGCGACTACGACAATATCGATGACGAATAATGTCCAATCACCTACACGACAAATAGAAGATAGTGTTACGGAAATGACTGCTCTTTTTACTGAAACCATAAGTAATTATCCGTCAACTTTAGATGTTGATGAGCTTGTCGAAAGCAGCAGTACTATTCATTTTGAAAGTACTGTGAGGCCTCCTGTAAAAAATGATGGAGGGAAAAAAGTAACTGCATCTCACAGTGATAACAAAAATACCAAAACACCTGACAACCAACGGAAGTTGGGTAATAATTTCACTGACTCTTTCAATGATAAGTATGATATTAGCAATAAACAATCAACTGTTACAGAACCCCCTGTAACAGTTTCATATCATATAACTAGCACAACTCAAAGAGCCTCCAGCAATATAGATAGTAAGGATTACAATCACTATGACAAACAATACGAAAGTAGTACTACCAAAGTAGATCACTATTCTGGTTCAGATTCGGGTGAAGCAGGTGAAATATATACAAATAAAAGTAATCCAAGCACCATAGTTCCAACTGAAAGTAACCAATTTAATGAAGTCTTCGAAAGTAATCTGACTGAACCAACTATTACTGACAGTGCTACTTCTTCAACTTTAAAAATAACGAACTCCGACTCGCCATCAGCTATTACAGATTGGTCAAATTATTTTAATAACTCAGTAACTACAACTCAAAGTGCATTGGGTGCTACTGAAGAATTAGCAACACAAGACAAATATACAGATACTACTACTGAAGATAATATAGTCAACCATTATAAAGACTCTTTAGACCCTATTATGACTTCAACAGAGTTATATGCACATAATTTAAATGAACAAACTGAAGAAAATGCTTTTATAAACACAGTAACAGTAGAAAATTCTGAAACAATTGTGACAAAAGATATTGGATACATCTCTACACCCACGACTGACAATAATGCAGGTAACTTTTATAACGCAGAAAATACTATTGCGACTGCTAACAATAAATGGGATTATTCTAAATTGACAACCGTAGGTAAAGAGTCTTCTATTGCAAGTTTTGAAGAGACAACAGTACAATTGAGAGAATCGGACACTCGTACAAAAACTACGGATAAATCTCCACTTAGTGATGAGACACAGCACTACAGGACAACCAGTTTACCTGATGTCGATACAAGAGGTACAACATTTTATCCTGAAAATATTGACTTTTCAACACTCATAACTTCGGATTCTACAGATGAGACGAAGTCGAACGATGTTGATGAAAAATCAACTTTAGCTCCAAAACATACTATACTCACAACTGTCTCGGAACAACAAAATTCAACTGATTATCAAGCCTTTGAAGCTTCTACTGCACCCTACACAGAAACGAATAGTTTTGAAGTACCCAGTCCGTTAGGTGATACTACTTCACATTTTACAAAAGTTACAGAAGTACCGGAGGCTTCATATTTAACGTCACCTACTACAACTCAGTCACATCAATTAATAAATACATCGCCCATGCCTGGCACCAGCGACAGTAACATGAAGGCAGATAATAAACAAACAACTAGTACCGATCAATTTATACCTACTGAAAATAGTAAACATACAAGTTTAAAAATTACTGAACCTAGTGATTCCTCAGTAACAGCCAATATTGGCACAGCTTTAACCCAGGACACAGAAACGACTCAGGATAACGATTTCAATTATTATCAGGTTACATCACCAGACGGTATATCGACTCTAACAAATAAACATGACGTTACAATATCACCAAATACAAAGGAATTACATAAGGTACACCAAACTACAACAGAATCGATCGATTCATTAAAAAAATCTAAAGTAACTACAGGTTTACCTAAAAATACAAATTCTTTTATTTCTGAATCTACCAAAACAATTTATACAGTAACTACGGAAACGCCAAATCAATTTAGCACATTCGATAATAACAAATATACTTCTGTTGAATTTCATGAACAATCTCTACCAACTACCACAGTATTTACCGAAACTGACACTACGAATTCCGAAACTAACCCGTCAGACGTATGGTCAAATACAACCCCAGATATTCAAAAATATACTTTTATTGAAACCGAGGACATAATGGGACTTCCGCAAATAACGACAGAAAAAGAATTGAACATGCAGAAGGAACGTACTACTATGGACATTTACACAGAGTCTACTTCGATTAGTGAATCTAGCGATACTGTGACTGAGCATTATGTTTACGATAAAGATTCTACAAAAATATCATACAATACAAACAATGTTCTAACTGAGTCAACAGAAAAGGAATCAGTTTACTTTTATACAACGCATCAATTGAAGACTACCAATTATGAAAGTTATACAACCACGAATAAAGATCTAACTAATAATGACTATAATTCACGTACAGATCCCACATTAACCACCGAAGCCGTTCAAAATCCAACCAGCACTGCATATTCTATTGATTTATTAAACGAAAGTATTGTTACCGATAAAGAACATTTAATTAATAATTTGGATAACATAGGTACTACAGATCAAACAACTACAGAAAGCACCGCTACCTTCGGTACTGAAATAAATCAAATGATAACCACATTACCTGAATTGACAACAATTAATAATATCAATATGCAGACCACAACTACCGGTAATGAACCATCTAAATCGTCTACGGCGAGCGCTGTATCAGACAACCATGTGACAAAGAAGCCCTTACAAAATACTAATAATATAGCAGAAACCACCACATTTTTATCATTTATTGATACTACCACAGAAATTGAAATGACCAGTAACACCATGTCGGATTCACCTCATTCAACAACATCTAACGTAAATTTATCCTCGCGTAGGAAAGATGTAGATATACCAGCTTGGACTGACTCAACTCCTTTTACTGACTTTACCTCAACGGAAACCACTAACTCCAACGTTGACACTTTAATAAACACTAACTGTAAAACGAACTCTAACTGCTCGACGGACAAAGCCTGCTTAAACGGAGTGTGCCAGAATCCGTGCCCGATGCAGAGTCAATGTCGAAAGAACACGCCATGTATCGTTGTCGACCATGTGCCTATATGCATGTGTGACGAAGCCGCTGGGAACTACTGTGCAAGAGGTATGCAACTTAGATATTTTGCATAGATACATGTAAACGATTTTATTGTTTTATTATTCAAATGATTCCCTTCGCGTATCTTAGGCACAACTTACGGTACTTAAAAGGTTTTTTTTATCGGACAAATGTGAACAGTACTTTTTTACTTGTATGTACAGTTTGTAAATAAAGCATTGGGTATTAACTTCATTTCAATGTAACATATTCTTACCACTAATTTACCATGTAACGCACTAGAGTCGCCCGGGACACCTAAGCAAGTAAGCAGGGATTGTAACCGGTTACAAATAAACCGGTATTTATTTAGGTTAAACCGGTTAATAATTTAGGTTACGTTCGAACGAAATGATTTGGGAACGTTATTTCGAAGCGCTCCCTAACCGGTTACTCTGTGTTTCGATACGGGATGAATGACCGCTGTCGCGCGTCGAGGCGCTGCTGGTGGCTGCGCTATCAATCTAATACCATAGCAAACCAATCCTGTCTCCTTAAACGAGCGGTCATTCACACCCCACACGGAGGAACCGCTCTCTAACCGGTAAATTGATTTCGTTCCCTGTTTACGCTCCGACATAGAGATACCGGTTAGAGCGGTTCTTGCGAGCGTAACCTTTATTATGGGTTAGGCTCTCAAAGTGCGGCTCTAACCGGTACGGAAAATAAACCGGTTTTCAATCCCTGCACCTAAGGCACCGGAGCCCTGTCATTCCGACCGGGACTGTATAGAGACTGAAGCCTGCTTTATGGGTTTGTGTCAAAACCCTTGCGAGTTTGACAATGTGTGTGGCATTGGAGCCAATTGCCAGCCGATAAAGCAAAGACCAATGTGTTCATGTTCTGCTGGACAAGATGGAGACCCAGCGGTTAAATGTGCACCTAAAATATGTAAGCCTAACTCCAACTAATACTCATGATAATACTTATGGCAATATCTAAAAGTCGATAGTTAATGGCAATAACTTAAAATAGTTTGATTGCTGAACTGGCTCCCGATCTTGAAAACTGTATGAGGTAAAGTGGGCAGTGGTATGCTCCTATAAAAGTTTTGCCTTAATTAATAGGGTTCCGTACCTCAAAAGTAAAAAGGAACCCTCAGTGCGCGAGTCCGACTCTCACTTGACTGATTTTTTAATGATGATGCGGGCCCGAATACTCTACAACTATTCCAAATTGTAGTAATATTCTGACAGACGGACAACATTTACATAATCTTTTCGTAAGGGTTCCGTTATTAAAGCAAGGTAAGTATGATTCCATCACAAATATAGGCTTTCAAGATCGGTAACATAGTAGTTATTTTTAACGAAGTCTTTAACTGTTTACTTCTAGGTATATGTCATGGTACTTTTAAAGGAAGTCTAAATAAGGTGCATAGGTACGTTTCAAGGACTGTATATGTACATTTACATAATCTTTTCGTAAGGGTTCCGTTATTAAAGCAAGGTAAGTATGATTCCATCACAAATATAGGCTTTCAAGATCGGTAACATAGTAGTTATTTTTAACGAAGTCTTTAACTGTTTACTTCTAGGTATATGTCATGGTACTTTTAAAGGAAGTCTAAATAAGGTGCATAGGTACGTTTCAAGGACTGTATATGTACCTACATAATAGACATGGAAAGATAATTATTCCGTTTTCCAAGAAAGAAGATCGATAACCTCAAACTATTGACTCGACACATCCTTATTTCTTATTGTCCCGCAGAGTGTAATCGTATAGGTATAAGTTTGGTTTTTATTCAGAGACATAAATCAAATACCTATATAAAGTATTGACTCAGTAACAGCAATTACTCGCTGCGCCTTATTTGGAACCACCTTTTACTCGTACCTACTCGTACTTACCCTGAACGTCTAAAAATATTAATAAAATAATTCATATTTTGGTACTAATACATTTGAGAAGTATCGTGGGCTTAGAAAAAAAATATGTATATAGTATAAATATGGTTTTGATCAATATGGAAATATGTAATATATAACTACTGCACTCTCGTCTTTATCTATCTTTTGTATAATACAACCAATATTTTATATTACGCCTAGCCGGTTGCACTAGAAACGAAGACTGTATGGTGACTGAAGCTTGTATAAATAATGCATGCCAGCACCCATGTGCCATACACAATCCATGTGCACCCAACGCCGTTTGTACAAACACAAATCATGGCTCGGATTGCAGCTGCGCTGAAGGCTATCAAGGAAATGGATATGTCGGATGTGTTCCAGGTAAGCTTGCCTACTACATACCTATCATAGGTACTCAACTAAAATATTAATTGTCGTATCAACCATTTTTTACTTGAGTTATTATATGAGTAATTGTATTTTTTTAGTCATTCCACCTCATTCAGTATGTCAATATAACGAAGATTGCCCGCCAGACCTTTTGTGTAATAGATTAAACAGAGTATGCATGAACCCATGTTCTGTTGACAAATGTGGCGATAACGCGGAATGCATTCCGTCAAACCGCGGGATTCAGTGCAAGTGTTATGCTGGATACACGGGTAACGCCTATTTGGAATGTTACCAAGGTAAGAATACAAAAGCTTTATTAATTTATCATATACACAAAGAATATCAATGCAAGTTTACTGAAAACAGTGCTTAAAATTTGACGCTGATTTCACTGTGTGTTTGTTTCAGTACAAGGATGTAGATCCGACAACGAATGCGCTAATTCCGAGGCTTGTATTAATGGCAAATGTGACTCTCCTTGTCGATGCGGCATGAACGCCATTTGCGACGTGATTAACCACCGGGCGTCCTGCAAATGTTTACCAGGGTACAATGGCAACCCTATGCTAGGGTGTGAGCCTCCAATAAACCCCTGCATTCCTAATCCTTGTGGAATCAACGCGCTATGTGAAATAGACAACGGAAACCCAATCTGTCATTGTCCTAAAGGATTAACCGGCAATCCCTTTAAGAACTGCAGTAAGTCAAATCTATCTTCGTAATATACTTAGCCATCATTTAATAATGTTACCCTTTTTATAAATATTTATCAAAGCAACATTCAATTTGACTAAGAAAGTAAAGCAATTGTTTATTTCAGTACCAGATGGCAACGAATGTGAGCCGAATCCATGTGGACCCAATTCCGGTTGTCGTATAATCGACAACAAACCAGCTTGTTTCTGCCTCCCTAATTACGAAGGAAATCCTCCTAGGCAGTTATGTAGAATACCAAGCAATCCATGTCACCCATCGCCATGTGGACCAAATACACAATGTACTGTATTGTCGAACGGCTTCGCTAAGTGTACTTGTTTGCAAGGGTTCGTCGAAAGTCCCAACACGATCAGGGGTTGCACAGAGGCTCGTAATCCTTGCGAACCTAACACTTGTGGCACAGGCGCGCGGTGCGATCCTAACCGGGCTCCTGCTTGTTATTGTCCTGAAAATACACTAGGTAACCCCTACAAGTCCTGTCAGCCTCCAGGTTATTTACCGTCTTTATGCGAACCAAACGCGTGCGGCGAAAACGCTGACTGTTATGTAAGCAGTAATAGAGAAATGTGCTTCTGCAAAACTGGTTTTATTGGGGATCCATACTTTGGCTGTCGTCCACAACACAATCCATGTACTCCTAATCCATGTGGCCCTCAAGCTATTTGCAATGTTAACTATGAAGGCCAAGCTTTGTGTACATGTGCCGACGGCAGCTCCGGAAATCCTTATGGCGGAGATGGCTGCCTTTCTCGAGAATGTGAAGTAGATGATGAGTGCTCACGTGATAAGGCATGCATCGGTTACACGTGTCGTGACCCTTGTCCAGGTGCTTGCGGATTAAATACTGAATGTCATATTGAATCTCACCGTCCAGTTTGCGTATGCAAAGATGGACTGATTGGTAATCCTTTGATATGTTGTCTACCTCCCGAATCTCAGAAATCGATATCACCATGCAGTAAAGTACAGTGCGGAATTAATGCAATTTGTCAAGATGTTGGAGATCAAGCTCACTGTTACTGCCCAATTGATTTTATTGGCGATCCAATTATTGAATGCAAATTTGAATGCACAATGAATTCAGACTGTCCATCTAATGAAGCTTGCACCAATAACAAATGTTCAGATCCCTGTTCTACGAATAATGTTTGCGGAATCAATGCAGTTTGTTTATGTTCGGAACACACGGTATCGTGTATATGTCCAGAAGGATACATTGGAAATCCTTTAGTTCAATGTATTTACCGACGTAAGTAATTCGTAATTCGTAAAAACGTCTCAGGTAAAGTGTACAAATCTTTAATTTCCTATTCAATTTTGATGTTTTATTTCAGCAATAATTATCCCCTCTGACAACACTACCTCACAACCGTGTTCGCCGAATCCTTGCGATCCAAATGCTCCGTGTGATACATACGGAAATGAATTTGCGATTTGTGATGTTTGCTTGGGACCGAATGCTGCAAGCAATCCATCGTGCAGACCAGAATGTGTCCTGAACTCAGATTGTGCATTTGATAAGGCCTGCTTAAAGAATAAATGTGTTAATCCTTGCCCTGGATCATGTGGAATGAACACAGAGTGTACAGTTTATCGACATGATCCAATATGCCGATGTATCAAACATTTTGAAGGAAACCCTTATGAGTATTGCAAACCGACAACTACCCGTAAGTCTTTGTTTACAGCCATCTACACTATTCAATCTACAGTTAAATACGAGCTAAGTATCATGAATCGTCAGTAACTAACTACAGTTTGCCTGGACAGGTTGCATTTTGCGAGTGTTAACGACTGCCAAATTTAAGATCATTAATTTTGGTCACAAAGGTCGCCTAAGATCATTAATTTTGACAGATTTTTGCAGTCGCAACATGCAACTTGAGCTAAGATTGACTACGTCCGTATTTGTTTTTATAAAATATGGATCCTGAAACCGACCGTTAACCTGAAAGCAGTGTACTTGAGTAGGGACACAACCCCTAAAATAAGTCATAACCTGTTACAAATAAGATCAAGTATTAAATGGACAATAAAGCTACCTCAATTGGAAATAATTTTAGTCTTATAATTAGTAAGTTATGCTAGATTTTAGGTTGTATCCCTGCTCACCCCGATTTACGGTATATGAACATGCAATGATTCGTGATTCGTTAAAATATGTTACCTTGTTTCAGCTTCTGTGACCGAAACTTGTGCCAACATCCAATGTGGAGCTAACGCGATTTGTGAGGACTCGGACGGCATGCTTAGATGTCAATGTCTACCAAATTTTTACGGCAATCCTCAGTTATCATGTCGCCCAGAGTGTGTCGTAAATAGCGATTGCGCTAATCAATTAGCTTGTCTTAATAACAAATGTGAAAATCCATGTAAGGGTGTATGTGGGCTTGGAGCACAATGTGAGACAGCTAACCACCATGCAATATGTTACTGTGCACCCGGAGAGTCAGGCGATCCGTATATAAGATGTCAACCTGTGTCTGTGCCTCAGCCAACCCATCACGTATGCGACCCGTCGCCTTGTGGTCCGTATAGCCGTTGCCTTGTGTCACCTACAGGTTTTCCAGTCTGCTCTTGTTTGCCTGGGTACATAGGGGTTGCACCAATGTGTCAACCAGAATGTGTCAGCAATTCAGACTGCCAACAGACAGACACTTGTGTAAATCAAAAGTGTGTCAACCCGTGTCTTGGCAGTTGCGGTGTAGGTGCAGATTGTATCGTCGTAAATCATAACCCATTATGCTCTTGTGGTCGGGGTAAGACTGGAGATCCATTTGTAGCCTGTGGGGAAGCCGAGTATCCTGAGCCTACGCCTAAAAATCCATGTGTGCCATCGCCATGTGGACCTAATTCTATTTGTGAAATCAAATCTAATCACCCTGTTTGTTCATGTCGGTCGAATTATGTAGGTACTCCTCCTTACTGCCGGCCAGAATGTGTCATTAGTCAGGAATGTTCATCAGACAAAGCTTGCATTAATGAAAAATGCGTAGATCCTTGTATCGGAGCTTGTGGAAACAATGCTAGGTGTGACTCCATCAATCATACTCCTTTATGCAGCTGTTTAGAAGGATATAAAGGAGATGCCTTCATTGGATGTGTTATAACAAAACCCGAACCACTTACTCCTTGCAATCCTTCTCCATGTGGAGAAAATACGATGTGCACGGTAGTCAATGATGCAGCTCGATGTTCTTGTATACCACCCAACATCGGAAATCCTTACGCGGGCGGTTGTCGACCAGAGTGCACTATGAATCCAGACTGTCCTAACAACTTAGCTTGTTTGTCGAACCACTGCCGAGATCCTTGCAAAGATTTGTGTGGATTGAACGCTGAATGTACTGTCACTAATCATGTGCCGGTTTGCACATGCTTTAATAATTATGAAGGCGATCCATTTTCATCTTGTCGCCTAATTATTTCCAAACGTAAGTAATTTTCTTAAATATTGATTCAGCTCCGTTAATATGGAAATCTGAAGACAAAACAGATAATATGGGCAAATATTGAGTAAGGCAGGACCATTTTATTTTACAGCGATCCCGATTAATCCTTGTGAACCTTCGCCATGCGGTCCTAATAGTGAATGCCACATAGTAAATCAACGAGCGGCATGTTCATGTCGGGCCGGTTACCTTGGAGCTCCACCCGGGTGCCGCCCGGAATGTTCCGTTAACTCTGATTGCCCAACAACACGAGCTTGCATCAACAAAAAATGTAAAGACCCCTGCATTCATAGCTGTGGTCTTGATGCCCGCTGCCATGTTGTAGGACACAACCCAATTTGCACATGCCCAGAAAACCTACCTGAAGGCGACCCATTTATAAGATGTTATTGGAAAAGTAAGTGGATATACGCTTTTGATTATATTGTGATATTAATGCCAGTTATATTTTCAACTAGTGACTAAGAATTCCAAGGAATTATGCAAACTAATACTTACTTAAATTATGTTTTTCTTTAAAGGTACTTCCGATCCAATCCCAGAAAATCCGGATCCATGTTTGCCTTCCCCGTGTGGACCTCATTCGACATGTGTCGGGGATAGAGGACGCGCTGTATGTGCATGTGAGCCCGGTACTTTGGGCGCTCCACCGTCGTGCCGCCCACAATGTATCATTAATCAAGACTGCCCTCTTGCACTTGCCTGTCTTGCTGGTACTTGTGTTAATCCTTGCGTTGGCTCGTGCGGATTCAACGCCCGCTGCGTCGTCCAGAATCATCAGCCGCTTTGTTCGTGTGACGAAGGATACTCCGGCGATCCTTTTGCAGGCTGTAGTCCTAATGAAGGTGAGTGGAAATAAGCATGCTTAGGTTACTGTACGATATTTTTTACATAATATTTTTTCAACCTTCTGCACGGTATTCTGGTGTAGTTTGTGATAGCATGTTTTGTGTACACGTAATTTCAGTTGCGAAAGAAGTACCACGTCATCCTTGCAACCCATCACCATGCGGGCCAAATGCTATTTGTCGTGAAAGAAATGGCGCTGGTTCATGCACTTGTGTAAATGAATTTTACGGCGATCCGTACCTTGGTTGTCGCCCCGAATGCGTTATGAATACTGACTGTGCCAGAGACAAAGCCTGTTTCAATAACAAGTGCGTGGACCCATGCCCCGGTACTTGTGGACAGAACGCTGAATGTAGAGTGGCCAACCATGCACCGTCATGTTATTGCTTGACTGGATATAATGGAAATCCTCTTTATGCATGTTCTCCTGTTACGAGTAAGACCTCTTTATTTTCTTTTCTTGGTATATTTCTGACTTATATTGTTATTTTATATATTATTTTTCTGTCCTTTACTTGTACTTTAGTTCTACCAGAACCTGTGGATCCATGCCACCCTTCACCTTGCGGTCCTTATAGTACCTGTCGCACTTTTAACGGACATGCCGTTTGTACATGTGTTGAGAAATGTATTGGCTCTCCACCTAACTGTCGACCCGAATGTATTGTAACATCAGACTGTCGACCTAACAAAGCGTGTATTAATCAAAAATGTCAAGACCCATGCCCTGGTATGTGTGGTATCAATGCTCAATGCCAGGTAGTAAACCATAATCCAATATGTAGTTGCTTGAGTGGTTTTACTGGCGATCCTTTCTCGAGGTGTTACATTGAAGACAGTAAGTATTGTTCAGTTATAATCCAATACAAATTATGTTTTGTCTTATAAATAGAAACGATTAGTGACTATTTAAATATTACCAGGACCTCCTGCACCACCAATAAATAATTGCATTCCAAATCCATGCGGACCACATTCCGAATGTAACGATATTAATGGCCGAGCTGTATGCTCGTGTTCCAATGACTACGTTGGTCGACCTCCTAATTGTAGACCAGAATGTGTAATCGACGCGGAATGCGCAGGAAACTTAGCATGCATTACAGAAAAATGTAGGGATCCCTGTCCAGGATCCTGTGGATTCCACGCGACGTGTACCGTAGTTAAACATGTTCCAGTATGTTCTTGTGAACAGGGATATACAGGAGATCCGTTCTCAGGATGCTCATTTATTCCAAGTAAGAATCTCATCTCTAAAATTTACAATTATAAATTGCTTTTTAGGGTTCCGTAGTCAACAACGAACTCTTATAGTTTCGCTATGTCCGTCTGTCCGCGGTTTAATGGAACTGAACTGATGAACTGTCCGGCTCCGATTTGGTTAATTTTGAACTAGTCTAAAATAACGGACATGTATTTTTTTTAGCTGCCCAAACTAGACCTATTCGGAGAAATTGTCTTCCAAAGTACTAACCCTCCCTAACGTTGACAACAGGTTTGATTATATGTTTAAGAACATGAAAAAATAATGAGCACGTGTTTTGTTATATTGACTAGCAATCATATTAAAAAAAAAACCTTCAAAGTTATATATTTCTTATCGAAGATTACACTTCCTTAGTTAGAGAGGGTTTAGTCACTTTTGAGTACTATGGAGGACCATTTCTCCGAATAGGTTGAGTTTGAACAGCTAAAAACAAATACGTATCCGTTATTTTAGACTACTCTCTAACAAATAAATCAAATCGGAGCCGGACAGTGGGGTAACTGTCCTTGTTAGATACTCTTGGTACCTACTACAAAGCTGTAATTTGACATAATGATACGCTGACAAAGTTTAAAAAAAAAACAATTGAAAAATCCAAGCTAAAAAAATACATTACCTACGGTAAGTATTACGTCGAGAGATGTCATAATAGCTCTTATAAAATCATTATGCACACATGTCATGTAATTGTCAATTTTTAGGTTTGAGGGATCATTTAGGAAGTATTGATTTCGAAAAATGTAATTTTCGCTAGTTACGTAATTACGTCCCTATAAGTAATAAAAATATGAATAATATATTTAATGAAAGCACATAAAACGAACTTAATAGGAAAACGATCACGATAAGTAGAGTGCGGCTTTAGTGTTTTTAGTTCTTAAAATCGTCGTCTTTAAATTGAAAATTGTAACGGCTTCGGAACCCTACACTGAGCATGGTCTGACATGCTTTTGCTCGGTTTTTAATGTATCCGAAAAGGCCTGTTTCGATATTATCATTAACATTTCCATATATTTTTAGATATTGAACCTCAAGTCGAAAGCCCATGTTCTCGTTCGCCATGTGGAGTTAACGCGATCTGTAAAGAAAGGCTCAACATCGGGTCGTGTTCATGCCTTCCCGAATATTACGGTGATCCGTATTTCGAATGTAGACCTGAGTGTGTATTGAATTCGGATTGCCCTAAAGATCAAGCTTGTTTCAATAATAAGTGCAAAGACCCATGCCCAGGAGTCTGTGGCATGAACGCAGAATGTCGTGTGAACAATCACGCTCCTTCTTGTGCATGTTTACCGGGATATGAAGGAAATCCATTCACGACATGTTACATTGGTATAGTATTTCATTATTGACATTAATAGATATCGGTAGTGTAAATAGTTGGAAATAACTAAAATATTAAATTTTTTAGGCTACAATGAACCAGTTGACCCTTGTTCTCCTTCCCCATGCGGGCCGTATAGCGTTTGCCGCGTTAACGGTGGTCATGCAATATGTTCCTGCCAAGAACAATATTTTGGTTCGCCGCCCTCTTGTCGCCCAGAGTGTATGGTTAGCAGTGAATGTATGCCAAATAAAGCATGCAAAAATCAAAAATGCACAGATCCTTGCGTTGGAGCTTGTGGACTTACTGCAAAATGTACTGTCGTTAATCACAACGCCTTATGTAGTTGTCCGCCAGGTTACAATGGTGACGCATTTGTGCAGTGCAGGGAAGCACCACGTGAGCTCTTTTTCTAATTTTGCATTTTAAATATAATACATTAAAAATATTAATCGCTTAATATATATATTAACACAAATTAACGTTATACCCGAACCACTCTAATTGGTAACAAAATTTTTAGACCCACAACCAAAGCCATCGGGAAATGCTTGTGTACCTTCGCCTTGCGGGCCGAACTCTCAGTGTCGTGTAATAAGAGACACTCCAGCATGTTCCTGTTTAGCGGGATATATCGGTAGAGCACCAAATTGCCGGCCAGAATGTATATACGACGAAGAGTGTTCTAGCAATCTTGCATGCGTTCGGGAAAAATGTGTCAACCCGTGTGAAGGCTCTTGCGGTGCCTATGCAGAATGCACAGTTATTAATCATAAAGCGGTGTGTCATTGTAGCGATGGTTACACTGGAGATCCATATGGAGGTTGCCACTTTGGTAAGAGATCGTTAATCCTATTGTGCAAAAAAAAATCTTTAATACTTTTATTAATAGTATAGTAGTTACTTTTATTTTATTAATATGGTTTATAACGTATTCAGTAATCGTTGCAAGCGAAGAAGAAATCAATCCGTGCTCCCAATCGCCATGTGGCCCAAATGCTGTTTGTACGGAAAGACAATCTGCTGGAGCTTGTACTTGCATAACTGGTTATTTCGGAGATCCTTATCTTGGATGTCGACCAGAATGTGTGACAAACAACGACTGCTCGTGGGATAAAGCTTGCTCTAACAACAAATGCGAGGATCCCTGCAAAGGAGCATGTGGTCTCAATGCGCAGTGTACAGTTGCCCATCACAATCCTGTATGTTTGTGCAAAGAAGGTTATGACGGCAATCCCGTTGTTTCCTGTCACCCTCGACCAATACGTTAGTATTATAATTCGTCTAACCATAAAACCTTAAAACTAAAAATATATAGAAATCCCTACTTCAACCGAAAACATTATTTCAGCTCCTGTTGCTGATTTAAACCCATGTATACCATCACCTTGCGGAATTTATAGCCACTGCAAAGTGGTCGATGGGCATGGTGTTTGTTCTTGCCAGGAAGGGTATGTTGGGTCTCCTCCAACTTGTAGACCCGAATGCGTGTCCAGTACAGATTGCCCTCAACATCAGGCTTGTATTCGACAGAAGTGCAAAGATCCATGCTCAGGAACTTGTGGTGTTAATGCAAAATGCCAAGTTATTAATCACAATCCGATTTGCACGTGCAAAGCAGGATTTACTGGTGACCCATTCATTAGTTGCCAGTTAGAACAAAGTAAGAAATACATAAACAATAAAGTAATATTTAAAAAAAGTTTTATTTGTATTTTAATTCAAGAAAAACCTAGTATTTCAATTGAGTTTTACTTTTTTTCCACTTTGCATGATATTTCTACTTTCTGTATATCCTAATTATATACTTAATATGTTTCATATCTATCGTATGTGCTGTTTCAACCTTAATCTGTTTTTTTCTTTCTTAGCACATATATTTGAGGGACCTAAGGGAGACCCTTGCGTACCTTCACCGTGTGGTCCATACTCTCAATGTAAAGTAGTGGGAGAAGCGCCTGCATGTTCTTGCTTACCAAACTACATTGGTATTGCACCCAACTGTAGACCAGAATGTTCTATCAATGCGGAATGCCCTGGTAATCTTGCATGTCAAAACGAACGGTGTATAGATCCATGTCCGGGATCATGCGGCTTGTTCGCGGAATGTTCTGTAGCAAATCACCTAGCATTATGTAATTGTGTATCGGGGTATACAGGTGATCCTTTCAGTGGATGTTCCCAAGTTCAGTGTAAGTGATTAGTATACACTCTTATGTAATAATGTCAGTAGATGCGTGTAAAACAATCCTACGTTTTATTTTATATAATTACAGATGCACCTGAACCTCCACCAAACCCATGCAATCCCTCGCCCTGTGGTGCAAATGCGATATGCAAAGAGCGTAATGGAGTAGGATCATGTTCTTGCTTGCCAGAATATTTTGGAGATCCATATACGGGTTGCAGGCCAGAATGTGTGTCAAATTCTGATTGCGATCGAAATAAAGCTTGTTCAAACAACAGATGCAAAGATCCTTGCCCAGGAGCATGTGGAGTAAACGCTGAATGCAGAACAGTCAATCATTCACCTACTTGTACTTGCATGTCTGGGTATACCGGAAATCCACTTGTTCAATGTGTCCATAAAGGTAGATTTATTATAAAAATTAGTTGTTCTCATTGTTTTTATTTTTATTTTTGTCTTTGTTACGACAGAAGGAAGTTAGAGATAAATTTCAATTATTTATTTATTTACAGAACTTCCAGGGCGAGAGGTAACATCTCCAATAAAGCCATGTCAACCGTCACCATGCGGACCTAATAGTTTATGTCGCGAAGTCAATGGTCACAGCGTTTGCACCTGCGAGAGTGGCTATATCGGCACTCCTCCTACTTGCCGTCCCGAATGTATCGTTAGCTCTGAGTGCCCGCAAGACAAAGCATGTGTCAACAAAAAATGCATAGATCCATGCCCTAATGCTTGTGGATTCAATGCCCGTTGTCAAGTGGTTACTCATAATCCTATCTGTAGCTGCACACCTGGATTCACTGGCGATCCATTTTCGAAATGTCACCCAGAAGAAAGTGAGTAAAATGTATAACCAACAAGGAATTAAATTAAAAGATGATGGGCGATTTTGTATGGACCCCACCCTCCAACAGTCACGGGATGCATGTCCATAATTATGTTGATTAGGACCCGAAAAAAGACAAAAAACCTATTTTAGTAGCAAAATCGATGGGGATTTAAAAAAATAACCTTTTAACAGCCAAGCATGGCAAGAATGTGTTTATTTTTAACCAACTCCATATGATACTTACATACTTATTTTCCATTAAAACCCCTCACGTATGAAGACCGTTTCAATAGTAAAAATACATCATGTTGCCAAGATTAATAAACTGAGACATGTTTCATCTCTGTTGGTGGGTGGGGATATTTTTGCCCATCGTCCTTTTCAAGTATTTACGCGTATCTTTTTTTTTATCGTCTTGCCTTATTCCAGAAGTAACAACACCTGTGAATCCATGTGAACCGTCACCCTGTGGACCGAACTCAGAGTGTCGTGTAATAGGCGATCAAGCTGCTTGTTCCTGTATGCCTAATTACATTGGAAGAGTACCAAATTGCAGGCCAGAATGCACAATTGATGCTGAATGTCCTAGCAATACAGCTTGCGTCAATGAACGATGTAAAGACCCCTGCCAGGGTGCCTGCGGTTTAAATGCTATATGTATGACTGTTAATCACAGGCCAATATGCAGTTGTCAAGAAGGTTTTACTGAGGATGCATCTAGTAACTGTAGACAGATTGTTTTTTCCTGTGAGTATATAACAATATCAAAATAAATGTCATATCATATTTAATAGCAACAGCATTTAATTGACTTTGTTATACATTTTAGCGACGGAAATGACACCAACATCGAGCCCATGCACACCTTCCCCATGTGGGCCAAATGCAGAATGCCGCGAGCGCAACGGGGCTGGTGCCTGTGTTTGCTCGGCAGGCTACAATGGAGACCCATACAGCACACACGGCTGCCGGCGAGAATGCGAATTTAACGATGATTGTGCACCACAGTTGGCTTGCACTCGTTTTAAGTGCATAGATCCCTGCCCAGGAACTTGCGGCCAGATGGCTCAGTGTTCAGTTGAAAACCATGTGCCAGTTTGTTCCTGTCCAAAAGGATATACTGGTGATCCATTCTATCAATGCAAAGAGTTGCCATTTATTCGTAAGTATTAAAAATATTGTTTTCACTTCTCATGCTCGTAAAGTCCTTATTTATGCTGCAAAAAACCGCTGTTATGGACTAGTGCAATAAAGTGTTGTCGTATGTATGTATGTAAACTCTTTATTGCACAATAAAAAAAAAACAATTACAAGTAAATTCGTAGATAAACTTAAGATTAACATGTACAAAGGCGAACTTATCCCTTTAAGGGATCTAGACTAAGGCAATTAAGCCCTACAGCCAGACAGACGAGGTGACTGCATTAAATAAACTTGTTATTTAAGTACATTTACTTTAATTTATTTGCCTTCTATGTTGCATGTAACAAAAAATAAATTTTAAAGTACTAAAAACAAGCATTATTAACAAAAAGATTACAAAATCGACGTATGACTTAAAAAATCTCAACCAGAAAATAAAAAAATTAAATACAGTGGTGGGAAAGAGGTTTCGGTCTCGTTTTGGACTATTCATTAGTTGTTTTCTTTGCAAAACTTGTTGTGTTACGGAATTTATATTATCACTGTTTTATTTCCTCGTAATCGAAGTGAAAAGCAGAGTAAAACTCATTTTATCCTCAAGTTAATTATCCACCCTCGCCTGTCGGCTCGGATGGATACCATAAGTCTTGGATGAGATGGTTTCTTTTATGCCCTTGTTGTACATTCTATTATTAGTGGGTAAGCACTGCTCATATGAAATTATAGGTTTCTGTTGTTACTTTATTGTTACATTATTGTTACTGACAAATGCATACAAATACAAATACAAAAAAAATAAAAAACAAACATACAAATCAATATAATTGAAACTCATTCATGTAGCAGAAGATGAAATTAACTGTCTGTCTGACCAATTATGATGCGAGTAAAAGAAATATGTATGGTACCTACCTCCCGTACATGTAAAGAAATTTGTTACATGTTTTTGTCTTATACTTAACATCGTGTAAGACATTCATAGTTCGATAGCCCTTTAAAAAAGCATGTGTAAGTTATTATCTATTATCCGATTTGTCATCTAAATCAGGAAATCGATGGATCGGGTTACGTCTCCCCACCTCCTACAAAACTTCATTGGTTCTTGAGTCACACGTAATTCAAATATTTACCTACACCTACTGATACTATCTAAAATAAATCCGCCAAACAGCAGTGTTCGCATTGTTGTGTTCCGGTTTGGGGATAAGACAACCGGTGAAATGACTAGCATATTGCTAGCATAGAGGCATTCCATCTTAGTCCTCAGCGTTGGCAACGCATTTGCAGTCTTAGGATTGCAAATGTCTATGGGTCACAGTTCCCACTTACCCTAATATAAATAATTTTGTTGACACCATACTTTATGTTACAGCACCTCCAGCGCTTAACCCATGCGAGCCTTCACCATGTGGACCAAACAGTCAGTGCAGGCAAGTCAACATGCAAGCAGTTTGCTCTTGTCTTCCGAGCTATGTCGGGTCACCTCCATCGTGCAGACCTGAGTGCGTGGTTAACAGCGAATGTGATACTTCTAAAGCCTGTATCAACCAAAAATGTGATGACCCCTGCCCTAATACTTGTGGTTTGAGAGCTCAATGTCAAGTTAAAAATCACAATCCTATATGTACATGTGCCGCTGGGATGACTGGCGATCCGTTCACTCAATGTTATCGTAAGTATCATAAGTTTAAAACATTTAAAATACCACGTACCGCGTCGAAATCCGTTGCGTAGTTTTAAAGAGCTAAGCATACCTACATAGGGACAGACAGACAGCGGGAAGCGACTTTGTTTTATAGTATGTAGTGATAAAAACCTTCTTCTTGAATAACTCTATTCATTGATAAAAACTGAATTACGATCCGTTGCGCAGTTTAGAAGATCTAAGCGAACATACGACAGAACGTAGGGCGGAAGCGACTTTGTTTTATACTACTTATGCAAAGAAAAGATAAAGATTTCTACCATTTTAGCATCTTGCTTCAATAACTTATAAAAAGGCCGGGCCGGTATTCTAGGCGGTAAAAACCATATGATCTTTAACCTGTTATTGTATTGTCAATATTTTGTTGGCTCTTATTTACTTGATGGTAATGGCGGCCGAGTTAAAAATAATACTAAAACAAATCAAAGACGATTTGGTTCTACCGCCTAGACTATAGGCCCTGAAATGGCAGTTTTTGTAGAGGCGGTTATTTTCACTTGAATAGTCTTTAAAAAATAGTTACGCTGTATAATCTTCTTTTGTTTTAGAAATCCCAGTGGCCACAGAACGGCCACCCTCTTGCACACCTTCGCCTTGCGGGCCCCATTCCCGCTGTCAGTTGTTGGCCAGTGGACCCGCATGTTCATGCTCACCAGGTTATGTTGGGTCACCACCATATTGTCGCCCAGAATGCACTATTAATTCGGAGTGCCCAGCTGAGTTGGCATGCGTACGCCAAAAATGTGAAGATCCTTGTCCGGGATCTTGTGGCATAGACGCTAACTGCCACGTTTTAAATCATGTAGCAGTCTGTGTATGCAACGATAGACTTACAGGCGATCCATTTTCGAGATGTTTTCCAATTATCGAAGGTATTTACATTTTTAAAATAGTTCATATTTAATATTGGAGAATAAGCGAAAGGTACCCGGTTTAAACAAAAATAAAATGTACTATATTAACTAGGCAACAGTGACGATGACAGGGGCTTTCTGCTAATTACCCAAATTTATGACAAGTGTACATGCCGTGGTTAGTTTGAATATTTAACTAAATCAACACTGTTTTTGCAGAACCCACTACTCAGTCACCTATTGATTCGTGCAATCCGTCACCTTGTGGACCGAACGCTCAGTGCAATAATGGTTTTTGCACATGTTTACCCGAATACGGTGGAAATCCATATGAATCATGTAGACCAGAATGTACTGGAAGTCAAGAATGTCCCCGGGATAAGGCCTGCTTCAGAAATAAGTGTCGCGACCCTTGCCCCGGTGTTTGTGGTCAAAATGCCAAGTGTGACGTCATAAACCATATCCCTTCGTGTTCATGTATTGAGGACTTTACAGGAAATCCTTTCACTCAATGCCGACCAATTTCTAAGGACATTTTTAAAGACCCGTGTCATCCATCACCATGTGGTCCGAATAGTAACTGCAGAAATGTAGATAATACAGCTGTCTGTGCATGTCTTGAAGGGTTTCAAGGATCTCCACCGACATGCAGGCCAGAATGTATAATAAGCTCGGAGTGCGCCTCTACTAAAGCATGTGTTAACCAAAAATGTATTAATCCTTGCATAAATGCATGTGGTCATGCTGCCAGATGCGAGGTAATTAATCACAGCCCTATATGTAGCTGCAACCCCGGCCAAACTGGAGATCCATTTAAGGGCTGCTACGAAATTTCTATTCCAACACCCGTTTCGGATGATGTGTGTAATCCAACTCCGTGCGGTCCGAATTCATTATGTACGGATAGAAATGGCAAAGCAAACTGCAGATGTATTGACAATTATATAGGACAGGCACCGAATTGTAGACCTGAATGCATCATCAATCCAGATTGCCCTTCAAATCAAGCTTGTGTCCAAAACAAATGCTTAGATCCTTGTCCTGGATCATGCGGCATCAATGCCGAATGTAATGTTGTGGGCCACACTGTTTCATGCAGTTGTAAAGAAAAATATACTGGCAATCCGTTCTTGCAATGTGTACCCGAAAAAGGTAAATAATAATACCGACACCATTTGTCCCTGTTATAAAATCATTCAACCAATCATTTAAGGTATTTTATAGCTTAAAACTTTACTCATAAGAATATAACTTTTAACTTACAGAAAACGACCCACAGCCCTGCGATCCCTCGCCGTGCGGGGCTAACGCAATATGCACGCAACGCGATGGTGCTGGAGCTTGTTCGTGCCTAGAAGGCTATCATGGCAATCCATATGAAGGTTGTCGACCTGAATGTGTTTTGAGTTCCGATTGCACCGCTGATAAGGCTTGTATAAGAAATAAATGCGCAGACCCATGCCCAGGAATTTGTGGGTCTAACGCCGAGTGCACTGTCATTAATCATGTTCCCTCATGTGCGTGTGTTAAAGGATTCGCTGGAGATCCATTCAATCAGTGTGCGAGAAGTGAAATTGGGCCCATTAGACCGTGTCAACCGTCACCATGCGGTCCAAATAGTATTTGCAAAGAAAACGGTAACATGGCGTCTTGTGAGTGTCTTCCTGATTATAGAGGCGCGCCACCAGATTGTCGACCAGAATGCACAGTTAGTAATGAATGCCCATCAGATAAAGCTTGTCATAAATTAAGGTGCTCCGATCCTTGCCGCGGCACTTGTGGTATAGGAGCACATTGCCAGGTAATCAATCATAGCCCATTATGCAGCTGTCCAGCGGGAACTAGTGGCGATGCATTCTTCAGATGTGTAGAATTCATTCTACCTGATGAATCCGATAAACCATTACCAGTACAACCATGTCAACCAAATCCTTGCGGTCCATACAGCGAATGTCGTGCAATCAATGACAACCCTTCGTGCTCGTGTATCCAAGGGTACATAGGAGGTCCACCTAATTGCCGGCCGGAATGTTTAGTAAATACTGATTGCCCCTCTCACCAGTCCTGCATCGCTGAAAAATGCACGAATCCCTGTGAAGGCTCCTGTGGATTTAGAGCTGAATGCAGAGTCCATGACCATATACCTATATGCAGCTGTCCAACCGGTTTCTCTGGGGATCCGTTTATACAATGTTCGGAATTCGGTAAGTGGAACGAAGTCAGTTAATGAATCTAAAATACATATAAACCATTACCAGTACAACAGTGATAAGTATTTGTTTTCTACTCGCGTACCATAAACCGCTCATATTGATATCGTTAACGGTATCAGAATACCACCCATACCGTAACCGAACAGTGAAAACATATTGACGTTGACGTGACGTTGCCATAGTAATAACAGGTATTTTATAATTATTAAACTATTGGTATTACCATGGTTACGCGTTTCAGTGATAGTGTTTGGCGATCAACCGACTTCCCAATTTTTATATTATCCTTGTCAAAAACTGTTTGTACAACCATTTTAATGCATTGAAAGACGTAGAATATTTAATTAATTACCATAACAGGAGCTTTAAAATAATTGGTTCGGCGGTTCTACAATATGGCAATATGGCGGCACCAGTAAAGAGTGCGATTACCGGTTAAGGAAAGCAATTCCTCTAAAGCGGTGAATGCAGTTATTCTTATTCCTAAAAAAAAAGGAGTATTTTCCTTGAGTAAAATTCTTCTGTCTTAAATGTTTTGGGTACTTTCTCTCCAGGTTCAAAGTTCAACATGCTCCATCACCTGAGGCCCTAGCCAAGATGCATTACGATAACTCGCGTTTCTATAAGTTTCGTTTTTAAATCAATCTCGTCACGGGCATATTGGCTAGGGTCTCAGGCAGGTAAAATCTCCCAATTTATAAATTAAATACTCTGTTAAAATTCCTTTAGTTGCCAAAAATTGCCCTGTTAAAATTTCAACATAGGTCAAATTCATTATTTCGATTATATGAAAAATACTTTTGCAATCTGGTCCAATTTTATTAGGCTTGGCTCTTTAATTTTTAACTTTTAAATTATTTTAAATTACACATGAACTATATTTGTGAAAAATATCTTTGTTTAGTTGTTTAGTCCCAATACCTTTCAGCCTGGATCTACCTCTTTGTATTTCAATATCATTAAAGAAGCACCGTATAAGTTCCCATTGTGCCTTAAGCTAATACCTAAAAATGCCTAAGAGCTCTTGGATTATAAAGATAATGATTTACCGCCGTACCTACTCAAAACATTTTAGACAACAACAATTAACTCGGTCCATTTTTATTAATTGTTTATTTATTAAAATCGTCACTAAGGAAAAGAACATCCTTATCGTCCTTAATTGACTCTCGTGTGGTCGCAATAGTTCAGTAAATCTGTATGAATTAAGTGTTGGTATCCGCTATTTTCGGGTATGGTTCTTCAGGTATTAAAAATTCTACTGTATTTGTTGTATTTCAAAAAACAAATGACAACCTGGGTTGAAAATTTGACATACTACTTATATCTAAAGAGTTCTCATTACATCCATGCAAAGAGGTTTTACAGAGTTATCTAATCTTCTGCTTAATTCCGCGAATTTTTGGACCTCTACTCGTAGTTACTGAGATACGACACTTTTATTTTAACTATGTTAGAGGCAGTTAGAATTTTGAACGGTTATTGGACAACATATCCAAAAATAGCGGGTACTATCCGACCTTTCTCAAGATAAAATGTATAATTTTACTGAAATATTACTGATGAGATGAATAATATTTTAATACATACCTATATTAAATCACCTTAAACTTAATAGATTCAGTCAATTATAGTTACAATCAGGATAATATTTAAAATAATACCGAATTATAGAAACAAACCTATTCCTTAAATTTACTTTAACTTTGCAGTTAATCCCACACCGTCACCGGACCTCTGCAATCCATCCCCTTGTGGTAGCAATGCAATTTGTAATGCAGGCACCTGTCTTTGCTTCTCCGGATACTTCGGAGATCCATATGTAGGATGTCGTTTGGAATGTAGTACTAATGGAGAATGTTCGCCTACGCGGACCTGCCAGGGAGGGAAATGTGTAGACCCATGTCCCGGTGCCTGCGGGACGGGGGCCGTTTGCTCCATAAACAATCACATTCCCTCTTGTTCCTGCCCACCTGGCACCTCTGGGGATCCATTTTCATACTGCTCTGAATCAAAACAAACAGGTTACATTTTTTTTCTTTATAAAATATCGTTACTATATTATAATTTTTTTACTAAACAATTTTATAATAATAAAATTTGTTTATTATCTATTGCATGAAGATATCAATATTTGAACCTAAGTTTTACACTTACGTGTTCACAGAAATGATCTTTATAGTAGGGGAGCCCACGATACTAAACTTATGTACTGAAACTATGCTGCTACTGATAAGGCCAAGGTGCGTTATCGTATAGTCCTCATCATACTAAAAATCGTTATTTTACATTTTCTTTAAAAAAAATATTATTAGCTTCACCAGGTTTTTTGCATCGCACCATCGCCATTTCGTGTTCAAAGACGTGACTAATTTTTTTATATCTCATCTGGTAGTCTTATCGGACTATGTTTAGTGTCGTTGGCTCTTGAACTATTACTTGAATATGTTGCACATAAGTAATTTGTGAGAATAATTTAGACAGTTTATACAAAACGTCTTTATTTCCAGAACCTCCACGGTCAGCTTGTTCGCCTTCACCGTGTGGCCCATACAGCGAATGCACAGTTAGCGCAAATGGCGCCGCCGCGTGCTCTTGTCGCGCTGGGCACGTGGGCTCCCCGCCTGCCTGCCGGCCAGAGTGCCTCGTCAGCGCCGAGTGCAAGTTGCAGCTGGCGTGCGTCGACCGCCGATGCCGCGACCCTTGCGAGGGCGCGTGTGGCCGCGGCGCTCGTTGCCAAGTCGTGGCGCACTCACCGATATGCACTTGTAATGACGGTTTCACAGGTGATCCGTTCGCATATTGCTATGCTATTCCAGGTACATACTTCTATTTTTTTGTCACGACTATAATGTACGTATCTCTGCATTGTTTTAAAACTAAACTTAACTTTTAACTCTATCGTATTTTATTTAGTCAATCCCATGCCGCCGCTGGATCCATGTCAGCCATCACCCTGTGGACCGAACTCGTTATGCATAAACTCAGGAGAGACTCCCGCATGTAGTTGCCAACCCGGATTCATAGGAACTCCTCCGAATTGTCGACCGGAGTGTACGATAAGCGCCGAATGTCCAGCCGCTCTAGCTTGCATTGGAAGACGATGCAAAGACCCGTGTGCACAAGCGTGCGGACCGCGTGCTCAATGCTCGGTAGTTGACCACCGTGCTTCATGCGCCTGCGAACCCGGCCTGGAAGGTGACCCGTTCCAGGGTTGTACACCACCCAGAGGTAAGAAATTAAACCTACAGTGCCCTAACAATGAACGCTAGGTTATTGTCTACCTGTACCTGCTATCTGTATAAAATAGTATAGAGCACTGGAATATGTACAGACACTACACTGGTACACAAAAACCTTTAATTTGTACTACTGCGTTACAAGACCTCAGTGGAATCAAGTTATTTTGTATACCTAAATGCGAAGTCATATAAAATTTGTTAATACGCAGTAAACTCGAACTTACAAAACATTAAATATGTGTTAAAATGCATTTGAATTCAAATATAAGGTACCTATAGTTTACTTATTAAATTGATTTTTCGTGGTGAAGTTAACTGTTGCGCAGTATTAAACGTTTAAATGCAAAATGCATGTAACCCTCTGCTTTGCTAAGCGTGATAATTCATGCTTGGAAAATGTGCTTATTTAAGTGGTTAGTGAATTGTCACGCCTCACACGGTCTAGGTACTAATGTTAAAGGATGTAGTTCGGTATAGTTGATTTTACTCTAGAATTGTGTGATGACCATGCCCATCGCTTAGTTTGGGAGTAATTTCATCGATGCCGTTACTATATAATATGTGCTTTTAAATCATCATTAAAGCAGGATCGCGAAGACAGGACAGTTCCGTTAAACAATGGATTACGAAAAAGCTTTCGAAGGGTAGTAACATTTTGATTTAACTATATGTGTAGGATATTAATGCCTTTGCTTAAGACCGGAGCACGCGGAGATAACCTAGCACTTACAGTAAGCTTGGCCGTTGTCACGACGGCCGCTTTCCGATGGTGCCGCTAGAGATAGTGACGCCGTCGCCGGACAGTGGAGAACACTAAACGTCGCCGAGCCCAGCTTCGACTAACGCTTCTGACCGAGGAAGTGCTTCTACGGTGTCTGGCTGTTTATTGGTAAGTCAATTCATAAATTTAAACGTATTTCAGCTCCATCTTTGAATGAATTCCTTAATCCTTGTGAACCTTCACCCTGCGGTGTGAATGCCGAGTGTAAGGTGCAAGGAAATGCAGGGTCGTGTACATGTCTGCTTGACTATATGGGAGACCCATATCAAGGTTGCAGACCCGAATGCATTGTCGACTCTGACTGTCCACTGACGGCTGCCTGTTTTAAAAACAAATGTACAGACCCGTGTCCAGGAGTGTGTGGCTACAACTCAAACTGTTATGTGGCGAATCACCAACCAATATGCAATTGCAATACAGGCTTTAGGGGGAATCCGTTATTAATGTGTTCCTCAATAACTGGTAAGCATACAGTCAATCCTTTATGTAACAATCCTTAGTAGGTATGACAATTTGTAGCCGTCCTTGTGTAAATAAATTCATTTGGAATGTACTCTTCCCAATCGGTACATACATATTGGTTTTTTATGGATATAGGTACCAAACTCCTACAACTAGCAGTTGCCCCAAACAGAGACCTCATAATTTCTCCCCTAACTCAGCAACCCCCTAACTGATCCTGCTCATGTTCGAACTTAACTATTTTTTAAGGTATACCTCAACTTCTTTTCAATCAAATTTCATTATCGTATCGTCGAACAAGTAACCACTCAATTAACTGAAAGATTTCACTTTGGTTAGTCGACTAATACGTAATTTATTAATGTGTAATTAGTAATAACTTTAATAATGTGTTACAGATCGTGATGTTATGGTAATAAATACGTGCAACCCATCTCCTTGCGGTTCCAATGCAATCTGCAAAGAAGTCAATGGACAGCCTGTTTGCTCTTGTATGTCTAATTACATTGGAAATCCACCGAATTGTAGACCCGAATGCGTAATCAATTCAGAATGTAAGACAAATAGAGCTTGTGTTAATCAGAGATGTACCAATCCTTGTCCGAGACCGTGTGGACAAAACACCGAATGTAAAGTCATTAATCACAGTCCAGTATGTTCTTGTCGTCCTGGATATTCAGGAAATCCATTCACGATGTGCTTAGCCGTTATTTGTAAGTACCTCTATGTTTTCTCTTCATAATAAAATTTAGTAAACATGATATTTGAAAATTTAAAATTTTCTTATACAGTGTAAGTACCTACTACTATCTGGTTTACATGGCACGTATAGTGATGTTAGTTAACTTGTTTCAGACAACTTACCGAGTATACCTACTCCATCGGACCCGTGTCTACCTTCACCTTGCGGTCTTTACGCTGAGTGTCGCAATATCGGGGGCTTAGCGTCATGCTCTTGTTTGCGTTCTTACTCGGGATCGCCGCCTTTCTGTAAACCAGAATGCATTGTTCATTCTGATTGCTCTAGTGACCAAGCTTGTGTAACAGAAAAATGTCGCAATCCGTGCGATGGCTCATGTGGGCTCTATGCGGATTGCTTTGTGAACAATCATGTACCAGTATGCTTGTGCCCAGATGGATTTACTGGTGATCCTTTCAAACAATGTATATCAAAACCAATTCAAGGTAATGCGTGATTACATTTATTTAATAATGCTTGCTTAAAAAAATTGTTTATAAATACCTCATTCATAACACAATTTTCTATTTCAGATGAGACTTCAGCTGCTCCATTTAATCCGTGTGAACCTAGTCCATGCGGCCCCAATACGGTATGCAACAACGGATTCTGCTCGTGTATAACTGGTTATCATGGTGATGCAAACCTTGGTTGTAGGCCAGAATGTGTTTATAATACGGATTGTCCCCAAGATAAAGGATGTCAGCGAAACAAATGCGTTGATCCCTGTGTTGGTACTTGTGGTTTGAATGCTGTTTGCAAGGTCTTCAACCATATACCTATGTGCACGTGTCCTATAGGACGATCTGGCAACGCATTTGTGGAATGTAGACCATCATTAGGTAAAACTCTAAATTATTGCGATTGTAATTGTGAAAGTGCCCTCATTTAACCAATTTGTATGTATATAAATAATAATTTATTACAGTATCCACTACGACCCCATGTAATCCGTCTCCATGTGGGCCTAACAGCCAATGTCGTCAATCGAATGGTCAATCAGTATGCTCTTGTGTACCTGGTTTCCGAGGAAGCCCACCAACGTGTAGACCTGAATGTGTAGTAAGCTCAGACTGCTCATTAAGGGAAGCTTGTAATAATCAGAAATGTATTAACCCATGCGTCGGAGCTTGCGGGGTTGCTGCTGTCTGTGACGTTGTAAATCATAGTCCAATATGTACATGCCCATCGCAATTTGAAGGCGATCCATTCATAAGATGTACTATTCGCCGTAAGTATTAATCATTGAAATACGTAAAAACACCGCCGTACTGAGACGTACGTACGTATCGTCATCGAGAAAATGTTTATGAGAATTGGTATCAGCTCCCCGTGTCCTTATTTCCCATTATTGACGTTGACTTTCGTATAGTCATCGTCTCATCGAGTATTAAATAAAGGTGATATATATATGAAATATTGTATGAACACGTAATAAGTCTGTAGGTTCAGAACATATTTTCTAACAGTAAATAGGCAATTTGGTGGTAGAATAAACTGACCGTGGTTTCAAACAAAACAATATCCGCTATTATGCTCTATAGTATAAAATTTTCTGCATTGTTTGTATAGGTAGATCTCTAAAAAAATTCATATATATTGACAAAACGTATTAAAATATGTTGTTTGCATTTCTATCAAATATAAAACTTTACTTGTATTGTTTTTTTTTTAAATTACTTATGTACGTTTATTTACAGTTGCAACTGAAGTGGAAGTTAACCCATGTGAACCATCACCTTGCGGACCACATTCGATTTGTAAAATAAATACGAACAGTTATATATGTGCTTGCTTACCACAGTACAAAGGAACTCCTCCAAATTGCCGACCAGAATGTATCAGTAACAGCGAATGCGATTACAATCTTGCTTGTCAAAATCAAAAATGTGTTGACCCGTGTATCGGTGTATGCGGATCGAATGCAGAATGCAGGGCTGTGAGCCATGCACCTATGTGTATTTGTCAAGTGGGTTATATTGGGGATCCATTTTCACACTGTAGTCCACAACCACTCCCGGAGAACCAGGAAATTTTAACTCCATGCAGCCCAAGTCCTTGCGGACCTAACGCCCGTTGCCGAGAACAGAACAATGTCGGGGCTTGCCAATGCTTAGAAGGGTATTCCGGAAATCCATACGAAGGTTGTCGGCCAGAGTGCGTAGTAAATTCGGATTGCCCACTAAATAAAGCTTGCTCTAGAATGAAATGTACAGACCCCTGTCCGGGAACATGTGGCCAGAATAGTCTATGTCAAGTAGTCAATCACATGCCAATCTGTACGTGCCAACAAGGCTACAGTGGCAATCCATTTTCTTATTGCACCATCACGCAAGAACGTAAGTATATTATATAAATTATTTATGTATGTACTCCAATACAGATTTATTTGGTGGTTTTATTTCACACTACCTTTTGAATGCGGCTTCGGTGTAATAAATAAAGAAAATTTTATTTAAACGAACTACACATTTATAATGTTACTTTTTTGCAGCAATAGCAGATATAAATCCATGCAATCCTTCACCGTGCGGAGCGAACAGCCAATGCAAGGAAATTACGGGACAGGCAGTGTGCTCTTGTTTACCAAACTTTTCGGGAGCGCCACCAAATTGTAGGCCTGAATGTGTCGTGAGCTCAGAGTGCCCATCGAATATGGCGTGTGAAAATCAAAAATGCTCCAATCCATGTGTTAGTTCTTGCGGTGACAATGCTGATTGTAATGTGATCAATCACAGTCCTATATGCGTATGTAAGCAGGGGTTAACTGGAAATCCCTTTACGAGGTGCTACCCGTGGAAAGGTAGGTGTAAGAGTGACTATATTGCACACAGCAGTTTATGTACTTAATTCTTAATTTTCTGTCGTAACTCTGAGCAAAGTTTCAGTAAACTTAAAGGGAATGTACTGTAGTGATCTTGGATTTTTGACTCTAGTTGACTTCAAACTAAAATTATTTGTTTCTTTCAGCTATACAACCACCATCGCATGTAGCAAATCCTGACCCGTGTTTATCATCGCCTTGTGGTCTCTATGCAGAGTGCCGAAATATTGGCGGCGCCCCATCTTGCGCATGCCAACCTAACTACATAGGAAACCCACCAAATTGTAGACCTGAATGCACAATAAATTCGGAGTGTTCTAGTAGCCAAGCTTGTATTAATGAAAAGTGTCGTGATCCATGCCCTGGAGCTTGTGGCATGAATGCGGAATGTACAGTTTATAATCACGTTGCTCAGTGTAGCTGTTTCGAAAGCTACTCCGGTGATCCATTTACGCAGTGCCAACCAATGTCTGAGAATGACGGTATATTATATGCATTTAATAATAACTTGAGAACTAATAGTGTGAAAACTTTATTGAACACTAAACATGTTTTTATTTATTTTCCAGAAAGTACTCTAGAAACAACACCATGCAACCCATCGCCATGCGGAGCAAACGCAGAATGCAACAATGGCATTTGCACATGCGTACCAGATTATCAAGGAGACCCATATCTCGGTTGTCGTCCAGAATGTTTAGTAAGCAACGATTGCCCCCAGGCCAGAGCGTGTGTGAGAAATAAATGTGAGGATCCATGCGTTAACACTTGCGGCCGTGGTGCAATATGCAATGTTTATAATCATATACCAATGTGCAGTTGCCCGCAAGGCTTATCTGGAAATGCATTTATGGAGTGCAGGCCTATAAAACAGACCGAGTTACCAAACCCGTGCAGCCCATCACCTTGTGGTCCCAACAGCCAATGCAGGCAAATTAACGGTCAAGCCATCTGTTCTTGCCTTCTGGGATATCGAGGCGCACCGCCCACGTGTAGACCGGAATGTGTTACTAGCGCGGAATGTGCCCTCAACCAAGCTTGCTCCAGTCAGCGTTGTATTGACCCATGCAAAGGAGCATGTGGAGTTTCAGCGCAATGTCAAGTTATAAATCATAACCCTATCTGCACATGCCCCCCTGGTTTAAGCGGTAATCCATTTGCCAGATGTTTCATACAAGGTACGCCTCTGACAGTTATACATATTATATTTGTAAGTACACCAACATTATCCCAGCCGAAAGACGTCCATTACATTGGGTAATTGTGTAACATAACTCCAATACATTAAAGTTAACCCGAATGCAGAACGTTTTAAGCATTTGTTTGAAGTTAGAGTACCCACAATTTGATCATTCAGATTCTTAAAATGATTTTATAATGTTTTTTTTCTGGTAATATGACTTTGAACATTACTTTTCAGATGAAGAACCACCAGTGTTTGTAAATCCTTGTTTACCTTCGCCATGCGGCCCTAATTCTATTTGTAAGGAAATAAGTGGTTCCCCATCATGCGCTTGCCTAAATGGATACAAGGGCACGCCTCCTAACTGTCGTCCTGAATGTGTCTCTAATTCTGAGTGTTTAACTGAATCAGCGTGTATTAATACCAAATGCACTGACCCCTGCCCCGGTTCGTGTGGTACCGGTGCCGAATGTAGAGTCATCAGTCATGCTCCGCAATGTATGTGTCCTGCAGGTTTTACTGGAGACGCTTTTATAGCGTGCAGGATTCAGGATACTCCTCTAACACCATGTTCGCCATCGCCATGCGGACCCAATGCTGTCTGTAAACAACAAAGAGGTGCAGGTGCATGTATCTGCTTACCCGAATATTTAGGTAACCCATACGAAGGGTGTCGCCCTGAATGTGTTGTTAATTCCGATTGTTCTACAAACTTGGCATGCATACAGAACAAATGCAAAAATCCTTGCAACAACATTTGTGGCACTAACGCTGAGTGTTTTGTCGTGAACCATACTCCTAAATGTGAATGTATTAATAACTTTATTGGCAATCCCTATCAGCAATGTTATGAAAAACTTCAAGGTTAGTGATGTTGTTGTTTGTAACCGATTTTTTTATGATAAATAATAAAAAGTAATTACACTCGCTCATTTGAAATTTGACGTGCTTATTATTTACAGATACTACAGTTATTCAGAGAGATCCCTGCGTTCCATCACCATGTGGCCCAAATAGTGCATGTAAGGTAGTGAATAATCAGGCAGTGTGTACATGTAATGCAGGGTTTTTGGGGACACCACCTGCATGCAGACCAGAATGTGTTATTAGCGCTGAGTGCAGCCAACGTCAAGCGTGCATACAACAGAAGTGTAAAAACCCTTGCACAGGTGTTTGTGGGATAAATACAGAATGCAAAGTCATCAATCATAGTCCAATTTGTTCGTGCCAGCCACAGTATACTGGTGACCCATTCAGTCGATGCTACCAACTACCGAGTAGGTGAAAGTACATAACACCATGTTTTAAGAGAATAATATATATCACAAGATGTTTTAACTGATTTACTGTTTCAGCTTTTGACATCGTGGCAGAGCCAAGTAACCCTTGCCTGCCTTCACCATGTGGACCATTTTCTGAGTGCCGCGATATTGGTGGCTCGCCTTCTTGTGTTTGTTTACCTCAATACTCTGGCAGTCCTCCAAATTGTCGCCCTGAATGTACCATCAATTCCGATTGTCCTACTGATAAAGCATGCATCAACGAGAGATGTGTTGATCCGTGTCCCGGGTCTTGTGGTATAAATGCAATTTGCAGAGTGCAAACTCATTTAGCACTTTGTAGTTGTATCGATAACTTCTCAGGCGACCCTTTTATTCGGTGCTCTCCGAAAGAACAGACAGGTAAAACCTACATACAATAATAAATTACTCACTTAATAACAATAAACAAAATACATTAAGCCCCAAATAGCCACTAAAACAAACATCAAGATCATAAAATGGCAGCTTTAATATAAATACTGTTTTAACGTTTGTTTTCAGATGTAACGCTTCATGATCCATGCAACCCATCTCCATGTGGCTCAAATGCTATCTGCAGTAATGGAATGTGTACTTGTATACCAGACTATAATGGTGATCCCTACTTTGGGTGTCGACCTGAATGTACCGTGAGCTCAGATTGTCCAATGGATAAAACATGTGTCAGAAACCGGTGTATTGACCCATGTACAAATACATGTGGAAGAAATGCCCTTTGTGAAGTAGTTACACATATGGCAGTCTGTACATGTCCTCCCAAAACTACGGGCAATGCTTTCATTCAATGCAATCCTATTAAACGTAAGTAGAATGTTTTTAATTTAATATTAGGTCGGTTTATAGTTTTAAACTTAAACTCAAAATTAACCTTATTAAACTTATTACGTTGTGCAATAGTATATTTAATTCAAAAGTTGAAAAAAAAAACACGCTTTTATAATAATAATAATAACAATAATAATAAATGTTATGTTATTAGTAAATTTTTCTACTTTCTTGTTTACAGTAGATCTACCCAGACACCCATGTCAGCCGACCCCGTGCGGACCAAACAGTCAATGCAGGGTATTCAATGATCAAGCGGTGTGTTCATGTATAAATGGGTACCGCGGTGCGCCACCTTCCTGCCGGCCTCAGTGTGTTGCCAGCTCCGACTGCCCGCTCGACAAGGCGTGCAGTAACCAGAAATGTATAAACCCTTGCCAAGGAACTTGCGGCGTGGCAGCATTGTGTCAAGTAATAAACCACAATCCAATATGCTCCTGCCCCTTACACTTAACAGGAGATGCTTTTACAAGATGTATAGCAATAGGTGCGTATAGTTCTTTCTAAATCCTTTACACGATCAAATTAGAATTAAATTGATCGAATTGGCATTAATGTTCAAAATTTCATAATTTAAAGTTCCATCAAATAAAGTATTGAATATAATATTTTCAGTCAAAGATCCGCCGTCACAGCCTGCCAATCCTTGTCAGCCATCTCCGTGTGGCCCTAATTCAATTTGTCAGCAAACTGGCGGCGATCTTCCATCTTGTCAATGTATGCCAGAGTTTATTGGAGCACCTCCTAACTGTCGTCCGGAATGCATAGCCAATAGTGAATGTTCATCTCAAATGGCATGTATTAATAAAAAATGTCAAAATCCTTGCGCAAACGTTTGTGGATTAAATGCAGAATGTCAAGTTGTGAGTCATACCGCCATATGTAGATGTCCAGAAAGTTATACAGGCGATGCGGCAATAGAGTGTCATTCACATGCATTAATACCAGTTCAATTATCACCTTGCCTACCATCACCATGCGGTCCGAACGCTGAGTGTAAAGAGAGGTCTGGTGCCGGAGCTTGTGTCTGCATCAACGGATACTTCGGTAATCCTTATGAAGAATGTCGTCCCGAATGTTTAGTAAGCACGGACTGTCCGAGCAGTAAGGCTTGCATTAGAAATAAATGTATTGACCCTTGTCCTGGTTCATGCGCATCAAATGCTCTCTGTCAAGTGGTGAATCACCTACCCATGTGTACGTGTTCACTTGGCTATACAGGCGATCCATTCCGCCAGTGTTTTAAACAACGTGAGTACACTTTTACTGTCAATGTGCAATTTTACTAGACCACCATGGTTAATCGTTTGGCTCATACCTATATACATGTTTTTTACAGCGTTAATAGAAATAAAATTGGATCCATGTCAGCCTTCTCCATGTGGCCCTAATAGTCAATGTCGTATATCAAATGGCCAAAGCGTTTGTTCTTGTTTACCTGAATACAAAGGTATTCCACCAAACTGTAGGCCGGAGTGTATTGGGAACGCGGAATGCGCTTCAGATAAGACCTGTAGAAATCAGAAATGTGAATCACCTTGTCCTGGACCATGTGGCCTAAATGCCGAATGCAGAGTTATTAACCACAGCCCGATATGCACATGTCAAAACAAATACACGGGTGATCCTTTTTCCAGGTGTTACATGAACTCAGGTAAATTCATTAATACCTGCTATAAAATTTTCTTGTATTTTTTATTTTTCAACATATCTTTTTTTATTTCTCCGTAGTACGAGTAGGTACGATAACTAAATATGAAAAAAAAAATTACAATTACATGCCTGTTCAAAAGCCTACAGATTTACGGGTATAACGCGCTTCCAAAATACCAGGATATACTCGTACCTAATAAGAGCGTAGTCGTTTACTAATGTTATGACTTTATAACATTAAAAATACGTTTATAACTAGTAGGACTCTGTTACCGTCCAAATTGTAACAATGGAAATATATTAATTTCCATTTATAATATTATTTCCTGTATAACACTATTTTTCCAGTTGATATTATATCAATTTTAAAAACCCCATGTCACAATCACAATAAAATCACATAAACCGTAACTTTCATCTAGATTTTCCAAAATTAATTACATATTTTTTTCTTTTAGTTCCACCGTTATTCACGCTTGCACCAGATCCATGCACTCCATCACCATGTGGGCCCAACTCTGTGTGTAGAGATTTAGGTAACATTCCATCCTGTTCATGTCTACCAAGTTTTGAAGGCAGTCCTCCCAACTGCAGGCCAACGTGTACAATAAATGAGGAATGCCCCAGTAATCTAGCTTGTATCGACCAAAAATGTAAAGACCCTTGCCCCGGATCATGTGGAATAAACGCAATATGCCAGGTTACGCATCACCTTTCAGTCTGTACATGTAATGAAGGATTTACGGGAAATGCGTTTACACAATGTAATCAAATGCCGCCTACAGGTAAGTTAAACTTAAATTCGTACGTTCGTTTCGGTACAAAAATATATGTATTATCAATGCAATATAAATAAATAATTTGAGCAACGACATTAAATAGCAAAGCACTAATTTTTTTTTACAGTATTGGACGATCCATGCAACCCATCGCCATGTGGTGTGAATGCGGTGTGTTTGAATGGACAATGTACTTGTATCGCTGAATTCCGCGGGGATCCTCATTTCGGTTGTAGACCCGAATGCGTGCAGAGCTCGGACTGTGATCGCAATTTGGCTTGCCTAAAAAATAAATGCAAGGACCCTTGCCCCGGCACTTGCGCTGCTACCGCAATATGCATTGTAGTAAATCATATCCCGATGTGTAGTTGCCCCGAGCGTATGACTGGAAATGCATTTATAGGATGTTCTCCTATTATAGGTAAGTAAAAAAAAACATGGTTTAAGTATCACCTGCGGGCCTAGTATGGCTGCGTCTATATCGCATATTAAATGTGGATAAAGCATCAGTCAGTCTCGTACTTATTTACGTGTCAGAAGGTGGCGGATGCCTTATCCAAACGTTGTCATGCGATAAATGCAGCCATATTAGGGCCCTGCTCGTAAATGCAGTATACCTTAATTACTCACGATTTCTAATTTCAGAGCCCATTATTACCAATCCCTGCCAACCATCACCGTGCGGCCCTAACAGTCTATGTAGAGAGATTAACGGCCAAGCTACTTGCTCATGTGCACCAAATAATATTGGATCGCCTCCTGCTTGTCGTCCTGAATGTACTATTAGCGCGGAGTGTTCCCTCAACAAAGCGTGTTCCAACCAGCGTTGTGTGAATCCTTGTCAAGGTTCTTGTGGAGTGAATGCTGAATGCAAAGTCGTTAACCACAGTCCCATCTGCTCATGCCCTTCATCATATACCGGAAATCCTTTCTCGCGGTGCTCTAAACTTCGTAAGTAAATTACGTACTATTGGTAAACGTTTTCAAATCTCAGAATTACCTTGCTCTTCTAAGAAAACAGAGGCCTTAAGGGGGCTACTACACCAATCGATCAATACATCGAAGATTGATGTTATTGTACCCTAACCGCCACTGTCGTATTTTTTGCTTCGTTGTCGGGTGGTTCTTGCGTTTCGTTCAAATTTCATCAAATTTGAGAATCGTTTTTTTTTTTCGTTTCTTTATAAGAAATATATATAAGAAGTTTCATGTATTTAAAAACAATAGATACCAATGAAAGGCATCTTTATAACTTAATTATATTCATGATAAAGTGACGGGAGGTAATGAACCCTAGGAGGGTAATGAAAATCGCCTGGAAGGTAATGAATTACACTTGGAAGGTGATGAAAACCGCATGGAAGGAAATTAATTGAGTGAAAGTATGATCATATATGGAAAATGAGACTGATAATAAGATTGGATGCGTTCAATGGATTAATAAAAAGATATTAGGGAGTATAATTTTTAATCAGCCTTTGAAATAAGTATAAATCAAACAAATCCAAAATACAAAATGTTAGATTTAGGGTTAGATAAATACAAATTACCTATTCCTTGGAATGTCGATATCAACTTACATTATCAACTTTTTATAACAATCAGAAATGGGATAATTTTTATTTACTAAGCCAGCCACAATTAAGTAATAACTTAAGGTTTTTAAATGAAACGTAACAAATAAGCATAACTTAACACAAACATAACTGATAATTATACTACATTTGTACAATTAACAAATTGTACAAATGAGGTCAAAACAAAACCTCGCGTGATAAAAATATAAATTGGCAATTATAATTTTTAATTGCTTTTAAAAAATTTTTTTTTTAAGTAAAGTAATTATAATATAAATAATGCTATTTGTTTAATACAATATTGATATTTTTTTCTCCATCTTTTTCTTTGCTTACATTGTGCTCTTGCACTTATGTCCTTAATGCTACAAATTTGCTTCTATTCCTTTTTCTTTAGGTATTTTAATAGCTCTATTTCTTTTTGAACTTTATAAAGCACTGGGTTATTTTTAATTTCTTCATATTTTTGGCGTTTTCTATTTTTTTATCTATCTCTGGTAAGTTTTTCATCTTTTGTATGTTTTTTCTTTGATTTTGCCATTGTAGTCTCTGAAAGATGAAGGGACCAAAATACATATAATATGGGATTGGGACTAACAACCACAACCACTTTTAGAATAAATAGTACTTAGTAGTAGAATTGAAAACTCGATTAAATCATTGGAAAAAACCATGTTGCAGCAGCAATATTAAATTTGCCACCCATGCTTAATATTCATTTTTTTTACATTACATGTACTTCTTGAAGTCACCGACTTATATTATTATGTGTACCAAATTTCAACTCAATCGGTCCAGTAGTTTTGAAGCAAATTAGCTGTCACACAGACGGACAGACAGACGGACATACGGACAGACAGGCACGCGTGTGATCCTATCAGTTTTCCGTTTCTTTTTTTTGAGGTACGGAAACCTAAAAAGGATGATATATTAAGTTAAAAGTAACTCGCATTACTGTTTGTTTAAAAAACGTTTGCAAGCTGTTTCTCAGAACAATGTTGATAAACTTAGGCGATCAAAGAAATTAACATACATTCTCACTTTTGGTTTTATAATCTTAGAATACACATGAAAAGCTTGGTTTATTTTGGGAACAGAAAGGTATTCATTCCCTACCAAAGGTTATCATTACTTTCCATTAAAAAAAAACGCAAAATAGAAGGTAATGAATTGGACGGTAATGAATATTTGCCCTTTGATCCTAATTTGCTTATGTTGCCTGTGTGCCTGTTCTACTAGATTTAATATGTAATAACAATTCAATACAAGGACCTCGGTTAACTTACACCAATATTTTAAAAAAAAAAACTTACTCAATAAATTGCAGGATGGCGATGAAGTTTAGGCAATACCAAAGTTCTCTCCGTGCCACAATATCGTCGTTATTTTTATAACCAGGTGACTATAAAAATAGGGTCCGTCCGCTCAGAGCTCTTGCGCACGACACTGAGCGGGACTGGCAAGGGGTAGGTGCATGCCGCTTTTGGATGTCCACAAGTAACTTAAAACTTGCACGTTACTCATCGGGGACGGGAATGAGATTTTTGATTTGACAAAACTAAAACCTTGATTCTTTTAAGGTTAATACAGTATTAAAAATTAGTCAACCCGAATTATATATTGTTTATTTGTTGCTTAACATGATAAAATGATAGAAATCGTAATTACTTGCAAAACTTGAGAATAAAAAAATATTAAAGCCTCTGAATGCTCGTTGGAAACAGGAGAGGGATGAGATATTGGCATGTTTTTTATCATTTACTTGATTTAATTAATACTAAATTCTATACGCGTTCGATGGTACCGAAAGTACTTTTAGGCTGTAATAACCCTATTAAAAAAGATCTTTAATAAATCTTAAAATCATACCACTTTCTCCCCTGGAAACGTGATTTGAACGAAACGCAAGAACGACCCTGTCGATACTTTATCAATATTATAATTGCAATGAAATATTGAGTACCTACCTACTGAGTATTATTTTACCTATGTTCATGAACATATACAGTTGTGGTCAACTAATTAGGGACACTTGGTGATGACACAGAGTTTTGACTTTCATAATTCCTTATTAATATTTTTTTCTTAAAACTTCAATGATTTATTTCAATAACGGGTAGCTAAAGTTATTTTCTTAACTAAAATAATATGATACACGAGTTAATTTACAGACCATATAAATATCGTCTCATAAAATACAATACAAACCTTTTTTGTCAACCAGACTGGCCGGTCATATAATTAGGGACGGACTCAGACTCTGTGTTCTATTTTCGAAATTTAAAAACTTTGCTTGAATTATTTTTTGGTGTTCCAATTTTCTGTTCCTTCCGCGGCATTTGAGTTAACAATTTTCCTCTTTCGAGTGTAATTTATTGAAAAAAAGATGGGTAAAAACAAAAACTGTGATGAAACATTGCGAAATATTGTTGTTAACTTTGTTAAGCGTGGATGGTCTTATCGGAGGATAGCAGACCATTTAAAATGCTCTAAGAACTTAGTGTATAACGCAGTGCAACATGTGCGACGCAATAAAACTGTTCAAAATGTGCCCAGAAAAAAAAGATCAAGAAAAACAACTCCCCAAGAGGATAGGATGATGGTGAGATTGGCTAAGGCCGATCCTTTTAAAGGCTCAGTTTCTATAAAAAGCGAATTATATGGGGCACACATAACTGCAGGCGTGTCAGCGAGGACAGTACGACGGCGGTTAGAAGAAGCGGGGCTACTTGGAAGAATAGCTCGCAAAGTACCTTTATTAAAAAAACAACATCGGGACGCACGTCTGGCTTTTGCTCGTAAATATGAACATTGGACTTATTCCCAATGGCAACATGTTTTATTCTCTGATGAGACCAAGGTCAATCTGGTTTCATCAGACGGCAGACATTATGTACGGCGACCAGTAAACGCAGAAATGAATCCAAGATTCACAAAAAAACAAGTGAAACATGGCGGAGGAAACATAAAAATTTGGGGGTCATTTTCTGGACTTGGATGCGGGCCCATCAGGAAAGTTGAGGGCAATTTAGACCAGTTTCAGTATAGAACTATATTGGAGGAAACCATGTTACCCTATGCCGAGGAACACCTTCCGGTTATTTGGACGTTCCAGCATGACAACGACCCAAAGCATACTGCAAGATCTGTCAAGGCGTTCCTTACCAGTCAATCCGTTTCGGTTCTAGACTGGCCGGCAAATAGCCCAGACCTTAACCCAATCGAACACCTTTGGCATGAGATTAAGAAAAGGGTTGCTGGCTATCGCTCTAAGTCCTTAGATGAGCTTTACGAAGCCTTCAATGAAGCATGGACTAACATTCCTGTGGAGATATGCCGTAAACTGATATCGTCCATGCCACGCCGGTGTCAAGCTGTTATTAAAAATAAAGGCTTTGCTACTGGTTACTAATTTTTTTTTCATTTCAGCCGGGGTTGTTTAAATTTCTTATTTACACAATTATTTATATGTAAATACTTCTGTTTTTGTTCATTATTTAACGTTTACCCCCGTGTCCCTAATTAAATGTCCAGCTGTAAAATGCCTAAATTAACCATTTGTTTGTTATTTCGTATTAAATATTTTATTTACTATACTTTGTTTTTCATTGTGTATAAATATCTGTAGTATATAAATGTAAGCAAACACTGAAAATTAATTGAGCCGGGAAATTACCCAATTTTGAAGTTCGTAAGAATTTAAATAAACGTTTACATAGTTTGCCGTGTGTGTCCCTAATTAGTTGACCACAACTGTATGTTCTAGAGCTACTTGTTAATTTTTACTTTTTTTTGAGATTTTTTGTGTACTTATAGAAATAAAGGATGACGTCCTATGTAATGCGGTACATGTCAATTACCCAAATATCTAAAAAACATCTATTTAAAAACACATATTTAGCGTTTAATATATTAACCAATTCTGACAACTGTTAAGTTTATGCAATAGAAACAAGTTCAATAATGTATTAATTATATAATTAATGATTTTAGCTGAACGATTGCCAGCACCCGTCAGTGCATGTCTACCATCACCTTGTGGACCCAACTCTTTGTGTAGAGAAACGAATGGAGCGCCATCTTGCACATGTTTGGAAGGATTCCAGGGCACGGCTCCATACTGTAAGCCAGAATGTATCAGCAGCGAAGAATGCTCGTACGTTTTGTCGTGCATAAATAATAAATGCATGAATCCATGCATTAATGCGTGCGGTACAAACGCTGAGTGTAAAATAGTCAGTCATTCACCAAATTGTGTGTGTCCGTTTGGGTACACTGGTGATCCATTCCTTGCATGCTCGCTGGCTCCATTGCAAATAGAACCATCGACACCTTGTTCTCCAACACCTTGTGGAATTAATGCGATATGCAAAGAAAAAAGTAAAGCCGGTTCATGTTCTTGCTTGGATGGTTATATCGGTAACCCATACGAAGGCTGTCGGCCAGAATGCGTAGTCAGTTCAGACTGCGCACTAAACAAGGCGTGCTTAAATAATAAATGCGCAGATCCATGCCCGGGCAGCTGCGGGGCTAACGCAGAATGCCAAGTGGTAAACCATTCCCCACTATGCTCGTGCACTGAAAGCTATACCGGGGATCCATTTAGATATTGCGTTTATCAGGGTAAGTTGAAAGTGCAAGTTGACTAAATAAATAATTATAATTATGAAGCATAAGTCTAAAACTTGTTCATTTTATTTTAGAACCGCATCCGCCTCCAACTATCATTGATGTTTGCTACCCGTCCCCTTGCGGTCCAAACAGTCAATGTAAATCGGTTAATAATCAAGCGGTATGTTCTTGTATGCTTGAATACATCGGCTCGCCTCCCAATTGCCGACCTGAATGCGTAATAAGTACGGAGTGCCCTCATGATAAAGCCTGTGTCAACAATAAATGCGAGAACCCATGCCCGAAGCCATGCGGCTTGAACTCAAATTGTAAAGTAATAAACCACAGTCCAATATGCTCCTGCAAGATATCATACACTGGAGATCCATTTACTATTTGCTCTTTCGCTCAATGTAAGTAACCGAATAGAAGTATTAATTAAATTATTTATCTAAATAGTAAGTTAATAAGTTTCTAAAGGAAATCTACGTTTCAGTCGATACACAACCAACTACTATAGAGGATCCTTGCACTCCGTCGCCTTGCGGCTCTAACGCTGAATGTCGTAACTTACGAGGCTCAGCAACTTGTTCGTGTATGACCAATTTTATTGGCAGTCCGCCAAACTGCAGACCTGAATGCTCAATCCATTCAGATTGTCAAAGTGATCAAGCTTGTATGAACTCAAGATGTCAAGATCCTTGTCCAGGGTCTTGCGGAGTTTTTGCAACATGTCAAGTTTTAAATCACATACCCATCTGTACATGTGATGAGGGATATATTGGCGATCCTTTCACGAGTTGTAAATTTAAACATCAGGAAGGTAAATAAGTATTTTAAAATAACCGTACGATGTATTAAGCCGCTATTTATACTATACGTATTGTGTGTATAGCTCACCTCTAATTGCTGAATATTATAAGCGCGGTAACTGTTTTATTACCATCAGCACAGATTATATACTACTTCGTACATAAGTATCATGATAACTGTGATAGCTTGGAGAAGTGTAACATAACTATGCATTTCAGATATACCACTTATCACCAATGCATGCGCCAATGTGCGTTGCGCTTCGAATGCAGAGTGTGTCAACGGTCAATGCCAATGTTTACCGGAATTCCATGGTGACCCTTACTTCAGCTGTCGTCCGGAGTGTGTTTATAGCACCGACTGTGACCAAGGCAAAGCCTGCGTTCAAAGAAAATGCGTCGACCCTTGCGTTGGAGCTTGCGGACAAAATGCAATATGCAATGTTGTTAATCATATTCCAATGTGTAGCTGTTATAATGGTTTCAGTGGAAATGCGTTCGTATTGTGTAACCAAATAAGAGGTAAATCTATTATATATAAACATTTACAACATTTTCAACTGATAAACACCGTAAATTGCATCGATTAGTTTAAACGTTAGGTTAGGTAGATTTGGTTGTAACATCGTTGCAACACGAACGAAACGTCTAAGTAACGTTGTTATGTTTTTTTCGCCATTAAACCCCATTTTAAATTAATTACAGTATATACATATACTTTCAATCTATTATGTTGCTACTTTAGACATGAATGTGTAAGGTGTTAGTGGTGGTACTACACTGAAAAAACAAATGGGTTGATTTTACTAAGTTTTATGGTTAAAATAGGACTTAAACGTGAGTTTGGTTGAGTTAACCACTTAAAAGGTTGAAGCAACCTTCTCAATGTGTTGTTTTTACTAAGGTTAGGTGTTACCTCAACGAAACTCATAGGTAGGTCCTAAAATTTAGTAAAATCAACCCATTCGGTTTTTCAGTGTATGTATTAATAACTCTGTTTATTCATCTATTGTTTCGTGAACTTCAACAGCACCATCAAACGAAAATCCGTGCAGTTCAGCAGTGTGTGGACCAAATAGTCAATGTCGAGAAATAAATAACCAAGCAGTATGTTCTTGCTTACCTTCATACATCGGCATTCCGCCAGCGTGCCGGCCCGAGTGTGTGGTCAGCGCAGAGTGTTCACAAAACCGGGCCTGTATCAGGCAAAAATGTGTTGATCCTTGCATAGGAGCATGCGGATTGAGAGCAACTTGCAAAGTTATAAATCACAACCCTGTCTGCACGTGCCCGCCGACTTATACTGGTGATCCATTCGCACATTGTACTTCAGTACCGAGTAAGTTCCTCAGTAATATAGTATAAAAATAAAAGTATGGGTAAAGAATAACTAAAACTAATATAGTTAAAAATTACTTTTAATATGTTATAGATACACCAGTTTTTGTCAATCCCTGTGAACCATCTCCATGCGGACCGAATTCTGTTTGTAAAGAAATCAATGAAAGTCCGTCATGTTCCTGTTTGCCTGAATTTAACGGTCAACCGCCTTACTGCAAACCTGAATGTATCAGCAACAGTGAATGCGCCTCTCATTTGGCCTGTGTCAATAGGAAATGTAAAGACCCATGCATTGGAGTATGTGGACCTAATGCTGAATGTCGGGTAGTCAGCCACTCTGCTATGTGTGTCTGCCCTCAAGGCTACATTGGTGACCCCTTCACCGGATGCTTATTGCAACTTCACTCTGAAGTACTTACTCCCTGTATTCCATCACCTTGCGGCTCTAACGCTTTGTGCAAGGAACAGAACAACGTGGGATCCTGTACATGTAACGAGGGTTACTTAGGAAACCCATATGAAGGGTGTCACCCAGAATGCATTTCAAATTCAGATTGTCCAGGAAATAGGGCTTGCATTGGAAATAAGTGTCAAGATCCGTGCCCTGGCACGTGTGGAATCAATGCAGAATGTAATGTGATTAACCATTATCCAACTTGCAACTGTATTTCGGGTTTCACTGGAGATGCCTTCAGAAGATGTAATAATATTCCCCGTAAGTCAACTTTGAGAAAATATTACTTACTTAGGATATTTTTTAACACTGAAATAATTTTGGTATTATTTCTACTTTTAGCTGTAAACGGACTTTCTACAAGTGATTGCTCTCCGTGTGGGCCAAACAGTCAATGCCGCATAGTGAACGACCAAGCTGTGTGCAGTTGTTTACCCAACTACGTTGGTGAACCTCCATCTTGCAAACCAGAGTGCTTACTGAATTCTGATTGTGCAGTGGATAAGTCGTGTATAAATCAAAAATGTCTAAATCCTTGCCCTGGACCTTGTGGCCAAAGAGCAGAGTGCCGAGTATTCAATCATAATCCAATTTGTAGTTGTACATCAGGTTTTACAGGAGATCCATTTACAAGATGTTACCCTAAGCCAAGTGAGTACTTTTACAAATATTTTAATATAATTATACAACATCGAAATTAGGTAGAACGCCTTTAAACTTTTTTTCCATATTTTAGTACCACAACCGTCGCTTCTAGAAAAAGATCCGTGCATTCCATCGCCTTGTGGCATATTTGCAATGTGTCGTAACATTAGAGGGCATGCCTCCTGTTCATGTTCAGCAGGCTACCTTGGAAGCCCACCCAACTGTCGACCAGAATGTGTAACAAACCAGGACTGTGTTAGTTCTCTGGCGTGTATAAATGAAAAGTGCACAGACCCGTGTCCCGGATCATGTGGACAAAATGCACGATGCTCTGTCATTAATCACGTTTCTATGTGCACCTGTCTAGAGGGGTACCGAGGGGACCCGTTCGCCGCATGCATTTTTGTACAACAAGGTAATGAAACCACTGGCAATTATGTAACAACTTGTGTGAAAAGCCAGGCTGTCGCGTAAACGTTTGCCGTTTTGCTAATGGACGCGTAATCTTTATCATTTAAATAAAATTTGAGTAACATACTGTTACCCTTATTAATGAAACATTTTAAATTTTATGGCCTACACTATATTTAACTACTGCTCGAAATGATATCAAGTAGTCGTTTTCTTATAAATACAATAAAAACGTTTTACCTACCACTATAAGTAATAAGAAACTAAAATCTACATTTTTACATTAGAAACTGTGTTTTTCAGTTCCTACACCAACAGATTTATGCAACCCGTCCCCATGTGGCCCTAACACTGAGTGTAACAATGGAGATTGTAAATGTCTTGACGACTACCGCGGCGACCCTAACCTAGGTTGTCGGCCTGAATGTACAATGAGTACAGATTGCCTAAGAAACCAAATATGCATAAATAAAAAATGTGTAAATCCATGCCCGGATACTTGCGGCAACAACGCTCTTTGCGAAGTTGTAAATCATGTGCCAATGTGCAGCTGTCCTGCTGGATTCACGGGCAATTCATTTGTTTTCTGTAATACAATTGAAGGTATGTATTGACAGATGCAGTTGGTTTTAAATTAAGAATTACTTTATGCACTCATGTAATTTTCTTTTTGTACTCGTCGATTAAAATGTGTGCATTACGATTTCATAGAGAATACTGTAACGTCACTCTTTTCATCGTTGAATAGTCTAGATGTTACTTCCGAAACAACCGAAATAACTATTTCGATACGCTCTAGACAACCGAAATAACTATTTCGATACGCTCTAGACAACCGAAATAACTATTTCGATACGCTCTAGACAACCGAAAAAAATTTGAAAATAGAACTTCGGATTTCCATATATGTGTCCTTGTTTAAGGAGCCTCGATCCGATACAAAATTGCCAATCTGTGTCGTTTCGGAACGTAGCAGCGTCGCATCATCTGTCAAAAATCTACTTTTAGTTTTCTTATATACCTACTCGTATTAATGACTTACATTATTAATTTTAATGAACTCGTACAAAAAGTATTGTTCACAATAGTGTCATAATTAAGCTTTTTAATCTCGTACCTTACTTAGGCCACTCAGCAAGCTTCGTGGCCTAAACACGGTACTCGACTAAAAAGCTCTCTATTATAACACGATTACGAAATAGTATTTTTCGTAATCGTGTTATGACACTATTGTGAACAATACTTTTTGTACGAGTTCATTAAAATTAATAATGTAAGTCATTAATACGAGTATATAAGAAAACTAAAAGTAGATTTTTGACAGATGATGCGACGCTGCTACGTTCCGAAACGACACAGATTGGCAATTTTGTATCGGATCGAGGCTCCTTAAACAAGGACACATATATGGAAATCCGAAGTTCTATTTTCAAATTTTTTTCGGTTGTCTAGAGCGTATCGAAATAGTTATTTCGGTTGTCTAGAGCGTATCGAAATAGTTATTTCGGTTGTCTAGAGCGTATCGAAATAGTTATTTCGGTTGTTTCGGAAGTAACATCTAGACTATTCAACGATGAAAAGAGTGACGTTACAGTATTCTCTATTAAATCGTAATACACACATTTTAATCGACGAGTACAAAAAATACTATTTCGAAAACTTGCAGCACCCTCACCCACTGCGCCGTGTAATCCAAGTCCTTGTGGACCTAACAGCCAATGCCGAGAAGTGAAAAACGTTGCAGTATGTTCATGTTTACCGGGCTATTCAGGAAACCCACCCACATGTAGGCCGGAGTGCATGACGAGCGCAGAATGTTCATTGAACAAAGCCTGCAACAACTACAAGTGTATAAATCCATGCAACGGAGCTTGCGGTATCGGTGCTCAATGTGAAGTTGTGAACCATTCTCCAATTTGTTCCTGCCCGAATGATTTTATAGGGAATCCATTTACTAGATGCACACAAAAGCGTGAGTATCTATACTAACCTACAATTACTCAACGTTATTTTAAAGCTTTACTAAAATCAAGACAGCGCTACATTAACCTTTATGTAAAGAATTAATTCTTATTGAAACTACAATCAAAATTAACTAAAACTGTCGGTATTTTCTTTTGCAGCGGTTGAAATTCCACCACAAGTTGATCCATGTACGCCGTCACCTTGTGGTCCGTATTCAGTTTGCCAAGTTATTAATGATTTGCCGTCATGTTCTTGTACACCAGAATATGTTGGAGCACCACCTAACTGCCGCCCCGAATGCTCCAGCAACAGCGAATGCTCTAATCAATTGGCGTGTATTAATAATAAGTGTGCCGATCCATGCGTTGGAGCTTGTGGCACAATGGCGCAATGTCGAGTCGTCAGTCACACACCGAACTGTGTCTGCCCGCAGGGATACAAAGGTGATCCGTTCGTTAACTGTCATATCGCATTTGATACTGAGCCAACTCAGCATCCCTGTACACCCTCGCCATGTGGAAGTAATGCTATTTGCAAAGAACATAACAACGCAGCATCGTGTAGTTGTTTCCCTGGTTATTTTGGAAACTCTTACGAAGGATGCAGGCCGGAATGTTCAGTTAACACCGATTGCCCGTCAAATAGAGTATGTCAGCAAAACAAATGTCAAGATCCTTGTGCAGGCACTTGCGGACCGAACGCTCAATGCCAGACAATAAATCATACACCAATTTGTACATGCCTTCAAGGCTTTACAGGAAGCCCGTATCAAAACTGCATAAGTAACCTACGTAAGTACCGATTGGGTAAACAATATTTTTTCCGGATGTTTTTCATATCGCTTAGCTTTGTTATACCTTGGGTCAGCTTAAAAAGCGCGATAGCGCCATTGTTTAAAATGCACCATGATTTAAATAATGTATTCTTATAATGAATTTAACCTTTTCAGAGTTGGAACCATCTAGAGACCCTTGTTCTCCGTCACCGTGTGGTCCTAATAGCGCATGTAAAGTGATAAACAACCAAGCCGTCTGCTCATGTACGCCTGGATATAAGGGAGTGCCACCTAGTTGCAGGCCGGAATGCATTGTCAGTGCCGAATGTCCGACCAACAAAGCTTGTATAGCTCAAAAGTGCAGCAATCCTTGCGAGGGGCAATGCGGACAGAATGCCTTATGCCGTGTTATAAATCACAGTCCAATATGTACATGTATGGATAGATTTACTGGAGATCCCTTTAACCGGTGCTCTTTAATAATTTTCCCTGTTGAATTTGAAAAACCTCAATATCCGTGTTTACCTTCCCCCTGTGGACCTTTTAGCGAATGTAGAGACATAGGTGGAATTCCCTCGTGTTCTTGTTTACCCAGTTACATCGGCGCTCCACCTGAGTGCCGTCCGGAGTGTATTATTAACTCAGATTGTCCTAGCGATGAGGCTTGCATGAATCAAAAATGCAGAGACCCTTGTCCAGGTTCATGTGGGCTAAACGCGCGATGCGCGATGAAGAATCACACACCTATCTGTGCATGCATTGACAATTACTCAGGCGATGCCTTTACGGAATGTAAATTACAAGGTAAATTGATTGAATACACTCAACTTAATAGCTTAACAATCTTTTGGAAATCTTCGTGATTTTAAATCTTTATTTAATACCCTTTTATTAACTTTTAGGGAACGCTTTTTCCGATAGTTGGCATGTTTTTTTATCTATGTGTGCATCTTACTATGTAAATTGCGATTATTTTAAATGTTATTTGCCCGGCACGATGCCTCATCATGAGCCAGCGTAAGACGTATTTACACTTTAGAGCAAGCAACATATTTTTGTATCTCATTTTTACGCATTACTCGGTCTCTTACACTGGCCCATTATGGGCTATCTTGTAGAGGGGCCTTTGGCATTTTGTTATTTATTTCACTTAAGTACGCCTTTAGCACTCTGGCCTCGGCAACGACACGAAAGCGAACCGAATTGAGATATTTTGAGACTACAAAGATATGTCATGTCCATCCACTTTTTCACCTTATTCCACTTTTAGTGAAAAAGGTACGTCTCGTAGATACATCTCTTTGTAGTCGACTGTACAGTTTCAGTTTCCGCTCGCTTCCACTTTGCAGTCGCGCCAGTGTGCTATGGGCATTAAGTTGGAATGCATTGCTTAGTTTTTCATACAAATATTTTTCGCAGTTTTTAACATATCTTTAAAATAATGCGGTTTTATTATTAACTAGCCGACCCGGTGAATTTAGTACCGAATGAATGTTTTTCTCGTGAAGTCGGCTTTTCATCGAAAATATTGTACCTACCATTTTAAATTTCTTTTTTTTGCGTTATTGAAGGTGTTTTTTTTTTCTTAAACATTCATTTTATTTTATATTCTTAAGAGATCATAAATCATAATCATAATGTAGTCCCACTTCTTAGTTGATATGAAACTTTAAGACATTTTAAGCTCGTCGCAAGTCGCAAGCAACACCGCGGGAAAGTATTTAAACAATAAAATGTTCTTTGTTGTAGTTGCTCACCTAATTTATTCGAGATATCTTATCGCCACCCTTGATATAGGTACGGTGAGGAGTCCCGGTGGCCATCTGTGGTCTTTATCAACTGTTCTATTTCACCAAATGATACTTTCTGAATGCAAATGCTAGACTTGTTCCTAAAAATACTAAAATCACTATATTTTTGCCTACAATATTTGAGGAGTTCTCTCAATTCCTCACTGATCCGCTCATCAGATGCAGATTTGGTGACAATGGGACCGCCGTGGAAGTATATTCTATTAAACCAAAAATAATCTTTAAAATCGGTCCACAATTAACGGAGAAATCGGTGAACACCCATAAAAAAAACAAATATGTACAGTGGAACGTAGTATAACCTTCAACTTTTTTGAAGTCGGTTAAAATGTATTCTTATTTGAGGCAGAGACAGTTCAACAAATCAAAGATGTTTTGATAGTTATTCTGCTATTTGTAACTATGTGGTTTGAGTAAATAAAAAATATTCTTATTCTTATTCTTATTTTGGGCAGAGACCAATCCAACAAATTAAAGATCATAAAACTCGGTTCAGCCATTTTTGAGTTATTGAGTTAAATGGATTTGTAAAAAAATAAGTGGTTAAAAAGGTTTCAGTCGGTAAAAAAGTTTGCGAATCGCTGCTACCTAATTTTAGTACTTTTGTGGTAGTAAAATAACGTAATCAGCTGAATACATAATATTATATATTTACATAATAGTCGGTTATACAGGGTGTAATCGTTAAGTGTGTCCAGGCGATTATTCCGTAACTATTACAGATATCAAAAAACTTTAAACTGATATCAAAAGTAGGTACGTTACCTATCTAATGAGTAAAATGATATTTATTACTTTTAAAAATCAAACGAGAAGTATCAACAATTTTGATATCAAACACTCCCATACATTTATTATGAGATTAGTAGAAAGGCTTTAGTTTCTTTTTTTAAGTGGTCTAGTACTCATTTTACCATAATCATTATTTTATGTTCGTAGGTACTATAAACAGCAGGTACTTTATTTTTAAACATAGTGAAAATTACAAAAATAACAAAAATGTTAATGAAATAACGACATTAACTATGTACTAAAACAACATACGTTATTAATTCGTCGATACACTAAAAACAGCGAAAAATATTTGTACGGAAAATGAATCGGAATGTTGCCCAGTCGCTTTTATTCAAATCTTACATTCCTTTATACATTAAATAGTTACTCAAATTATAGTAATTGAGTAAATTGTAAATAACAGCAGAATTGGCAAATTTTGAATCCAAGTTTCACCTTATTTTTACAGAAACATCCAACGATGAAATCGATCCCTGTAATCCATCGCCTTGCGGAGCAAACGCTGTATGTAATAATGGAGAGTGCACATGCATTCAAGAATACCACGGAGATCCCTACTTTGAATGTCGCCCTGAGTGCGTTCTTAGCTCAGATTGTCCTCAAGATAAAGCATGTATGCGCAATAAATGCGTAAACCCATGTAACAGTGGCGTGTGCGCAGTCAACGCCAACTGCGAAGTCATTGGCCACATTGCAATGTGCCGTTGCCCTGATGCTATGACTGGGAATGCTTTTGTCAATTGCATCCCAATGCAAGGTAACAAAAAAAAAATTGTAGATTTTTCAGTAGATTTGTTTCAAAATCGTGAATATCATTATTTTCACAAAGCACACATGTTTCGATTTCGTAGGTATACATTTGTATTTTTTTAATTTCAGTTATCAGACCCGAACCATGTCAACCTAGTCCATGTGGACCTAACAGCCAATGTCGAAATATTAATGGGCAACCGGTATGTTCATGTTTGATCGGATTCATTGGAAGCCCTCCTTCATGTAGACCTGAGTGTACGGTTAGCTCGGATTGCTTACCCAATGAGGCGTGTAATAACAGAAAATGTGTCAATCCTTGCAAAGGAGCGTGTGGAGTCGAAGCAATTTGTCAAGTTATAAACCATAGCCCAATATGCTCTTGTCCCAAATCTAACACTGGGAATCCGTTTATAAGATGTATAAACGTACCTGAGTTTATCGAACCGGACTCGGCCAACCCTTGTAAACCGTCACCATGTGGACCTAATTCAATATGTAAGGAAATCTCAGGTGGTCCTTCATGTTCATGTCTTTCTGGATATAGAGGATCTCCTCCTTACTGCAGGCCAGAATGTATCAGCAATTCTGAATGCCCTATCCACCAAGCCTGCATCAACCAAAAATGCGTAGACCCATGCGTGGGATCATGCGGTGTTAATGCGGAATGTCACGTGATCAGTCATTCTCCCACATGTTCATGTTTAACTGGTTTCACTGGCAATCCATTCTTTGAATGCCATTTATCGATAATTGAATCAGTTATTGCGTCTCCGTGTCAACCATCTCCCTGTGGCGCTAACGCTATTTGCAATGAATTAAAAGGTGCTGGATCTTGCACTTGTCTGACAGAATATTACGGAAACCCATATGAAGGGTGCAGACCTGAATGTACAATAAACACCGACTGTACGTCAAACCGAGCATGCTTACAGAACAAATGTCGAGACCCTTGCCCAGGTGCATGCGCGCCGAACGCAATGTGCCAAGTAGTAAACCACGCTCCACAATGCTCTTGCCCTGGAGGTTTTACAGGCGATCCGTTCCGCTTTTGTGTTCTTGAACGTAACTATTTTTTTTATTTTTTCTAATACCTATTGAGGTTGTTGACAACACCTTGTTTACACCTAAAAATACCTTATTTTCCAGCAATAGCCGATACACCAATAGATGTATGCCGGCCTTCACCATGTGGACCAAACAGTCGCTGCCGAGAGGTTAATAAACAGGCTGTATGTTCTTGTTTAACTGATTACATAGGAATACCTCCAGGATGCCGACCGGAATGCACCACTAGCGCGGAATGTTCACAAGATAGGGCTTGCATTAATCAAAGATGTCAAGATCCTTGCGTTAATGCATGTGGCATTAACTCTGAATGTAGAGTTATAAACCATAGTCCTATATGCCATTGCAAAGTTCAGTATACTGGTGACCCTTTTACTAGGTGTTCTCCTTTGCCTCGTAAGTAGTCAAAAAATATTTACACTAACTTAGTATATCATTTCATAATAATAAAAAGGTTCCATCACCCGATCTCAACCGCAATTCTTAATTTTTTTTAATTGTAATTTTTTCCACTATCTAAAGTTTGAAAAAATAATAAACAAGATGTTCCTATTTATACGTTCACGTTTATTATATTACTGAGCATTACTACAAAAGAAGCATTTATTTGCAGCGCCTTTCCCAAATTCAGAGTTAGAACCGTACAGGAATCCTTGTGTACCATCGCCATGTGGACCTAATGCAATTTGCCAGGATATTGGAAATGTACCCTCATGCGCATGTATGCCTACTTATATTGGGAACCCACCAAACTGCAGACCAGAATGTACTATAAATTCGGAATGTCCATCTTCTGAAGCGTGCATCCAACAGAAATGTCGTGACCCTTGTCCTGGCTCTTGCGGAATAAACACTTTGTGCACTGTGTCTCGGCACACACCTATGTGCACATGCCCCGAAGGATTCACCGGTGATGCTTTTACATCATGCGTCCTTAAACCATCTGGTACGTATTATTAAGTACCTATCAATGTGAATAAATATGTTTTATTTAAATTAAAACTATTTTTCTCTTGTTTCTGTGGTGCAGATGCTGTCGTCGATGTAAATGATAAGTGCAACCCATCTCGATGCGGAACGAACGCAATCTGCACAAACGGAATATGCACTTGCATACCTGAATACCAGGGGGACCCTTACGCGAGTTGTCGACCCGAATGTGTCCTAAGCTCTGATTGCCCAAGAAACAAAGCGTGCGTCCAGAATAAATGCGTTGATCCATGTAAAGGTACCTGTGCACAAAGTGCAACGTGCGATGTCATTAACCACGTTCCCATGTGCAGTTGCACCCAAGGAATGACAGGCAATGCTTTTTATGAATGTACACCAATAAAAGGTAAGGCTGCGCATTTTTTCACTTAACTTTATTGATCATAACCATTTTGTTTTCATAATATTGATATTCATACATTTTTTTATCGCTGGAACCGTAAACTTTTCAGAAGTTCTTAAATATTCAACGTGCAGATAAGGCTAGGTTAGGTTAGGTTTGATTTATAAAAATCCAGAAAAACTAGCAGTTACTGAAATAAAAATACGTTACGAATTTCGATGACTGAAAAAACTAAGAGTAAAAATTATTATGAAAGTAAATTTGAACCCATCCATCCATCCATTTTGTAGCATCTTTAATAACCAATTATTCCCTAAATATTCCAGTTTTTATAAAATAAACAAATTTCTTCACAGTGCCTATAGTGACAAATCCTTGTCGACCATCACCCTGTGGTCCAAACAGCCAATGTCGAGAAATAAATGGGCAAGCTGTTTGCACTTGCATACCAGGCTTCAGAGGCAGCCCTCCTTCGTGTCGTCCAGAATGCACTGTTAGTTCAGACTGTTCAGCAAATACAGCGTGTAGTAATCAAAAATGCATTAATCCATGTGCTGGATCATGTGGGGTTGATGCAAACTGTGTAGTGGTAAAACACAATCCAATATGCACTTGCCCACCCATGTTCACGGGAAATCCTTTTGTGCGATGCATACCTTATGGTAAGTACCTACGTCCTGCGTCATATGTGTCGAGTTATTAATTATTGACTAGTATTTTTATGATAAAAATAGAAACACAATTTAAAAGCATACTTACTTAATATTTTTTCCATTGTGATACAATTCGCACAAGTTGTTATTTGTAATATATTTTATTTATCTATTATTCTTAGCCCCATCACAAGATGAAGTTGGAACACCATGCACACCTTCACCTTGTGGGCCGAATTCCTTCTGCAAAGATTCTTCAGGAACGCCTACCTGTACTTGTATGCCTGATTTCTTCGGATCACCGCCATACTGCAGACCTGAGTGCTCTAGTAACAGTGAATGCGCATCCAATAAAGCGTGCATTAATTCAAAGTGTTCAGACCCTTGTATAAATGCTTGCGGCACTAATGCTCAGTGCAGAACCATAAGTCATTCTCCCATGTGTTTCTGTGAAAACGGATTCACTGGTGATGCATTTTCGAATTGTTACATGCAGCCTCAATTTGATTTAGAAATTACTGAGCCATGTAACCCAACACCATGCGGTCCAAACGCAGTGTGCAAAGAGCTCGGATCTGCTGGGTCATGTTCATGTTTACCAGACTATCTTGGAAATCCTTATGAAGGCTGTCGACCTGAATGCACGGTTAACACTGACTGTATCTCTAATAAAGCTTGTATTCGAAACAAATGCCAAGATCCTTGTCCTGGAACATGTGGAATTATGGCTACGTGCGTGGTTGTAAATCATTTGCCGTCCTGTACTTGCTTACCTAGGTTTACTGGAGACCCGTACCAGCGATGCTATGTTCAAGAAGGTAACTTATTAAATTTGTACTTTTTGTTATTTTTTATATATAATAAGTAATTATTATTTTATTGCCTGTTATAATTTTTGATTTTTAGATAGTATCCCCGAGAAAACTACACCATGCATTCCAAATCCTTGTGGACCGAATAGTGTTTGTCGTGTAGTAAATGGTCAGAGTGCATGTTCATGTATGGCTAACTACATTGGTTCACCTCCTGAATGTAGACCAGAATGCACTGTCAGCTCAGAATGCTTGAACAGTAAAGCATGTATTAATCAAAAATGTACGGATCCATGCCCAGGGCGCTGCGGATTAAACACGAACTGCAGAGTCATTAATCATAGTCCATTATGCTCGTGCTTGCCAGGTTTTTCAGGCGATCCATTTACTCGTTGCTTCAAAACCCGTAAGTAAATTAAAGTTTACATACCTACACTGAAATGAATATACTCCTGTGTGAAATTATGTAACCCTTTATTTGTTTGGTTTTATTAGAACCATTGCAGCTACTACCGGAACCTGTAAGGAATCCATGTGTTCCAAACCCTTGTGGAGAAAATGCCATTTGCCGTGATGTAAATGGTGGACCCTCTTGTAGTTGCATGGCTCAATATCAAGGAAAACCTCCTAATTGCCGGCCTGAGTGTGTTATAAATCAAGATTGTCCATCTGATATGGCCTGCATAAATATGAAATGCCGAGATCCGTGTCCCGGAAGCTGTGGGCAAAACGCAATATGCACAGTATTTAATCATTCACCGGCTTGCACATGCTCTCAAGGCTACAGTGGAGATTCATTTATAGCTTGTTTCCTAATCCCACCAGAAGACGGTAAGATTATCTGAAATATAAATACTATCTGTTGCCCGCGACTCTATTCGCAAAGAAGTCGTTTATCGCTCTTACTTCCGGAACTGTCCAATAAATCCGGGATAAAAAGTACTCTTAAGTCTTTTCTCCGGGGTCAAGCTATCTTCATACCAAATTTTATTGAAATCGGCTCAGCGGTTTAGCTAAGAAAGCGCAACAAACAGACAGACAAAGTAACTTTCACATTAAGTATGGAAATAACTCCAATGTTTTTATTGATTCTTTAAAAAACATATGTCGACGCAGCATGTACAAAGGAAACAGATAGGTAGACATTAATTATTAGGGTTGAGATGTATGGGTTTTGTGTGCCGCTGCGACCATTGCTGATCTATTGTGGTAGCCCTTTGTTTAGAGCTAGATCAGGATTAAAATAAATTTTAACTTATCATGACTTATATAATTTCAGAACCGTTGCCGATCGACCTTTGCAATCCATCACCATGTGGTGTAAATGCAAAATGTAAAGATGGCATATGTGAGTGTATTAATGATTACCAAGGCGATCCGTACTTCGGTTGCAGACCCGAATGTATATCAAGTACTGATTGTCCTCCGGTTGAAGTTTGCTCCATAAATAAGTGCATGAATCCATGCCCGGGAATTTGCGCCTCTACAGCTGAATGCAATGTTTATAATCACATTCCAATGTGTTCTTGTCCCAAAGGGACTTCAGGAAATGCGTTTATTGGATGTCATACAAATGCCGGTGTGTATCTTGTCATTATTCATCGTGTTTGACATTTTTAATTGATGAGGAACATGATCGCCCTAGTGCTGTGGGAACGCTAAGGAATTGTTTATTAATTTCAGTTGCTCCGTCTCAACCTTGTAGTCCTAGTCCATGCGGACCTAATAGCCAATGCCGTGAAGTAAATACCCAAGCAGTGTGTTCATGTTTGCCAACATTTATTGGAAGCCCACCATCATGCCGTCCAGAATGTACAATTAGTGCAGAATGCCCGCTGAACGAAGCTTGTAATAACCACAAATGTATCAAACCATGTATTGGTACCTGTGGGTATGGGGCTAAATGTGAAGTTATAAATCATAACCCGATATGTTCATGTCCAAATCAATACACTGGAAACCCATTCATACAATGCACACCATTAGGTAAACATTTAACAAGTTGTTTGTGTTTTTTTTTGCATCAGGTATTTTGTTAATCTTTCATTTTAATTTAAACATTCCAGCGCTAAACCCATTGCCACAGGGCAATCCATGCTCGCCATCACCTTGTGGCCCGTATTCTGTTTGTAAAGTAATTGGAGATTCACCATCATGCACCTGTCAAGCAGAATACATAGGATCCCCTCCTAATTGTCGCCCAGAATGCATCAGTAACTCTGAATGCCGAAGCGATTTATCTTGTATAAATCAAAAATGCAAAGATCCATGTCCTGGGAGCTGTGGATACAACGCTGACTGCAAGATTGTCAGCCATGCTATGGTCTGCTCCTGCCCGTTCGGTTTAACGGGCAATCCTCTCATATCATGCAATCCAATCTCAGGTAACGCCTACTTTAAATAAAAGCAACACTGTTTTAACAACAAAAAAATACATTAAATTTAATTCTTAACTATCTGTTTTAGATCCCATCGTTTATCATTCCCCATGCAAGCCATCACCTTGCGGACTAAACGCAGAGTGCTCAGAAAGAAATGGAGTTGGGGCATGTAAATGCTTCGATTCTTACCTCGGCAATCCGTATGAAGGATGTCGACCGGAATGTGTAATAAATACTGACTGCCCGCCAGTGCTAGCTTGTAATCAAAACAAATGCAATGATCCTTGCCCTGGTACATGTGGTTCAAACGGAATTTGTCAAGTTGTGAACCATTTACCTTCATGCTTTTGTCCACCGGGCCTCACTGGTGATCCATATTCACATTGTGTTGAAGCAATGAAAGGTAATTTAAAGTTTATCTTTACAAACTCGATTTAGATGCATATGATCACTTCTAGGTACCTACTACATTAAATATCATTTTCCCAGATGATGTTAAGCTATCACCATGCACACCGTCGCCGTGCGGAGCTAACAGTCAATGTCGTGTGGTGAACTCGCAAGCGGTTTGTAGCTGTCAACAAGAATTTATTGGCAGCCCGCCCAATTGCCGACCAGAGTGCACTATCAGTAGTGAATGCTCAACGGAAAAGGCCTGTATTCAACGCAGATGTGTGAATCCGTGCGTTGGCCAATGCGCTAGAAACGCAATTTGCAGAGTAGTAGCTCATAATCCTATATGTTCTTGTCAAGAACGATTTACGGGAGATCCTTTCACTAACTGTGTTCAAAGTAAGTTAGTTCCGAAGATGTTTTTTTATTTTACCTTTCATTCAAAAAAGGGCACGTAGATAAAACACACTATACTTTTTAACCGTTAATACTAATTCACAGTTCCAGTACCTGTCGCACCTCCTCCAGCAGACGTAAATCCGTGCATTCCGTCTCCATGCGGTCCAAATTCAGAATGTCAAGTATATGGAAACAACGCCCGTTGTACATGTTTGCCAAATTACGTCAGTTCCCCACCGCGATGCCGCCCTGAATGCGTGACTAGCGCGGAATGCAGTGCCGTAGCCGCGTGTATCAACAGCCGATGCCAAGACCCATGCCCCGGCGCCTGCGGGCTGCGCGCGCAGTGCAGCGTCGTGAACCACCTGCCGATCTGCTCGTGTAGCCCGGGATCAACAGGAGATCCATTTGCTGTTTGTTTCGTAGCGATGCAAGGTAAACCGAGGATATCTGTTATTTTTCACAAATTCCAAGATTTTATTCGTTTTACATCATAAATTATAAACCAAGTCAAAAATAAAATAATTTACTACCCACCTAGCAACTTCATTACTTGACATTACTACGTCTTACATTTCAAGCTAGTACCATAACCCTAAATCTAATCCTTAATTTTCTATTTCAGAACCAGTGGACCCTTGTTTCCCCTCACCGTGTGGTTCCAACGCTATGTGCCAGAATGGGACGTGTACATGTCTACCTCAATATCAAGGGGATCCTTATTTCGGATGCAAGCCCGAATGCGTGTTAAACAATGAATGTCCGAGAGATAAAGCCTGTATAAATAACAGATGCAAGGATCCCTGCGTGGGAACATGTGGAAATGGAGCCATTTGTGAAGTTTTTAATCATATTCCTATGTGCTCTTGCCCACCGGGTTTTACTGGTTCCTCATTTTATGACTGTAATAAGATTGCCGGTAAGTGAATCAAAAACTATTTTGAAATGTATAAAACCCAAGATTAATACTTATGATGTTATGATTATTTGAAAAAATATATTTACAGAAACTACAACACCAGCCAACTTATGTCAACCATCACTATGTGGTCCCAACAGCCAATGTAGGGAAGTTAACGGTCATGCCGTGTGCGTTTGTATTCAAGGCTTTATAGGCAGTCCTCCAAACTGTCGGCCAGAATGCACAATAAGTTCCGAATGTGCATTGAATCGGGCTTGTTCGAATCAAAAATGCATTGATCCTTGCCCAGGAGCTTGTGGTCTTAATACGCATTGTCTTGTTGTTAATCACAATCCAGTGTGTACTTGTTTAGCCGGATATTCTGGCGACCCGTTTTCATCTTGTCAATTTACACGTAAGTAAAACAATGTTATACCTACATATAAGTTATAATCTTATAACCACAAAGTTCTCGTATTTGTATCTCAACGTATCCCGACTCTCCGTTCTTGACATGAATAGGCGTAATAATCATTTACCTAATCACTATTTTCTTTTTTAGCTTTGACACCACCAGTTAAAATTAATCCATGTCTTCCATCACCCTGTGGACCAAACTCGCAATGCATTGAGAGGAATGAAAATTACGTTTGCACATGCTTAGCTGAATTTATTGGTGCACCACCCAACTGCCGACCCGAATGTACTAGTAACACAGAATGCACTATCAATATGGCATGTATCAATAAGAGATGCGTAGACCCATGCGTAGGTTCTTGCGGTGTCTACGCTGAATGTAGAGTCGTAAGCCATACACCTATATGCTTATGTCAAAATGGCTACACGGGTGATCCATTCTTATCTTGTTCTATTGAAAATCTTCCTACTGAACAAGAACGTCCTACACCATGTGTTCCCTCGCCATGCGGTGCGAATGCTGAATGCCGAGAACAATACAACGCAGGATCTTGTACTTGTTTACCAAACTACTTTGGTAACCCTTATGAGGCATGTAAACCAGAATGTTTGCTTAACTCAGACTGTCCTTCAAATTTAGCATGTCAATTTAACAAATGTTATGATCCCTGTCCTGGTACTTGTGGCTTAAATGCACTGTGCAATGTTGTCAACCACAATCCGAGCTGTTCCTGCCGAGATCAGTACTATGGGGATCCGTACAAAATCTGTACATTTAAACCTAAACGTAAGTATACTGGTGTACCCATACGTACCCTTATTTAAACATCCTTGACGTATACAATTGTTAATTTCTAACAATTAATTCTTATTGCAGCTGAAAAAATAGAACCATGTAACCCATCACCATGCGGGCCTAACAGTAGATGCCAATCTCAAAATGAATTAGCTATTTGCACTTGTTTGGATGGCTACCAAGGATCACCTCCAATGTGCCGACCAGAATGTATGACTAATTCGGAATGCCCATTAGACAAGGCTTGTGAAAACTTCAAATGTATGAGCCCGTGTCCAAAAGGTTGCGGTACCAACACAGATTGCAGAGTAATTAAACATAATGCTATCTGCACTTGTAAGCTAGCTTATACTGGTGATCCATTCACTCAATGTTACGTAGTGCAAACTCAACCAAATACATCCTTGCAACCCGTTAATCCATGCCTTCCTTCCCCTTGTGGGTTGAACGCCATTTGTCGTGATATTGGGGGTATATCGTCATGCTCGTGCAATCCTGGGTATTACGGTAGCCCACCGAATTGTAAATCAGAGTGCGTTTTGAATTCTGACTGTAATAATGACAAGGCATGCATAAACATGAAGTGTGAAAATCCGTGTTTAGGTTCATGTGGTGTAAACGCCTTATGCAACGTCATCAACCATGTACCTATGTGTTCATGCCCGGAAGGATATCAAGGTGATCCGTTTGACGTCTGTAACTACAAACCCTTAGGTAAGCATTTCTGTATACATTACATTTTGCATTTAGGGCCGATTTTTTAAACTTGAATTGTTAAATCTGAACCAAATGTGTCACATTGTCAATTCGATTTAGTTTGAACCATTAGTTCAGTTTACTACTAATCAAAAATCGACCCAGTAAAGCGTATTAAAACTATTTACAGAAAATAACATGTGAATGCAATGACAACGAATTCCATTATTTCAGAACTACCACAAAGTGTAGACACTTGTAACCCATCGCCATGTGGTGCTAATACGCTATGCAATAACGGCGAGTGCACGTGTCTGCCTGAGTATTCCGGCGATCCGTATTTCGGTTGCCGGCCAGAGTGTGTGCTAAGCTCTGATTGCCCGTTGCATCTGGCTTGTTTACGCTCCAAGTGTATTGACCCTTGCCGTAACATGTGTGGGGCCAATGCTGAGTGCAACGTTTTCAATCACGTTGCAATATGTAGTTGTACGTCAGGAATGACTGGGGATGCTTTCACTCAATGCAACCAGATTACAAGTAAGTAAAGCAAAGATACAATGTATTTAGTATACAAAACAGGTAATTACAGAGCATCCTGATTTTCGATACCTTAATAACTAAGGGCTTCTGCAGTCTTAGTCGAGTTAGCAGTTTTCGCCGAGTTATCTCTGTTTAACTATAAATAACTCTAACCATGTTTGCTTTTAAGCACAGATTTTTCCATCGGACATGCCCATGTCTATTGTTATTGTGGTCATACAAAACTAGGTAATACCATACTTGTATAACATGGTAAATACATAAAAGATGACAGGTTAACTCGACCTATTCCTGAAATGGGTTTAAACAAGAGTTAATTTTCAATTATTTTATTCTAGCTAACTGTAGGTCAAATGTCACTGATTTACAAGTTATTTAACACTAGCGATCCGCCCTCGCTTCGCTTCGGTTTATGTGAGTATGATATATAGTCTATAGCCTTTCTCGATAAATGGGCTATCTAACACTTTTTAAATCGGACCAGTAGTTCCTGAGTTTAGCGTGTTCAAGCAAACAAACTCTTCAGCTTTGTAATAATTTATTTAACATTTTAGTTTTTTTTTAAATATCCGCCTTTTGATCCAAAACCGTGAATTGTGAAAAATATACTTCAGTCTGGGAACTAAAAATGCATTTATCAAATAGCTGATGAATGAGCAAATGCTATAAACAAAAACGCTCTAAAAAATTTAATAAACCTCAGAAATAAAAGGTTCTGACATCACTAATCCGAAGTTTTTTTGGAAACCTTATGAATTGGAAGTTATTTCCGCGATTTTTACGCCACGTGACATTTTTTTTTTTGGAATACCTAATCCTCTTCGATAGAAACGAAATTTAAAAATAGAAAACTTAATTGTGATAAGAACCTTATATATCTGAGGTTTTTGGAATTTTTGGCAAGTGGTTTTGTTTAAAGCATTTGGTCATTCATCAGCTATTAGAAAAATGCATTTTTAGTTCCCAAAGTGAAGTATTTTGTTCACAACTGACAGTTTTAGATCAATAGGTGGAACATTTTAAAATATATAAAAGTTAATTAGCTCGAGAACCAGTGGCATTAGACCCCTAGCAAATTAGCTCTAGTATAACCCCTTTCAAGGAATATGAGTAGGTCGAGTTACCTGTCACCAGTATAATACCTACATTGCTAAAAAATTATGTACCTTTTGACAGTTATATTATACTACGCGTTGTCCGCGACTCCGTCCGCGTAAATACATCTCGGGGTTCAAGATATATCCATAACAAATTTCATCGAGATCGATTAGACAGAAACACAAAAGAATAGACACTATAGATAGAATAGTGGTTGGTGATTTATATAATATTAGTATGGATTTATTAAAGGTTGAAGAAAAGAGCTGGATGTTTGGTGTCTAATAATTGAGTCAGAAAACGGAGGATATAAGGATATTTATATTTATTCGTTTATCACATGATAGAGTGTACTGGAGATCAAAAATCTAAAATAAGCAACACGGTATTATAGTCAAACCGTTCCTGTAGGTATATGGAAAACGTTCATGTATTTTAACGTGAGTTGTTTTTACAGAACCGATAAAGAGTCCATGTTTACTATCGCCGTGCGGACCCAACAGCATATGCAGAGAAGTCAATGGACAAGCTGTCTGCGCGTGCATTGAAAGTTTTATTGGGAATCCACCAAATTGTCGTCCAGAATGTATTCAAAGTACTGACTGTTCGCCATCTCGAGCATGCATTAATCGAAAATGTCAAGACCCCTGTCCTGGCTCTTGTGGAATTAATGCCATGTGCAACGTCATTAGTCACAATCCAATCTGTAGCTGTCCAGCCAGGTTTACTGGATCTCCATTCTCACAATGTTCTGGTACGTTACTAAATACTGGGTGACTGACTACGTATTTGTGAAAGATATTTCGTAAAACATTTGTTTGTTTTTAGTTATTCCGATTGATGATGCACCGTCTAACCCGTGCGTGCCTTCTCCGTGTGGACCGAATAGTATTTGCACGCCCACTGCGGGGGGCAGCTTCTATGCGTGCACATGTCAGCCCACATTTGAAGGTATCTCGCCGCAATGTAGTCGGGAATGCACAACAAGCGATGATTGCTCAATGGATAAAACGTGTATCAATTACAAATGTAAAGATCCTTGTTTAGGGTCTTGTGGAATCAACACAGTTTGTGTTGCGCATCTTCATACTTCCATGTGTTCCTGCCAAGAAGGCTATACAGGGGATCCATTTACTACATGCTACAAGAAACCACTACCCGCGCCAACAGACCCGTGTAACCCGACGCCCTGTGGTGCCAATGCACAGTGCAAAATATCAAGGAAGAATGTCGCGGCCTGCATTTGCGAACCCGGGTACTACGGAAACCCTTACGAATCTTGTAGACCTGAATGTGTAGTGCAAACTGATTGCGCATATAATAAAGCTTGTTTGAAGAATAAATGTATAGATCCTTGCCCTGGAACATGCGGTGTATCAGCTATTTGTCAAGTTATCAACCATGTGCCATCGTGTAGTTGTACATCTGGTTACACTGGAAACCCGTACGAGTATTGCCACATTGTAATAGACACACCAAGTAAGTTCAAGAGTTAACCACATGATTTTAACATCGAAGTCAAGCTAGTCGGTTGTGATCTTGATTACGTAGCTAGCGGTGCCGGGCTTGATTCCCGATAAGGGCATATATTAGTGTGATAAGCACGAGTAATTAACCGTAATTTTGGTTTGTTTTCTATGTACGTATTTAAGTATGTATATATCTATACATATATATCTACTAGTATGTATATATCTATACGTTTGCCGTTGTTTACCTTGCCTTGAGCTTATTTTAGGACTAGGTTAATTTGAGTAAAAAATTGTCCGCTAAGTATTATTTATTTATTAATCATACCGGCGGATTGTGCAGCCCTTAATTACGCTTTTGCTAGGGATAAGTACATACATCAATTCAGGAATAAAAAAAAAAAATTGCTTGAGAAACAAATACTTACCTTTGTTTTGTGCATTGCCTGATCATTATTGTTCATAAAGTAATACAAAACAACTGTACAGTCACCAGCAATAATATACTATCCAACATTGGTCTAACAAATATCTTACACGCCTCTTAATATCCGCACAACGTTGCAAAAATATGTATACATCAACTTTATTCCCATAGTAATAAGGTTAGTGTACATTTTTTTTTACTTTTTGACGTAGGTATATATAAATATTAGTGCTCTTGACTGTACCAGAGGCATAAGATAATGTCAGATATTTTGAGCACAATGCTTATAGCAAATGCAATAACATAATATTGCTTGAAACTAAAACCTCTAAAAAAAAACTTTTTTCAGGGCCAACCATAACCACTCCCTGCGAACCAAACCCATGTGGAAGCAATTCTATCTGTCATGACAACAGTGGTACAGCGGCATGCTCCTGCGCCCCGGAGTTCGTAGGATCTCCGCCTTATTGCCGGCCCGAATGCACGGTAAATTCTGAGTGCCAACCAACGAAAAGTTGCTCCAGGCAGAAGTGTGTCGACCCTTGTATTGGCACTTGTGGACAAAATGCCGACTGCAGAGTAGTGAACCATGCACCAATCTGCTCTTGTCGGTCAGGTTTTCAAGGAGATCCATTTATCAGTTGCGTGGTTGTTAACAGTAAGTACATAATATTTGGTTATTTAAACGCAGAATGTTAAAAATTACCCTATTTTAAGGTTCCATATAACATAAATAAAAAAATCGTTCAAGAGCATGTACGACCACGCTGTGTAGGATTTCGAAGCCGTTAGGTACTACAAACACAATAATCTCAAAAAACTATCTCAAAAACCAATCAAGTCTACTTGAGTTGATTAATATGAAACTCCAATATGTACTAGCTATTCGTATAACAAAGGGGTTAGGGTTAGTGTTGTAATTTGTAAGTCATACATTTTCAAGGTGAGCGGCCATTCGTAGAGTGGTAAATTATGATAGAATTATTGAAAATAAACATACGTTTAATACCCTTAAGTGCATCGAAGCCGAGATATTTAAATATTGATAAATATATGATATTTAAAAACTGAATACTTAAATCTTTAATATGTCCGCTCCGATATTAAGTAACGCCATACATTATATATGTCTATGTGTATTTAGAAGTCCTCTAAATAAGTATGTAAACTTCATTCGTGGCCGCTGAAAAAAAAATACAGTTTTCTTCATACAAATTTACCCAATGCCCTTTGAACAATGCCTTTGAAGGACATATTGGAGTTTGATATTTATCAACTCACTTAGTCGCGACAGTTTTCCTTTTAAATTCGTTTTATGTGCTTTCATTTAGGATATTTTCTAGATTTTTAGTATTTGTAGTTTTGGCTGTAAGGGGTGGGGACACGTAGGGAAATGGCACATTTATAATGACATAATATCACACACATAATGGTTACAAAGTTTTTAACTGGATAAAGAAGACCCGAGATCGTAGAGAATGAAATGCAATGGAAGAGGCCATACATACCATCACGCCTTCATCCCAGTGGGGTAGGCAGAGCTACAGAATTACCAACAACTCTTAAAACTTGTCATTAATTCTGTAACCACGTTTTGCACAACAGGCTGAAAAATAAGAAAAGGAAGAATGGTTCCACAATATTGTAATGAAAAACCGATATTTTTACCTTTGCTCTTCATGAACATTATACAATATTTATTTTACTTATTTCATCAGTAATCTTAGTGTGCAGTATAAATATCTATCTATATGCGTACAAAATATAAGTTTTGTAACTTTGATAGTTTTGAGATAAAGTTAGTATGACATACAGATGGACAGTCAAAGTGGAAACGGACATGGCAAAACTAATATAACTAGTTTGAATCGCGCACCGAGGGTTTTGAATCTAAATCATAAAATAAGTTGGGAAATGGATCTTTTGATAAACAGTAAAATGAAGCGTCTTTTGTACGTCAAACGTCAGATTATTCCGGTTAACGATTTCCTAGCAATTGAGGAACATTTGTAGATTCGCCATGTATGTCGGTTTGTATGTTACAGTCACCTTTTCTCGGAAACGTAAAAGTTACTCTGTTTTTATGCACAAAAAAATTATACCGTGCAAAGACCGTTAAATAAATTACTAAAACAATACGAGTATTTGGGAAGGGTTAACATTTTTGCGTATCGTGTGTCCGTCGGGATCTGAAGTAAAGTTCAGTTAATCCACTTTTAAGCACCGATTATTTTTTCCAGAAATACCGAGTTTGAAACAGAACCCGTGTTTACCATCTCCATGCGGACCACACGCACTGTGTCAAATTATTAATAGAGAACCCGTGTGCACTTGTATGAGCAATATCATTGGAGCGCCACCTAACTGTAGACCAGAGTGCACCGTTAACTCAGACTGTCCCAGTACGTTGGCCTGCATGAATCAAAAGTGCCGTGACCCTTGTCCCGGTTCCTGCGGTTTGATGACTGTGTGCCAGGTCTACCAGCATGCAGCAGTTTGCAGCTGCATTGAAGGATTTACAGGAAATCCCTTCCAGAGTTGCTTTATTCAAGAACATATCGGTAAGGACGTAACGAATCGCATAATCCATAATAAACATATCATAATTTGCACTTAAAATATTAAAAATACGTAATTACTTAGTTATTATTCATGACAGAATTTCGGCACCAAAAAAGCGGATACATTATCCTTGCTATGACCATTTTGATTGCAGATCCTCAACCTACTGTTTATGATAAGTGCAACCCAAGCCCTTGTGGAGCGAACGCTTACTGTAAAGATGGCCAATGTACGTGTAAACCAAAATTCTTTGGTAACCCCTACATGAGCTGCAGGCCCGAGTGTACGGACAATTCCGACTGCTCCACGCGGCTCGCTTGCATCAACAATGAGTGTTCTAACCCATGCGTGAACATATGTGGCCAGGGTGCTTTGTGCGAGGTCCACAACCACATCCCGATGTGCAGTTGCCCATCAAATACATCTGGAAACGCATTTTTCTCATGCACCCCTATCACAGGTAAACAAATTTATACACCCTATATGTAAACTAGCTTCTGCCCGCGAGTTCGTCTGCATTAACTAACCCGGAGATTCAGTTTTCAGAATAAAAGGTAGCCTATGTGTTAATCCAGGGCTTAAGCTATCGTCATTCCAAATTTCATTCAACTTCGTCTAGCCGTTTCAGCGTGAAGGACTCATACTCGTAAAATTTTGGTACACTTGGTACACTTTGGTCACAAAACATGTGCACAATAAAAGACGCACATCAAAAATATTTTATTTATTTATTTTATCATTAGTCGACCAAATAATCATACGGACAGTAATAAACTAATTTTGTTACAGTTATACCACAAAAAAGGAATTCTTGCTCACCGTCACCTTGCGGCCCTTATAGTGTGTGCCGCGCAATAAATGAACAAGCCGTTTGCTCGTGCCTGCTTGGTTCCATCGGTATGCCGCCGTCGTGTAGGCCTGAATGCGTAGTGGATTCCGATTGCTCAAATCTTATGGCGTGCTCAAATCAGAAATGCAATGATCCCTGCGTAGGGTCATGCGGTCTCGATGCTGAATGTAGAGTTCACAATCACAAACCAATATGTTATTGCCGAAATGGTTTTACTGGTGACCCATTCTCCAGATGTTTAATAGTCATCGATCGTGAGTATCAGAAATAGCTGTACGTTGAATTGAAATCGCAAAATATTCGTTGAATATTTAATACTTACAAAATTACAATTTCCACAGGCGATCATATTACAAACACATCCCCATGCGAGCCTACTCCCTGCGGTCCTAACTCAATTTGCCGAGCTGTGGGCGACTCACCATCGTGTTCATGCTCAGTTGGTTTCACTGGGACACCTCCATACTGTCGCCCGGAATGCATCACAAATAGCGAGTGTAGCTTTGATAAAGCGTGTATTAGAAACAAATGTGTTGATCCCTGCCCTGGAGCCTGCGGACACAATGCTATATGTCGTGTCATCAGTCATTCGCCTCAATGTGTTTGCCAGTCGGGATATGAATGGAACTCATTTGATCAATGTCTACCGATCATCAAAGGTATCGAAATCTACATAAATTTAATAACAACGCTTTATTGATTATTTATAAGTATGCAAAAGCTTTATGAACTAAATCTTATTACAAAAAACGTTACATTCTAGATCCAAAACCAGTCATCAGCATCACACAAAAACCATGCTCGCCAAATCCATGTGGCATAAATGCAATCTGCCAAGAACGTAATGATGTAGGCAGCTGCACATGTCTAAATGGATACTTTGGTAATCCGTATGAAGGTTGCAGGCCAGAATGTCTACTTAATTCAGACTGCTCAGAAAATCTAGCTTGCATGAATAATAAGTGCCTAAATCCATGTCCAGGCTTGTGCGGCTCCAACGCTCGTTGCCAAATGGTTAACCATTACCCTATGTGTGTATGCTTCGATAGATACGTAGGAAATCCGTACGATAGTTGCATTCTACAAAAAGGTAAGTACTGCATTGTTTTAACCTTATTTACCAGCTTAATCAGATGAAAACGATGTTAAATTAAACAATGTTAATCGACTGTTACTTTATACAGTTTCACAGCTGTTAACGCTCTAATCGTCAATTGAGTGGTTAAGATCGTGAAATTGGTAATTTGCAATTTGTAAATTGGCTGGTTAAAAGTGTTTCATACTTAAATAAATAAATAAGTGATTGTACCAGGGACCCGATAACCCATTCCCCGATCAAAGCCTTTAAAAGACACCTCTCGAAACCCACTAAAAGAATAACCCCTTTGGAAGAAATATATAACCTAGTTATTTGTTAAACTAACCATTCACATAAGGGAAACCTAAAGATCTAAAGCTCAGATCGTCAGTAGTAAGTTGATATCCTTCTCTTATTGCATAACCAAATAGCGCTTAAAAAGCCCATCGAACGGCTTTTTATAAACGTAACCCTTATAAATACACTGATAATTAATACTTATATTTTTTTTAGATGAACCTTCTGACCCATGCAATCCATCACCATGTGGGTCTTATAGCACGTGCAGAGTTTTAAATGGCAAGGCTATATGCACATGTATGCCACAATATTTTGGGAGCCCACCCAATTGTCGACCAGAATGTTTAACTAACCCAGAATGTCCTCCCAGTAAAGCTTGCATCAAGCAAAAATGTACTGATCCGTGCCTTGGATCGTGTGGTGAAAACTCCCAATGCCACGTTTACAATCATAGTCCTTACTGTACATGTTTAAGTGGCTTTGAAGGAGATCCATTCACTAGATGCACAAAACAAAATGCAAACCTACCTAGTAAAAAAATTCCTTGCGAACCGAATCCATGCGGTCAATTTGCTACCTGTATAGACGTTAGTGGAGCAGCCATATGCAGTTGCAGACATGGCTATATTGGTGTCCCACCAAACTGCGCTCCTGAGTGTACAATAAATGAAGACTGTCCAAATAGTAAGGCATGTATTCGAGAAAAATGTCTCGACCCATGTCGCGGCTCTTGTGGAACTTACGCCGATTGTCGAGCAATGAACCATTTGGCTATATGTACTTGTCCAATTGGCTATAGCGGCAATCCATTCGTTAACTGCTATCCAGATCGAGGTAAATATTCAAAAACAGTTTCTTAACAACAAACAAAATGTTATTATTTTTTAGTTTTTTTCTATTCGCATCTTGTATTGTTTATTGCAGAGCCTCCAAAAGAACTCTTAAATGACCCCTGCGCACAATCACCATGTGGAATCAACGCAATATGTAGTAACGGTTCATGCTTATGCATTTCTGGCTATCAAGGAAATCCTTTCATTGAATGTCGCCCGGAATGCACAAACGATAATGAATGTCCAAAGCAACAAGCCTGTGTCAAATATAAATGCATGAACCCGTGTAAGAATGCATGTGGATTAGATGCAATTTGCAATGTTTACAACCATATTGCAATTTGCGACTGTCCTGCTCCTTTACTAGGAGATCCTTTTATAGCTTGTCGCCCTGCAATAGGTAAGTTTAAGTTTTTAAATACTGACGTATTACGAATTTGCGCGATAAGTTTGCACTTGACAGAAATTATTACATTAAACATATTGTCTTTTTATAGCTCCTACCGTAAGTGACCCCTGCACACCACACCCATGTGGTCTTAACAGCATATGTCGCGCGGAGGGTACCGTGGCACACTGTTCATGCCGGCCACCTGCACTCGCAGAGCCGCCCAGCTGTCAACCAGAGTGTCGCGTCGACAGCGACTGTCCCGCTGACCGCGCCTGTCGGAACTCTAAATGCCGCGACCCCTGTCCTGGCGCATGTGGCACCAACGCAATCTGTCAAACGAGAATGCACTCTCCTATTTGTGCTTGCCCAATCAATTTTGTTGGAGATCCATTTTTCCGGTGTTTCTCAGGTAATTTATTTACTTTAACATTGCATATGAATCAATAGTTTGCCCTTGGGTTTTTTTTATTTACTTATTGTATTTCTCGTTCTCTTTAGTGTTTTCGTAATAATTGCTCCTAGTGCTATGAGAGTCCTTGTTTATCAAGGTCACGCATATATAGAAACCGGGTGCCTGCTGTTTCACATAATTATCTTTGGTCATAATATATTTGTTAACATTATTTTTATATGGCTACAACCGTAAACTTATTAGAACTTCTCAAATTTGTAACGTGTATATTATCTAAATTTCTTAAATACATAATTTATAAAGATACGGCTAGGTTCGGTTAGGTTTTTAGTTAAACGGGACTTAATCGCTTACAGTAATCATTATGAATTGTTACCTCTACGTTTCGATCGTATTGCACGCCACGAGAAGACTGAAGGGGCTGGCATCAATGTCTGCGGGTGGTGCGATTTTTCCAACCTACCCGCTGTTTATTTTGGTTTAACTAGGTACAATTATGCGTGAATACCGTGAAACTTTAAGTAAATCTAGGTCAGCTGGTCTATTGTCTAACGCACTCGCAATCGCAATCGACTTCAAAGCGGAACAATTGTTTTCATTTTGTATGCAGACAAGCCTTCGATTTTCAAAATTAAAACGATTGCGATTGTGAGTGCGAGTGCCTAGGGCAATAGCCCCTCGGGTTTGATTTATAAAAATCCTAAAAAATTACTATTTCTAAAAAAGTTTGTTAATACTTGCGATAGTGCCGATGATAATGACCGAAAATTTCTAACCCCATTATAAATTATAAATAGTAAAGACCTGTTACATCTACAGTAGATGACACATAATATAGACCTTTAGAAAATACTAGAAACGTATATAAACATTTTAAACGGCGTATCTGTTAGCTGTTAGACATTACGTTATTGAATTAAACTTTCAAATCTATAATACAAGTGTGATATGTTTCAGCGCCAATTACGGAGTCCAAGGTTGTCTCGCGATGTGGTGACTGCGGGCCCAATGCAGAGTGCATCGATGGACAATGTCGATGCAAATCGAATAACTTCGGAGCAGCTCCATTCTGCCGGCCAGAATGTCTTAGCTCCAGTGACTGCGAGTGGCGTTTTACTTGTGTGAACCGTCGCTGCGTAGACCCCTGCTCCGGCGCGTGCGGCCGCGGTGCGCTGTGCTCACCCGTTGCACACCAACCGCGCTGCGAATGTCCCCCTTCCACTACTGGAAACCCTCTCGTTGCTTGTCGACACTTTGATGACACCAGTAAGACAGACTCAAATAAAACATAGCTTTGTCTAGTAAAAATTTACGAATGTGTTGCTAGATATTACAGTGAGGTGTGATAGATGGCAACCTTTGTTTTCGCTTTTAAAACTTAGGCATGGGTTTTACTAGTGAAACGGAGTGAGCCGTTCTGTCAAAAAAATTCGACATTATTTACTACATATTAGGCGACTGCTTTACGGAAAGCGCTTGAAATATTTTTGCTTCTCCGTGAAAAATGGTACGTACTTGAATTTTCTTATCTCACGTACTGACTTAATGTTTCAGCAATGCCTCCGAACCCGTGTCATCCATCACCTTGCGGCCCCGGAGCAATTTGTCGGTCTAGAGGTACCGGAGCATCATGTGAATGTGAGCCGGGTATGCATGGCGACCCGTACACCGTATGCAGACCTGAATGTCTGGCTGACTCAGACTGCTCACCAACACGGGCTTGCATGCGCTCGCACTGTCGCGATCCATGTGTCGGTAGTTGCGGTATCGGAGCAGATTGTGAAACCGTCAATCATTTACCACTTTGTTCTTGCCCTCTTGGTACTAAGGGAAATGCTTTCGTGAGATGTGAAGAAGTAATAAAACCAGGTAATGTTCATGAGAAATGTTTAAGTGTGGTGAGAGTACAAACTAGGACCTAAATAATAATATGCCGTATTCTGCTGCAGTGCCGCCGTGTGATCCGTCTCCGTGCGGACCGGGCGCCTTGTGCCGGGCGGTGGGCGAGAGTGCAGTATGCTCATGCCCGCCGGGAACGAGCGGTGACGCGGCTGCAGCCGGCTGCCGACCCGAGTGCGTCGTGAGCTCTGAGTGCCCGCGTGATCGCGCCTGCGTTCGCAACCGCTGCGTCGACCCCTGTGTCGGCACTTGTGGGACGGGCGCAGAATGCCGCGTATTTGACCACGCACCTATTTGCTCCTGTCCACCATCAACGGCTGGTGATCCGTTCCAAGAATGTACACCGGGAGGTAATTTTGTATTACCTAATTCTATTAAAACTTAATTGCAGTGCACCTAGTTGATTCGCTTTAATTAATCATTATCGCTGTTCAGGAGAATTTCTGTTTTCCCATGACTATTGGTCATATAATAAAACCATTCAAACTGAAGTTAATGTAAAAAAAATATCACAGAAAGGGGTTTGGGTAAAAGTGTTGTCATTTGTAAAAGTCATACATTTTCAAGGTGAGTAGCCATTGGTAAAAGTGGTAAATTATGATAGAATTATTCAAAATAAACATCTTTTGTTATTTAATGTAATACTCTTAAGACTGCACCGAGCGTACGCCGGTCGGTATTTGTACTACAAATGAAAACACAACTTATAGGGTATATCACATAGTTTAATAACAATTCACCTGCGAGTTATCAACTTAACGGAAGAAAGTGGCCACCTTTTCCCGATAAGCTGACTACTCAAATGGTAATTGTGATTAAAGTTTGTTACGCGTCCCATAAATTGTATTTGTACTTGCGCTACAAAAATGTATCGTCTGATTGCAAGGAAATTCTTTAGTTAATTAGAAAACACAATAATAGTAATGAGGGCGCCACTGGACGCTCGACGTTTGCTTGGCGCAGTCTTAAGTGCATCGGAGCCGAGATATTTAAATATTCATACCTGGGTGTACTTTTAGTATCAAAACTGAATAACTAAAAATCGGTTGTACGTTATTTTACAGACTGAAGTTGTTTAGAATTTCATTTCATAGAATTTTTTTCTCGTATTATCATTTCATAGAATAATCAATATGTAGAATAATTACTTTGAAGACTTTTAAATCATCGTTTTTTATTTTAAATAAAATTCAATGTTTCTTTTTTCATATCATAGAATAGCAAATTAAATATTCTTTGTTCTCATATTATTTATTTAAAATATAACTTAATAACAATAAAATCAACTTATAGAGTAGGGTGCAGTTTGTGAAGGTGTGTGAAATGAAACGTTTGAAAAAAAGCATACGATTTTAATTTGCAGTCAAATGGTATCGCATAGCTTATTCAAGGGATATAAAAAAAATAACCTCGAAGGCTAAGGCGGGAGCTTGCTTCGCTTCGCTCCCGCCATAGCCTTCTAACCTAACCTATTCAAGTCGGTTCTGCCCAGAGAGGTCTTGCTCGCTCGCTTCGCTCGCTCGCTCACTCATATTTATATCATAATTTAGTATTTATCTTATAACCCAACCTTCTAAAAAATGCACTGACCAAACAATATTCGTTGAAAAATAATTATATTGTTTGATAAGTATGTGTAATGAAAAAATAAAATTACAAAATTCATTGAATTGATTTTCTGTCGAATTTGTTTCTTTCAAGTAAATAGTTAAAAAAAAAAAATATACGAAGCAAAAATACAAGGACCAAATAGTATATGAAACATTTTCTGTGAAACAAAATTCTGTAATTTTTCAGTCTGTAAAACAAGGGGACACCCTAAAAATCTTCAATATCTCCGCTCTGATATTATTTAACGCCATAAATTATATATATATCTATATGTATCTAGAGGATCTCTAAATGACGATGCAAAAATCACCCGAGGCCGTTAAGAAAAAAAGTCAATTTCGTTCATACAAACTTACCCAAAGCCCTTTAATTTAAGATTCCAGAACCCACAGATATGGTTTTTTGATGGACAAAGTCCGATTTCAACAATTATTTAATATTATTTTAGTTCTTTAGATCAATAGGTCAGAATATTTTAACTACCTATACAACAGCACGACACAATTTTAATAAGGCGCGCGTCGAAGCGCTTACACCGTTGACCATGAGTCTGTTATTGCTTAATCCGCGCGCCATTATAGTTGCGTCCTGCTGTACCTGCTTGAATCTATTTATTTTCAAAATACTATTGAATAATATTTACTAAGTATTGACTATGATTGAAAAGGGCATGCTTCGATGGTTCGGTCATTTGGAAAGGATGGATGAAAGATCGAAAGTGAGTGGACGGGTCGGAAGGGGCCGCCCTAGGCGTACTTTTTCGAGTCAAATCGGTGAAATACTGAAAAAGGGCCGAATCTTAAGTATCCGAAACCGACGTGCGTGCATGACTCGATGTATGAATGTGGAAGAAGCGAAAGAAATTTGTTAAGATCGTAGCAAGTGGAAAGAAGTGGTCTTTGCCTACCCCTCTGGGAAACAGGCGTGATTTAATGTACTTATGTATGTATGTAATATTTACTTTTTCAGAACGACACGACGATGATCCTTGCAACCCTAACCCGTGCGGACCTCACGGGTCATGTCGCAATGGCTTTTGCTCATACCCAGAATGTATTGTCAATGACGATTGTCCCGGAGACAGAGCTTGCATTAATCGGAAATGTACAGATCCATGCGTTGGAGCTTGTGGTCTAAACGCAATTTGCTCAGGAGTAAGACACTCGGCCATATGCTCGTGCCCCAGCGGATACACAGGCTCTCCATTTGTGCGCTGTGAACGTATAATAGTCCCGCCGCCGGCGCCGGAATGTGTTAGTGACGAGCAGTGCTCCGACAACGCTGCCTGCATTGACTCTCGCTGTTCACCTGTTTGCGGACCTAGTAACTGTGGGCTTAACGCTCGCTGCGTAGCTAGACAACATAGAGCACGGTGTGCTTGTTTACCTGGATACGAAGGCGATGCTTACACCGGTTGTTATTCAGGTAAGCTTAAACCTTTTTTCGCTTCGGTTTATGCGAGTATGATATATAGCCTATAGCCTTCCTCGATAAATAAGCTATCTAACACTGAAAGAATTTTTCAAATCGGACCAGGAGTTCCTGAGATTAGCGCGTTCAAGCAAACAAGCAAACAAACTCGTCAGCTTTATGATATTAGTATCTATAGATTATTTCTTAACCTTTCATTTATGTTCATTTACAGTGCAATGTCATAGTAACAATGACTGTCCGTATGACGAGAGCTGTGAAGGAGGGTCATGCGTGAAGGTGTGTCCTCGCGTGCGTTGCGGAGTGGAAGCGCATTGCGCGGCGCGCGGACACGTAGCTACGTGCGAGTGTGATAGTGGCGCGCGCGGCAACCCTTGGACCGCATGCCAGCGCGCCGAGTGCGCCGTCGATGACGACTGCGCAGCGTGGCTAGCCTGCCGACGTGGCACGTGCGAGAACCCCTGCCCGGGAGCCTGCGCCCAAGGAGCGCACTGTACCGTAGCGCGCCATGCTCCCATCTGCGAATGCCCACGTGGCACCCAGGGCAACCCCAACATTGAATGTCGACGAGGTATATATATATCTATATATACATATTATTATATCAAAGGCAAACCTGATTCACTGACTTACATATCAACGCACAGCCCAAACTCTTATACTTACCTCTAGTATGCTGCTTAGCTCAAATACTCTTACTTCTAGAATTCTGTTATTTGGCATGGATACGTGATATCGTCTGTGAAATATTAAGATTTAAAGTGCTAATTCTTCTTTGAGTCAATTGTCCTAACAGCTAAAATTAAAAATACCAACAAACTGAAAAATGCTTATACTTACAACGAATTTTAAAGAAAAACCATCATGACTAAGTAAACTTTATTGGTTTCTGAGGTTTATACCTACTAAAATTATCTAAAAGAACACCAAATAGAGAATTCGGTCATACTTGTTGTTTTTTGAGATAGTTTTTGTATAGTAACGGCTTCGGAAACCAAAACACTGAGCATGGTCAGACATGCGCTTGTCTGGTTTTAGAAATAAGAATAACTGCATCCTCAACCGATAATAAACCCGACTAAAAATACAAAAATTACGAACTTTCCACTGTATTGTACTTACCAATAGGATCCACGACAAGGATCATATCATTCTAAATCTTGTTGACCCTATCGGTCCTTTGGTATAAATTCATAGTTGAATCGATCGATCCGCCATATAGTGTTGTTGTTCGTGGTTGAAACCCGTCTTTATACTTATATTTGTTATTTTTATAGTAACGACAGATGTGGAATGTGAGAACGACGCTGGATGTGGATCGGATCTGGCGTGTCTGCAAGGCAAATGTAGAAACCCGTGCGACGCAACATCATGCGGCACCCGCGCCGTGTGCCGTGTGGCCAACACCCTGCCCTTCCGTACGCTCGTATGCGAATGCCCCAAACCACTCACAGGCGACGCCTCTGTGCAATGCAACCCACGTAAGCTAGATATAATAATACATAACCTAGATTAAATAGCTTAGAAACAATGTATTGTATACAAAGATAAAGTAAACTGTGATTTTATGTTATTGTTTAAAAACCAGGTCCAAATTCTTTCAACATCGACGAGGCTTGTTGTAAAATAAGAGTGCAATTAATATGTGGGTATAACGTAGGTATCTACAACTTTTTATCAGTGCACTTTTGTATATATGAACCTACACGTTAAATTATAATTATGTTTTTTGGGGACCAATGCCACTTATATAACACGGTTCTAAAGTGGCCTAGGGATTAAATTGGATTTAGGTAAAACTTTACACTGTAAAAATTACCTACACGTTTTCTATACTTCTCTTCACTCTTAATCGTGGTTATTAGAAGTGTCATATAAAGGTCGCGATACGTCTCCTGAACCCATCGAGCTTTACAAATAAGAATACTATATCTATCTGATCAATAACGTATTTCTTGTGTTATTCAATATGCATGGTACTTATAATTGGGGTACAGTCTCCTTCAGTTATCAATTTGAGTCCGATAAAAATGATGTACATAAAAGATAAATGCACATTATAGGGGGAGAATGTAACGAGGATTCAGAATGTGGCACCGAGGAGCAGTGCTCGGAGAAACGCTGCGTGCCGGTTTGTGTGAGAGGCGCGTGCGGTGTCGGCGCCGAGTGCCGCGGGCGCGACCATCGCGCCGCCTGCACCTGCGTGCCGCCACTGCAGGGAGACGCAAGGATCGCCTGCACGCCCGGTTAGTACCATCAAATAGAACCACTGCCTGACTATTGTCTATCCATGTATCAGCCCGTATATCTACATGTCATAACTAGGTCTTTATTGCGCTTTTTAATTACTGGGAAGTACAAATGGTCGAACCACAAAATCAATGATTCTGGCGCTTAGCCCCGCATTCAAACCCTGATCATTAATAAATACTGTCAACAATACAGGTGTACCTGATGTTCAATGTACATCGGATTCTGAGTGCGGCTCTGCGGAAGCGTGCGTGGCTCGACAGTGCGTGCCGGCATGCGCGGGCGCGTGCGGCGCCGGCGCGCAGTGCGAAGCCATCCAGCACCGCGCACGTTGCCACTGCCCACCCGGCACCGCCGGAGACCCTGCGCGCACTTGCTACACACGTAATAATTTATATTGATCATTGTAATAATTACCTTACCAATGATTTTAGTGCCTAAAATGAACTATTAATTTTCAGCCGAATGCACAACCGATGACAACTGTCCATTCGATAAGACGTGTATAAACGGATATTGCCAAGACCCATGCATTCTGGGGTCACCTTGCGCTCGAGATGCGGTATGCGAAGCAATCGCTCACGTAGCAACGTGCCGCTGCCCACCGGGCACGCAGGGCGACCCGCGGCGTACTTGCATCTCTGCCGTCTGCCACTATAATGACGACTGCGATGACACGCAGATCTGCGACCGCCTCAACCGTATGTGCCGGCCTGCTTGTTCGGACAATGCTTGTGCACCAGGAGCATTGTGTGCGGCCCTGAAGCATCGGCCCGTCTGCTCGTGTCCACCAGGTCGATCTGGCGATGCCTATTTACGCGGCTGTTCCTTACAAGATGATCGCCCCGAGTGCACAAGCGACTCTGAATGTTCAGCTCCTTTGGCGTGCTTAAATGATCGCTGCGTTGATCTGTGTACGGGTAACCCCTGCGAGGCTGGCCTCGTTTGTAAGACTGTTGACGTACTACCTTTGCGCGCAGTGGCGTGTGTCTGCCCTGACGGCGGCCGCGTGGCCCCAGACAGCGGTTGTCGGGCGCCCCCAGACGCCGAGTGCTCGGTAGATGCCGATTGCGCCAATAGTCAATCTTGCCGCCGCGGCAGCTGCGTTGAAGCCTGTAGAGCGGACCCGTGTGGACTCAATGCTCTTTGCGAATCAATAGACCATGCCTCCCGATGCTCATGCCCGGCGGAATATACTGGAAATCCAAGAATCGAATGTAGCTTAGGTAATATTTTTTTGTTTTTTCGTTCTTCAATTTCATAATCTAGGTATACCTACCAAATAAGATAGTAGAATAAATAACAATAGGATTCACATTTTTGGACCTTATTTCAATGGAATAAGGTGAAAAAATGTAAACATCTTTGACCTGGACTGTACATAACCTACTGGATGTTTTTATAGAACCCAGACAGCCATCGATATGGGAATGCTATAACGATGAAGAATGTGGCCCTGAGCGGACCTGTGAGGATCGCCGGTGCATTAACCCATGCAATGTTGCCTGTGGCGTTGGTGCTTTGTGCCGGGTTATCGACCACAAACCTCAATGTTCTTGCCCTAACGGATTTGAAGGCAATGCTCTGGACCGATGTATATCTCGTAAGTTCTTACATAGTAAATAATAATAGGGTCTAAAACATCATATTCAGTACCCACTAGCTTTCTTAAATGTAGGTGAATTAGTTATAAATATATAATTTCAACTTTCAGAATCGTTGGTTCCAGTAGGTTGCAAAGCAAATTCGGAATGTCCATTATCCCAAGCATGCATAAACAATGTTTGTGCCGAGCCATGCGCGTGCGGATCACATGCTGATTGCACAGTTGTGAGACACCATCCCGTATGCTATTGTGAAAACGGATTTTCAGGCAACCCGTATATTGGTTGCACCAAAGGTTTGTTTTCGTCAAATGTATAAACCATCCATAATTTATTTTTATATCCGATAGCGTACTTATGTACTTTTTTTTGGCAGTTGGATGTACATCGGACTCTGAGTGCCTTGACAGCGACACGTGTTACAACGGCGCCTGCATTAATCCCTGCACATTGGAAGCGCCTTGCTCTATTAGTGCAGAATGCTTTGGCAGATCCCATCGAGCAAATTGCCGCTGTCCAGTCGGCACTAGTGGGAACCCATTCACAAGATGCCAACCAGTAGAGTGCGAAATAAATGCTGATTGCAACGATGACAGTGTCTGCACTAAAGGAGTTTGCCGCCACGCATGTTCAACAGATGGTCGAAATCCCTGTGCGAGCAATGCCGAGTGCTTCGCACGAAATCACGCCGCGTCCTGCAGATGTCCGCCCGCGCTTCCTATCGGTGACCCTCTTACTTACTGCCAGAAGGCCCCAATAGGACCAGAATGTCAATTGGACAGTGACTGTCCCAGTAGCCACGCATGCCTTAGAGATCAATGTCGTGAAGCTTGTACCGAATTACAGCCATGTCAAAACAACGCACGTTGTTCAGTTTCGGATAGTGTACCTTTCCGCACGTTAATATGCCGCTGCGCTGAGGGATACATTCCCGATGTCGGTGGAGCTTGCAAACCTGCACAATTACCACCTCCGAGCTGTTCAACTGACGATGATTGTAACAATCACGAATCTTGTGTCAACAGAATTTGCCGAAACCCTTGTAACTGTGGTGAGAACGCAGAATGTTTCGTGCGAAACCATCGTCCAGTATGTTCATGCCGTGAAGGTTTTGATGGAAACCCATATCATACTTGTCGCACAGTTGGCTGCCGCGCCGACACAGAATGCGAGTCACATCAAGCCTGCGTCAATGGCAATTGTGTAAACCCATGCTTATTAAACAATAATTGTGGTCCCAATGCGGATTGTTATGTAGAAAGGAACCAACCACTTTGCCGTTGTCGTTCTGGATTCGAAGGAGACGCATATGAGGGATGCAACGCAATCGAATGTAGATCAAATGGCGATTGTCCTTTAGATAAAGAATGTCACGCACATAGGTGCATCAACCCATGCTATAGAAACACAAATTGCGGCACATACGCAGTTTGTCTGGTGCGAAATCACATAGCTATTTGTAAATGTGAGCCAGGATTTTCTGGAAGTCCTTATGTGGAATGTAAACCGGAAATTACAGCAGAATGCTACATTGATGCAGATTGCCCATCTAAATCAGCCTGTTTATCGTCTAAATGCGTTGACCCTTGCACAGTACTAAAACCATGCGCCAAACCAGCTCAATGTGATGTTTCGCCTACGTTACCTGTCCGCACAATGATTTGTACTTGTCCACCAGGATACATAAGCAGCGGTGGAGGATTATGCCGTCCAATTCCAACAATATCAGATAATGTTTGCGAAATCGATACAAATTGCTCATCAAACCATGCTTGCATATCTTCAGTTTGCCAAAATCCATGCGAATGCGGGCCAAATGCTGACTGTCAAATAAAGAATCATAAGCCAGTCTGCGCGTGTCGACCAGGGTTTATTGGTGACGCACGAACTGGCTGTTATGATATACTATGCCGTTCACATTTTCAATGCTCAGACGATGAAACTTGTATAAATAACCGATGTGTGCCAGCATGTTCTGTCGATGGAGAATTATGCGGAATTTCGGCTGAATGCTATGGAAATAACCATCGTGCTTCTTGTCGCTGTCAAATCGGAACTGCCGGTAATCCTTCAAATGGATGTACTCCTATTGGATGCCGAGCTAACTCTGACTGTCCGTCGGATAGACTATGTACAAACTCTCAATGTATTGAGCCCTGCACAGAGAACACCTGTGAACAACCTGCAGAATGCAGGGTACACCTTCACGAAGTACATTGCGTATGTCCGCCTGGTTATCAGAGTACTGAGAAGGGATGTAATAAAACTCTGGGACCAGAATGCATTTCTGATGCAGGATGCCCAGCAGGAACAGCGTGTCTGAACGCGAAGTGCATCAACCCTTGCCTTGAGACTATTCCTTGTGGTAATAAGGCAGAATGTAGAGTGGTCGACACGTTACCAGTAAGAACAATGATTTGCGAATGTTTGCCTGGATACAGCGGAAACGCCCTAATTGAATGCACTCCAAATAAACGTAAGTAATAAATTAGTTTCGCAGTTAAACTCAAAATGTTGTATGGATTTAAAACGCTCATTAAGCGTTGTTAGCGCTGAATGCGTTTGATGTATTAACGAGTGCTTTATGCAATAAATATTTTTGACTATGATTTTGATTTAATTTCGTATTTACTTTTGTTGCAGCACCAACCGCTGTATGCATAGAAGGCCAAGCAGTTGACGTAAATGGCGAATGTGTGCCGTGTCGTGCATCGGATGGGCGCGTCGTGGACTCCCGCGGGCGCTGCGTGTGCGACGCGACGCGGGGACTAGTGCCGCGCGGCGACGAGTGCCTGCCCGCCGCCAGCTGCCGCCGCGACGACGACTGCGACGACCGCGACGTCTGCCGCAACAGCGTCTGCATCCCCGCCTGCAAGGCCGAGCCCTGCGGCTTGCATGCCACCTGCACTGCCCAGGGTCACCGTTCCATTTGTAATTGCGCTAACGGATACACCGGAAACCCTAGAGAACAATGCAATGCTACCACGCCAAATTATCGTACAGACTTCCCTCTTCCAGAAATGGAGGTACGTAATTCGAAATTAAACCAGGGACTACAGTTTCAGTATCGCGATCCGCAAAAAAATATCTTTTTTCACTTATCCCAACGAGATGACCCGGTTGATTTAAACTATTTACTCGGAAAAGTTCAGTTTACTTAATCTTCAACTTAAATTTTAGGTATCCTGCCTCGCATCTGCAGTGCAAGTGAGCCTGAAGATCAAGGATTTTAATGGCGTACTATATGTAAAGGGCTACAGTAAGGATGAACGTTGTAGACTGGTAGTTCATATACCTAAACATGAGGACAGCCTTAAATTCGATCGAATCGACTTTACTGTGCGCTTCGGAGACTGCGGCTTGGTACACGTTAATGTAAGTTATTCTTTTTTATTTAGTTTTATGTACTTATTTATAAGAAGTCGTCAATATTTTTGTATCTTACAAAAAAAGTCTTACAAAGAAGGTAAGTATGCCTTTTGAACGCCTAGCAGCGAAGTAATACGACGTGTCTCAGACACTACAGTCTTGTGTCGTATGAAGTTTGGCGGCAATTAGGTACCGACGTTTGGCGTCAGTGCCACCACAGGTTCCACGAATTTCCGATGTCGTACTTTGCCGGTTTTGGAGATCAAAAGTTAAAAAGAATGTTTGCATAAAAGTAATTGGCCTTTTCAGGGTATGGCGAGCTTTGTGCTAGTGATGCAAATTCATCCAACATTGCTAACATCAAATGCCAAGGCGTTCCACATCAAGTGCATCTATCAGACGGGTGAAAAAAATGTAACGCTGGCATTTAATGTGTCGATGTTGACTACGGCCGGTACTATCGCCAACACCGGCCCCCCTCCTACCTGTTCAATGCGAATCGTATCACGAACTGGAGACGAAGTTAGCTCCGCTGAGATCGGAGAGAACCTCGTCTTGCAAGTCGACGTTCAACCGTCAAGTACGTACCCCCACAATGTTGAAATAGCTAAATTATATTTAGAACATTTTTAAGTTTTTAAATATTCTCATAAATGTGTTTTTTTTTTTAATATGCTCTTAAATGTGATTACTGTATGGCAACGTTTCTTCTCCAAAGACATCTATGGCGGATTTGCGCGCAGTTGTATCGCAAAGACGAGCGAAGCATCGACGAATGTAGAGAACGAGTACACAGTGACAGACGCGGACGGTTGTGCCACGGACGCCACGATCTTCGGCGACTGGGAACGCAGCGAAGACGGCAGCGCGCTGCGCGCCGCTTTTAATGCATTTAAATTCCCAAGTAGCGACAACATACGCTTCCAATGTAACATACGCGTCTGTTTTGGAAAATGTCAACCGGTAAGACAAATCAGCTTAAAACTAGACTTATGTCATCGTAGTACCTACGGCAACCGGGACAGTAGGTACTTAAGCTTAGCCTTAGTTTCGTTACAATACAATACAATACAACAATACAAAACACTTTTTTGAACACCAAACAAAAACATAACAGAGAAACAGCAGCACAATTACCTACCTAACGTCGAAGTAATTTGAACACCTTTAATAACTTTTGCCCGTGACTTCATCCGTGTAGAACTCATTTATTCGACCGACGATAGCATACTGTTTTCAAACATTTCCCAATCGCTCAAGGTTATCTGGAAGAGATCCTTTAAAGGCAAAAGTTTGCCTTTGTACATACCTTTTGTGTTTCTGTATACTTTGTTGTTTGTTATTTTCCCGTTTGTACAATAAAGTACGTTTACATACGTATACATAACATATCGGCCGTATACCAAAACTTGCCCAAGTTTAACCGTTTTTGCGTGATTGAAGGAAAACATCCAACCATCCTCTCAAACTTTTACACAAAAGTGTGGTATTGAACCATGATTGAACATAACTTTTAGTGTTTTTTGACAAATCTTGAAGTCTTAAGTAATGTGTGACTCATTTAAACCAAACTTGATACAATCATGGAGCCAATTCATATTATCTCCACTATAGTAAACGGTGACCGATGACTCAAGCAGCGCGAACTCGTAACATTTGTTTCACAGATAAATTGCTGGCTATACAAGAAATAAGTACACTGGTCAAAACAATTCTCCGTATTGTCCCCTACAGCCAAAACTGCAAATACAAAAATCTGAAAAATATCTTAAATGAAAGTGCATATAACGAATTGAAAAGGAAAACTATCACGACTAAGGAGACTTAATTAGTTCCTGAGATACAGGCGACTAAAGTGTTTATACATACCAAAAATCATCTAAGACAGCACCAAATAACTTTAAATAGAAAATTAGTTCATACATGTGGTTTTATGAGATAGTTTTTTGTGTTTGTCGTTACGGCTTCGGAACCCTACACTGAGCATGTTCCGAAATGCTTTTGCCTGGTTTTTGTGTTACGAATCACTGGTCAAAATCTAGGATTTGACATTATCCTATGAAAATGTTTATTAATCAAACTTTGAAAATGTTTACAGGTTAACTGTCGCGGAGCCGATGCTTTTGGAAAACGAAGAAAACGAGAAGCGATCGACGACGAAGGCCCTCTGTCGACTAGAGAGGACCAAATTCGAGAAGAAGTTAAGGTCGAGTCGAATCAAATATTGACGTTAGAACGGCGCGACCCGTCGCGAGTGGCCCGGCAGCGCGATGCGTCCAGCGGCGGAGGGGAGGCAGCGAGCGGTGCCGGCGACGTATGCGTGTCGGCAGCCGGGCTGGCGGTGGCGCTAGCTCTTACGGCGCTTCTCGCTCTAGTCGCAGTGGCGGCGGCCGTGGCCTGCTGGCTGGTGGCGTGGCGGCGCGCGCGCCCGCCGCCTGCGCCCCTACCGCACCCGCCTGACTTCCCAAATCCGCTGTTCCAGCGCTAAGGCACACTACACTAGTCCTTGCCCCGCTCCTCCGCCGGCGCCGGGCGGTGTCGGCTCCTTTCCTCTTACTCACTTAGCTTTAATCTGTGCGCGCCGCCGGAGGACCGCCGGGCTAGGGCGCCGGGAGCGCCGCGTGTCTCATCACGCCCCTCGCTCGCGCTCGCAGCGCCCTGTTTAGATTATATTGTATCTTTATTAACGTGGAATTGTCAAATCCTTCGAATTTTGTGATATTCATAATACCTATATATTGACAGAAATCACCAGATTTTTATGTAAAATAAACATAGGTTAAGTAAACAATTAATAAATACAAATGTGTTTGATATTTCATCGCCCCTCTCCATAATTTCACAAAAAATATAAGATTTATAAGGCCAGTATCATTTGTAACTTTCTGTCTTACACATTCATTTGGATGATCGAAGATTTGCAAGGATGATCTTCCAATCTTACTTACAGAAATACGAAGAACGTTACTGTTCTCATCGACCTGACTGCTTACAACGCCGTGTCGGCACAAGGCCTTATCTACAAACTGATAAAGGCTACCCTGTAAGAAGATGGTGGGTTTGATCAATGTCATACATGTCATTCGCCTGCGTTTCCTACTTGGAAAGTAACAAAATGTCCGTGCAAGAATGTTCAACAATGTATTACCATAACATGCCGTCCCTGATTAACTTGTTTATGAGAGAGATACACGAATCACGAAACCCTGAATCAGAAATTCTTGTACAACGATAATATTGCAAATGCTAGCCACCACAGTCGCTTCGAAAGCTCAAAAAATATACTAACTAATTCAAGCCCTTGTTATGTACTATAGAAAATAGTACTTAGTACTTGGGCATTCTATTTCGTAGAAAAGCTGGGAGTCGCAATTTATCATATTATCACAATCTTAATTATCACTCGTGGACAAATAATACGGGTCAGTACGAAAAATTTTAATAACTCTCAAAATAATAGAGCTAGCAACATTAATTAAACAGTAGTAGTAGATAATTAAAATGACCTTTATTGCACATAAACAATTACAGGACAAATAAATTTACAATAAATTAAAACTAAAATTAAACCTACTTATCACTAAACTAAATACTATAAAATTAAAACAAAGTAAATAAAAACTAAAAACTTAAGAAAGGGCCCCCGTGGCAAAGTACCACAGATGCTGGCAGCATTTCCTCGTTGTACAGCAATTCTTAAGCGTTGGCCGATGAAGCTGCCAGCTCTATGGTCTCCGTTGGTTTCTATTAGCCTTTTTGATAACTCCTTAAAAAGGCTAATAGCACCGGGTCCCCACGGACCAAGGGTCTCGACGCCGAAAGGAACGAAGTGATATTCCGCACCGAGACCCTTGTACTTATTTTTCTTCATGCTTTCGGCCGCCTCAGCCGCCGCGCCTGGTTTAATTACCGTTCCGCGGATGTGTGACGAGGCTAGGGTGTCTACACAAGTAGCATCCCAACTCAATAATAAGATAATTTAATTGTTAATAAAACGACATTAAGCGTTGAAAACGTTTATTTCTCTATTTATTAAAATTACATGAAAAATAAAATATCAACATATTATATATCACACTAAAACAAATTTTAAAGGGCTCTTCTTACAGCTGCCAGACGATTGGGCATGCTGTTTATTAAGACTGTGCCGAGCAAACGCCGAGCGTCCAGTGGCGCCCTCATTACTTTTATTGGGTTTTCTAATTAACTAAAAAAATCCTTGGAACCAAACAAAATGTGTTTGTAGCGCAAGTATAAACACAATTTATGGGATACGTAACAAACTTTAATAACAATTACCCTTTGAGTAGTCAGCTTAACGGGAAAAGGTGGCCACTTTTTTTCTTTAAGTTAATAACTCGAAGGTGAATTGTTATTAAAGTTTGTTATGTATCCCATAAATTGTGTTTATACTTGCGCTACAAACACATTTTGTTTGGTTCCAAGGAAATTCTTTAGTTAATTAGAAAACCCAATAAAAGTAATGAGGGCGCCACTGTACATCCGGCGTACGCTCGGCGTAGTCTTAAGTTTCTTATGCGATGTTGCGGTATATTGTTCCATTCTTCCACTAACGCATGTTTCAGGTCTCTAAGTTACACACCTCCCGAGTTCGTCCCAAGCGTGCTAAATCGGATTTAAATACAGGCTTCTCGAAGCCCAGGTCCATGCAATTGATGCGTCTTGAAGATACTCATAATTCATAAACAATTCGAGCTGTATGTGGCCTAGCATTGTCAAATTGTCATACATCAATATGGAATTTTCACCCATATTAATCATTAAGGGCTGCCATGCTCATTAAGGATCTCTTCTACATATCTTACACTAGTTAGCGTACTATTTTCACTCTCTAAAGAGATTCCAGCCCAAACCATAAGGGATCCACCGCCGAACCATAGTATAAATAGAGAAGTATATCGTCTTCAAACAAAGGTACATCGCGCGGCTTGCATGTGTGCGTTACGCCGCCGTCCGTACGGCTGTGGGCGGGCGAACCTCCCACACGAAACTACAAATACGGGTGATATCAGGGTGACTAGACGGGGCCGCGGCGTCATTGCGTTCGGGGTCATGTTTGGTTGTAGTGTTTTGCCAAAAAGTAGAAAATATTGTTCAGTGTAGGTACGGGTGTCTAAATAATGGTATACGAAATCCGGAGCTATCGTTTTTCAACATACCTTTGGAGTTAGTCGGAAAGGTGATTACCTACATACCTATTTAGAGTTTTGTGTTGTGAAGAATGCTGTTTATTTTTTGATATTTATAGGTTATAGTCGGTTATTGCCCACTTGCAGTTTGGTTAAATCTATTTTATTGTCAGCGTGACATTTTCATTCGTTTCAAAACGTAGGCGTTTTAACTGTGCCCTAAACCTAGCTTAGGTAGGTACAACTATCCAGATTTAATAAAATCTGCAAGCGATTAATGTAAATACCTACTCAATTAATTAGGTATTTCGTACTGGTCTGCCTGTACCTATACCTACTTAGGTGAAATAAATACGTATTAAGTAGGTAATTCAAGTTATTGAGTGTGACGTGACAGGTATCATGTGAGATGACAAATGACGACGTGGATGGCCTAGGTAGTTGGTAGTAACTAAGTACCTAAGGTCGGATTTTTATTCCCACAAAAAAATGTAAACAAAAGTGTTGCCGCTAACGAAAAACATTTGCAGTATTCAAAATATTTTTACTTTCCATATTTATAAGAAATCGAGTTTCTATAAAAAAAAACATGTATCAAGATTAAAGAATTTAATTTGTTGATGTAAACCTTCATTTTGATATAAACTCTTTGTTATATTAATTTAAAACGTAAAAACCGTTTTTGTACGCATAATTTATTTATTGCACTGGTATCATTGACTCGATACACCCGTGATAACAAGTTGACGACTGCTTGAAAGATTTGAGACATTACTTCACTCGCTTCGCTTCACCATTCGTGCTCCCGTCGTAATCGCTTTCCAGTGACTCATTTAGGCGATTTAAATATCAATTATATCTCAAATTTATTTTTATATCACAGTTCGAGCTAAATGATACCTTAATATTGTATTTCTTGCTGGCCCAAACTTTGAGATCCCCTGAAATATCACTTTGACAATGACTTTGTTTACATTTTTTCTGTGAGAATAAAAATCTGACCCTGCTTACGAAGCTGGCGGTCCTGGGTTCGATTCCCGGTCAGGGCAAATATTCGTGTGATGAGTGCGAGTAGGTATTTGTTTCTGACTGAGTCTTGGGTGTTTTATGTACCTAAATAGTACTATTAAGTATGTATCGTTGCCTAGTACTCAAAGTAGGTACTATTAGTAACTTTTCTTTTCTTAATATACCTATATCTAGTTTTACTATTTATACGTATGCAGATACCTACATAATTATAAGTAAAATGGTCAAAACTGCACGCACGACGGTCGGACGGACGAACGAGTGAATGTCCAAGCGGCGAGTTTAAGTATATATCTAGTCCCGTGAGTGCGAACAAAACATATTTTGGCGCGTGCAATTTGGCAGCATGGTTTCTGCCGATGGATCGAACGTATAAGATAGACGCACGCAGACGCAGAAAATGCACGCGCTAAAGTATGTTTTGTTCGCTCTGACGGGACTACTTAAACTCGCTGCTGCGATTTCGCTCGTTCGTCCGACTATCCGTTATTTTTGAGAGAATTACACCCCAGGTCTAAGGAAGCCGCAAAGCAAAACAATTCTACCTTTTTATAATATTAGTTTACAATATAGCATTGGACAAAGGTGTTGAGCACCCATGCGTTTTGCATATAAAAGTCAAACTTTATAAGTTGCAATTTATATCTTTTATTATAGAAAGTTGTATGTATATCTATCGGAAAGATTAGTCATATTTATTGACGTTAAGGGAACTTCTGTGAACAAAAATACAATTAATCATTTTATTGTAAAACCCAACTTTTTCTATATGTAGGTACTTAGCTTCAATTTTCACACTTAAATAGCTACTTCGAAACGGTATCTACTAATGATTTGCACATGTTCAAACACTTTTTTTTATATTTTTCGTCCGTCGTAGGTAATTTATAAGTAAATATATATTTTTTACTTTATTTATAAGTTACAAAGGAAAATGTGGGGTGTTCTACAACTTTGGCCAAGGCTGTAACACCTGTAAGTATAGTTATTTTAACAGTAGAGTTTTATTTCTTAAATTAGTATATTTTTGGCCTAAATTTATATCAAAATAATTATTACGACATCAGACTACCTAAACCTGACTACAACCTAACTATCAATAACTACTTATCACGTACTTGTAGATGTAAAAATGGTAAGCGACAAATGGACTTGTAAATTAGAAGCGTTAATGAAAAGGTAACGAATGCCGACAAACATCTACTATTTACAAAAGGGGCGTGTACGGCCAGAAGGTTATATATCATTTGGTAACTTTTGCAAATGCCAGTTTTATCGAATAACCGACTTGGTAACATCACAATTGTAACTCCGATGTCTCGTGTGCCCGCGCTTCTCGACTCCCCAAAGAAATATGATCGAATCTGGTAAGTTCATATATATATGCAATCATCATGCAGGTACTAAATAAAACTGTTTTTCATGTACCTACTTAAACATGTAATTATGTAATATCTTGCAAACTTTTATGCTGATAATTTTGATTCAGCTTTATCGTACTAATCTACTAACTGGTATTAAAGTCTAGCTACTTCATATAGTACCTAATTACCTATACTTGTCATATACTACTTGTTTATTGTTGTTTTCTGTTTTTACTTTTTTCTATGTGTCTTGTGTCTGTAGTGAATAAATGTATTTTTCTTATTATTTTCTTTCTTTCTATATAAATAATAATAAATTAAGCTACCTTTTATTGTTTGCTCTATGGCCTTTATGTTTTTGCAACACCATGATTGTAATTCTCTAGTTTTCATTTAATTCCTGCAAAGAAAATTTCAACCTTGTAAGTACAAAAGAACAAATAAATAAATAAATAAATAAATATCCGGGGACAATATCACACCAATTGACCTGGTCCCAAACTAAGCTCAAGGCTTGTATTATGGGTACTACACTCAGGAGCAAAAATAACGGGTCAGAGTACGTTTTTCATACAAACGAGGCTATTTCGAAGCCTTGGTTCCTCGCCAGGAGATGCTTGTAGTGTAATGTGATGATGAATACCCCAAGCATCGATACAGGACGTCCAGAGTGCCTAGGACACCCAACTGATTGAATCTGCGGCTAACGCCGGAATTGTGCATGTTCAGAAAAACATCTAAAATGACAATAAAATGTAAGGAAATCCAAATGCTGCCTCAAACTCTCTCGCTGTGGTGTCAACTGATTGTGCGATCAGTTAGGTGTCTTAAGAACTTTTGACCTGCTCTATTGAACCTTGGTGTATCCACCACTAAACCTCACTCAAAACAACCCCTGGCTAGGAACCAAGGCTTCGAAATAGCCTCGTTTGTATGAAAAACGCACACTGACCCGTTATTTTTGCTCCTGAGTGTAGACAACGATATAAATACTTACATGGAGAAATATATACTTAAATATATCCATCACTCAGGAACAAATATTCGCGCTCATCACACTAATATCTACCCTTACCGGGATTTGAACCCAGGACCGCTAGCTTCGTAGGCAGGGTCACTACCAACTAGGCCAGCGCGTCGTCAAAGTACGCATATTTTACAGATTTTTGTTTAACTTTACATGATAACTAATTTAAATTAAATAAATAAATATAAGAGGACAATCGCACACCAATTGACCTAGTCCCAAACTAAGCTCTAGGCTTGTACTATGGATACTAGACAACGATATAAATACTTATATAGAGAAATATTATTATTATTATTATTATTATTAGCCCGGAATGTCCCACTGCTGGGCAAAGGCCTCCTTCCCATCCTTCCACGTAATTCGGTTTTGGGCAGTCTCCCGCCAATCGTGCTGAAAGGCTTCAAGCTCATCTCGCCATCTGCGCCGGGGTCTGCCACGTCGTCGTATCCGATCTTGCGGTACCCAATTTGTTACTATTTTTGCCCAAAGATAATCAGGCATACGGCAGATATGTCCGGCCCAGTTCCACTTGAGGGTGGCAGCTGTTAAGGCTACGTCAGCTATTTGGGATTTGGAGCGTATCACAGTATTTCTGATACGATCAGTCAATTTGACACCTAAAATACTACGCTCCATAGCTCTTTGGCAAACCTTGAGGGCAGATTTTTGAACATTAGTCAAAGACCAAGTCTGTGCTCCATAGGTGAGGATTGGAAGAATGCACATGTCCATGAGTTTTCTTTTAAGCGATATAGGAAGGTTCCCCTTCATATATTCTTTCATAGCCCAATAGCTCCTCCAGGCATTTTCGGTACGTCTTGCGACCTCCTTGTCCTGTCGAGCCTGAAAGGAGACTATTTGACCGAGGTAAATGTACTCATGGACATATTCCATTCTTCAAACATCCACTTCAATCCTACTTTCAGTGCTGTTTGTCATGAGCATAGTCTTTGACATATTCATCACCAATCCAACCTCAAGGCTTGTCCTGCTTAGGTCTTGTAGCATGAGCTCTAGCTCCCTTGCTGATGATGAAAAAAGGACAATATCATCGGCGAATCGCAGATTTGTTAATCGCTTTTCGCCAACATTGATGCCCCTTCCATCCCATGTAGTTGCTAGTTTTCTGAAAACTTGTTCAAGAGTACTGGTGAACAGTTTGGGCGACAGCGGATCGCCTTGTTTGACCCCTTTTTCTACATTAAACGAAAGTCCGGGAGACTGGAGTTTGACACATGCGGACACATGGAGTTATAAATATTACGGATGAGATGGATATAGGTTGGTTCTAAGCCTTGGTCGTGTAAAGCAGCAAATATTGCTGGGTGAGTGATGCTATCGAAAGCCTTAGAGTAATCCACAAAGCCCAGATATAGTGGAATATTGAACTCATGGTGCTTCTCTAGGACTTGATTTAGGGTTTGCAGGTGGTCAGTAGTAGAAAGTCCGGGTCTAAAACCAGCCTGTTCAGGTGGTTGGTGGCTATCCAGTTGGCCAGAAATGCGGCCCTCTATGACTTTAATAAAAGCCTTATATATGTGAGAAATAATGCTTATTGGTCGGTAGTTGTTAATGTCTGTTTTGTCACCTTTTTTATGTAATAATATAATATTAGAGTGACAAAACTTATGTGGAAATGTACCTGATTTTAAAATACAATTAAAAAGGTTGGTAAAGGTTGGTGTAGGTTCGCCTATTTTTAGTTCATCTGCCGTAATACCATCTTCGCCAGGACTTTTGCTGTACTTCATCTTAGAGAGTGCAACATGCACCTCGTAGCCAGTTATGGGCGGGACGCTATCAGGACAGAAGTAGCTAGGGGTAGATTGGGGTATGGATTGGGTTGCTCTTCTGTTATCAGAATCACTGTAAAGCATTTTATAATAATTTGTGCAATTTTTTTAAATATTGTCCCGGTTGCTTTGTTTTACACCTCTCTCATCTCGCAAACTTGATATCCATGTTTTACTTTTATTTATTCCCTGTTTTGCTGATTTCAACGATCGATTCTTTTCTAATGCTACCTGAATTAAATTGTTATTATAATTTCTTATATCGGCTCTAATGCTGCGTTTAACGCGTCTGTCTAATTGCCTGTATACATCACTTGTGACATTCGATCGATGTGTTTCTCTCTGTTTTATCAAATTGAGACTGTTCGTAGATAATTTTTTAAACTTAGGTTTCTGATTTTTAATTTTGATGGTTGCGGTGCGCATACACTGTTCAAGCTTTGTATATTCCTCTTCTACTCCATTTGTATTGCCTTGGTTGGAATCAGTTTTTAAAATACTAAATGCGTTTTTTAATTCGAAGTTAAATTGCTCCTTGTTTAATATTAGAGAGGTTTTATCATGCTTTCTTATTTTGCAAAGTATTTTTTGCTGTCGGTATACTTTTGTATTGAAGGACAATTTTACTCGGACAGGTCTATGATCCGAGCTGTATTCTAGTCTATTTATTACTTCTATGTTCTTAATTATTAGTCGGTCTGAAGTTGTAGTTAACACATAATCTATTTCGTTTTTTGTTTCACCACTAGGAGAAATCCACGTCCATCGCCGTTGTGGTTTTTTGTAGTAGAAGGTGTTACACAAACAAAGGTTCTGTCCAAAAGCAAACTGAATAAGGCGAGACCCACGTTCATTCCGGATTCCTATCCCATGTGGTCCAAGAATAAGGCCGTTATCCAGGTCTTCCTTTGTCCCAACCTTGGCGTTGAAGTCTCCGAGTACTATGTTCCAAGTACTGCGGTGGTCGTCGCAAGCCTTGTTCAAAAAGTCGTAAAACTCCTCTACTTCGTCGTCTGAGTGCGAAGAAGTGGGGGCGTAAACTTGAACGATGTTGAGGGTTTCCTTCTCAGTAATACGGAACTTGAGCACAGCGATTCGCTCGGAGTAGGCAGCGAACTCTATTATATTATCTTTCCAGCGTTTAGCGACCATGAAACCTACTCCATGTTGACCACCTGCTAGTCCGTGGTGGAAAAATATATTTTCCTCTCGCTCAATAATCGATAGAGAAATATAAAAATAACTCAATAGAGAAATATACCTATACTTAAATACATAGAAAACATCCAAGATTCAGGGAACAAATATTCGCGCTCATCACACATATCTGCCCTTACCGGGATTCGAACCCAGGACCACCAGCTTCGTAGGCAGGGTCACTACCCACTAGGCCAGCGCATCGTCTAATTTAACTATATATTTAGTTTAATCTTACATCTTGTTCAAACTTGTATACATAAAACGGTGTGATGTGACTGATGTGATGATCAAGTAGAAAGGTGGCATAAGATAGAACGCACTTCCACGAACTCAAAATACTGACTCTACCGCGTATACATATACATAACATAAATATTAGGATAGTCCAAAACATTATGAAGAAAAATAAAGTATATCATCATAAACTTACCAATGATTAAAAACAGAAGTAGAATATTATTTGCCTACTGCGGCAACACAGAATACAGTGTTATGAATGTTATGATCTGTCCAAAGCCTTCTCATTTGATATCTTTATGAGATATCAGCCCCCTATTTCACCATCTTGACAGTGACACGTGACACGTGACAATTCGTTATACATTGCAAAGTTAACACGCTGATACATCACTGGGTAAGTATCATAATAAACTGCGTCATGTACACTAAAATGTCACCTGTCACCTGTCAATGTCAAGATGGTGAAATAGGGGGCTGAAGGTCTACTATACATTCTTAAATGAAATAATTCTACCTGTAAAGAAACTTGTGGAGAAACAATATTAAACACTTTAGTTTACCACCTTAACATATATACGTATATTAGAATTATCCAAATTTGTTCATAAATATAAAAGCTTCTCCAAAAGCCGAACTGATCTACCTACATTGACCTACAACCTATCCGCTAAGGAACCGACACAAACGTATAACACTATCCTCCAATGATAATGACTATGATGATCTCCGAAGTACTCCCCCACGAAGGACCCCACAAAGCTTGGATCTATTTTTTCTCGATAAGTAGATAACGACTGTGCAAAAAAGATATGTAGGTACAGTCGAGTTCATAAATATGACTGTATACACCTTATGTATACGGGTGAGGACCAAAAAGTTGGACCACAGTTAAGCGTAGTTAACCATACAAACGACAAAGACGAAAAAAAATTCGCTGTGCGACGAAAAGTATCCCTACATGTCTAATTTTCGAGTCACAACGGAAAAGTTTCATAGAAAATGTAATTGATTTAGTTAGCGTGGACAACTTTTTGGTCCTTACCCATACACCTTAGTACCTTGTCCATTTAATGTCATGTTCAAACTACCATATACGAATTATCACAGCAATTAAAGTCACAAGGTACTAAAGTGTAAACATTTTTATGAACTCGACTATTCCAAAAGCGTACAGTCAGCCAAAAATATGGTCCACCCTACGGTTGTAGTTCATTGGCAGGTCATGACAACAAGTTCGATTTTCCTTTGCTATAATATTATGATAGTGAAAAGTGTCAACCTTAGCGATAATTAGATCTCACAGAAAGTATTGTCAAAACTGGTATACCACGTTCTGTTCCTTACAGAGGCAGAACGGATATAGACAATTAGGTTTATCTTAGCCTCCCGAGAATCGCCTTTAAAATGGCAAATGTACAATCGAATAATTGAGTCTAAGAATAACTTTTTCTCAAAAAAGTAAATCTTATAGAAACCTTAGTTTTCCTACTGTACTTGGTTTTGCATAGTTAGCATCTTCTCAAAATAAAACAAAAGAATTCAAACTATGATAGTCCTACATTATTGCGAACTTCCTACTCCATCATCAGATCAGCACTGAGATACCATAATATCGGGAACTAGGATATCATAAAAAAAAATGAGCATGTTTTACTTACAATGTGATTTCCATCACCGTAAGAGCATCAGGTACCTAATGTTTTTAAGTTAGAAAACTCATTGGAACATGGAAACCGCGCCGCGACCGTGCGCGTGCGGTTCGAAATCGTTACCTTGCGATCACGAGTAGACTATCTGAGCCACTACGCCACCAAAGCTCTTAAATTACAATACGTACTTAGGCTTAATTCACTTGACTGGTCTTTTTAATTATGAAAATTAAATAATATATATTCATATATTTTTCTGCTGAACATCCTTCTCCGTCAGAATTAAATAACGCATTTTTAAATTGTTTTTTTTTATAGGAGTCAAACTTGAAGGATTTTATTTCTTATTCAGGAAAAATCCAGAAAAAGCACAGTTTAAAGTTTATAGGTTTTTACATTAGTTACCGACCTAACTTGTGCTTGGGAAGAATAGGGTCAGAACAAATGTTGCCTTATAGGCATTAAACAACAAATGTTACTTACAACAAATGTTACCTTAGGACCTACAATTTCTTGTTTTATTTTTGAAGAGCCTTTTATATTTTCTAAGCATATACCCTGGACATCAAAAATGTACCAAAACCACCACTGCATTCAGGTAAAACTCCGCTAGGCTACATCATTACCAAGAATGGTCGCTATTGTTACCAAGAACTAGCTGGCGCAGTAGAACCAAAAAGGAGTGATCAAAGTAACATGGATTTTACCCAGCATTAATTAGTTTTTGATTTGATTGAATACACGCCCTTTTTTGTTTCGTAGATACCTATTTTTATATATTTTGATGTTCATGATTTAATTAAGACGCCTACTTTGTCGTAATGGCGCTAAATCTTCCTTTTCTGCACGGTAGGTACCATGGTGACAATTTATCTTAAGTAGGTAGGTAACTAAGTTAACAATTACATACATACCTTCACGCCTGTATCCCAGGCAGAGCTACAGAATTCTACAACTCTAAAAACTTGTTGATAATTCTGTAACTACATTTTGCACAATAAGGCTAAGATGTTTACCAGCGTATTAGTGACAGGTTGCAAGCCCATCGCATAACAGTACTATAAACCTTTATTCCCTTAGTAGCCTCTTATGACATCCAAGGGAAGACGTGGAGTGGCTCTATTCTAACCTGGCAACCACACGGGGTTAACAATTGTTGTGGTATTAACGAGATTATTTCTTGACGTTAACAATTTTTATCAGAGAGAACTAAAAGGTTGGTATAATAGTATTTATCTTATAAATATAATGTAGCTGTGGCATGAGCGCGGGCGCAGGCGTGACGTAACTGTCGTCGCCGCACAGCGGCGCCGGGCGCAGGCGCGGCCCCCTACCCGCCCCCCTTCCTGTGGTCTCCCCACTACCTAGAATCGCAGTTATTCACCAATTGCTACGATTGACGGACGGATACAGTCCAGTGTTCGCGACGCTAAGAGCGACCTCGTTCGCTTGCGTCCGCTCATTATTCAGCCGTCGCGCGTCGCTAGCGGCGAACGCGACATCAGTCACCGCGTTATGGCCCTGTGATTATGATTCTCGTACTATGAGTAAGGCCGAGTCTTCAGCGGAAGCCGCCACGCCCAGCGTGGCCATCAACGTGGTACAGTATGACGAACCGGACGAGGAGCATTCAAAGCTTCTCGATGCGAACTCACCAACACCGATAGTAACGCCCTCTGGACAAATGCGTAAAGTAAAGAGCTTCAGCGATACACACAGAATACGCGATGTGGCTACCGCCTCAGGAGCAGCATCAGCCAGGTGTTTACGCCCCTACGAGCAGGTGACCCCTTATCCCGAGGGATCCGACAGCGGCACCAACCAGTACGGAGCGCCGTCAGTTAGATCTCTGGCATCCATCGGAATGGGATGCACCGATGGTCGCAAAATGGTTATAAGACGAGTACCGACTTCGCCTACGGAACTGTTCCATCTAGTACGTCCTCCTACGTGAGTATCTTTAGAGAGACATCCTTAACACTTGTCATTATTCAATTAGGTAGTTGTCAGTTCAACTTGAACATGTGTATTCACGTGTATCTAGCATCGTAAGACCTAATATGTACCTATTTTAGTAACATAGTAATTTCAACCTTGTACAATTATCTACAGGATGCCTTTTAGATTTGATTGTATATCCTCAAGCGAGGACCTGGGGAATAGAGGACGAATATTAATCTACATATACCTAATCTTAATGTTATGAGTACTTATGACGTAGCAGTAAGTTATATGTTACAATGACTGCAAACGTATTAAGTGCCGACCTAGTAGGTGTACCTGCAAATGAACTATAACACATAGTACCTACTTGTAAGTAAAATTGTTATAACATTATGTGGCATTGCGTTCAGTTGGGGAGGAACTGTTGATACACCTTTCGGCATTAATATTTGAAGGTTATTGTTATTATAGACAACACATTCCTGTACGCATAAAATATGATAAGTGGATTAGTAGTCTAATATGTTACGTGCATACATAGAGCTGCCTATCTATGTAAATATATAAACCAGTACCCTGACTGACTGACAGACAACGCGCAGCCTAAACCGCTGCATCTAGGGACTTGACATTTGGAGAAAGTATTCCCAGGGGTAGAAGAAAGGATTTTCCAAAAATCGATACTTAACGGAAAGAAATAGGCCCAGAAGCGGGAAACTAATTATATTCTTACAAAGTCGCGGGCGATAGGTATATAATAAACGCGACCTCCAAAGCTCAGCTTCCGAATAAGCAAGTAGTTCGGTATAGGTAGGAATCCAAAATATTCAATCCAGATGTGTGTACCTAGTGACGTGTGACGTACAGTGAGATGAAGTGGATATGAATTGATGAGTGTAACGGAAAATAATAGATTTTACTTCTTATAAATTTATATTAATCATTATCAAATCAAATCACTTTAAGTGCATGACCATAATCTTAACCATCTTTCTAAAACACCATCACGTGCATTGTGATTAACACACCTTTATCATGCAAATAATACCACACCACACCTGATTTTGCTTTAATATTTTCTTAATCGGGTAATACTTAGTTATAAATAAAATACAACAGTCTGTGCGATACGCACCCTTCAGACTATTCTAATTTTAAAGCCCTTTTACCGGTAAACAGGAGTGGATAACCCAGGAATATTACAATTCGGTATTAACAGCAAATAAGCACAGCCGCCGTGAAACAATGAAGCCTATGAATACATAAGCCATATACCTAATAATACTTTGCCATCATTCACGATATTTCCTGCTTAGTTTAACAATTTAAGACAATAACAATGGAAATGAGACATACAAGAGTATTTTGTTATTAGCCAATTTATAATTTGGTAACACACGAGTAGGTTAATAAATTATCCTTATACTCAACGCAATTTTATATTATAATATAAGCCATAACAAACAATTATTGTTTTCTCAGAACCGGTCAATATTACATTCGATAGAAAAAAATATAAGAAAACTACTCTACTCAAAGTATGTACCTAATTCGTTTCTTTACTCTAAATGCCATGACATGGTGCGTAAGAACAAGCTTTAATATCACCTATAGTTCTTGTCTTCCCTATTCAAAGCTTTAAAAATATAAACATTTTGTAATTATTCATAAATGAACGTAACGTAAGCAAGCTTTTTTTACTTCTCATAACCTTTCTAATAATTCTAACCGTCAAAACATACATTTTTTTTGTAATATCAGGCAAGTAAAAAACGATTCCAAAGAACTTACCCTTATATCACCGCTGAGATGCTCTAATTATATATGTGATCTGAAATAAATAAGTTTAAATGAGATTTTTCACCTGCAATCTAAACAATATTGTTCAGCGTTAAAATATACCTGTTATATCTTGGACGTCGACTGTTTTTTTTTTAATCTATTTTGTAAGGATCTTGGTCGTGTCACGATCTGTCGCTTGCCTGTAGGTACATTATTTCTGAGAGCGAAGTGGAGAAAGTATGTATAATTATACAGGGTGGTACTCGATAAACTGTACATATTGAAAGGGGTGAAATTTTAGGTTGATTTATAGGTAAAACACTTATTTATTTTTTTAAGCTACTGGGTTTTTTTTACTTATTTTTAAACTTTTTAATAAAGTACACTTACTTGTGACTGTGTAACTTTTGATCTAATAGCCCAAAAAAGATAAAACAAAATGCGTAGTATTGAAATACCTAAGTAAAGTTTATAATAATTGATAACAATATTAGACCAATAAAAAACAACAACTAAGTATTAACTGCTTTTTTTGTGAAAAATTACTGCAAAAATGTAATTTTGTTTTCATAAAAACACGATTTCCTCAAAATTTTGCAGGTATTTTGTCGTTTATAGTAATTACGCACGTACCATTACGCCTTCATTTCCAGCGTGGGCTAGGTAGAGCTTAAGAATTACCAACAAATCTAATAACTTGTTGTTCATTCTGTAACCAAATTTTGCACAAACAGGCTAACCAGAGTATATTAGGGACTGGTTGAGCCTTTATTCCCTGAGTCGCCTCTTACGACTTCCACGGGAAGACATGGAGTGGCACTATTCTAAGCCAGCAACCACGCGGCAACGGTTTTAGTAGTTATATACAAATAGTCATTTTTATTCCGAGCAACAACGATACTCCTAATTAGCTAGAGAAAGACTAAAATAGTAAACAGGCTTCTGGTGGAGCCACTAAAACACTTGTTCCCCATAAGTGAAGGTAAAGGTTAAACGAGCTTTAATTTATTGTAACAACACCATAGGTATTTACAAACTGGTTTTTAACTAAATGCTTTTTTGTTGAATTATTACGATATAATATTTAATGGTCTCTGCCTAGCCCTCTGGGAAACAGGCGTGATTTAATGTATGCATGTATGTAATATTTTACTGCAAATTTACGATCAAAACAAAACACACATTGAATTGCAAAGCCCATCACCATCAATGCCTTTCATGTGCACGCACGCGGGATTTTATACATATTGTCGTCAGGTACGTGTTGGTGTTGCGAGCCAAAATTCTGCATGCATAGGTACGTTGGCGCATATAAAAAAAACCTAAATGAAAGCAAAAACCGCCAGCAGCGGTGCCAATTTTTCAAGAGAAAGTCTTCAGAAATTTAGCTAAGGAGGCTATTTCCTCTGCGAAAACTATCCACAGGTTAATTCATTCAATATTAGGTTTTACTCAATCGTGCGACGTCTGAATAAAATGGCAGAGAGCGCTTTCGCGGATTTAGCTAATTGAAACACTGTCCGCAACACATATCATTAGGTTAAGTGTTACCACTGCAAACTACAACTCACTAGTTCAAATTATCAGTAATAAATAGAGAGCGTAAATGGAGCAGATACCAATAAATCATGTTATTGCACTTCCAGATTAGACCGCGTGGTAAACAACACCCACTCAACCGTCCGAATCAAACGCATTATAAAGGCACATCAGGTTCAAAAACTAGGTACATACTCGATGAATTGACTATCTCCTCCTAGGTCTATCTTGAAACTAACAAAACTAAGATAACCTAGGTAAATATTAGTAACCCAACCGAAGTAATAACTTGCAAATTTGCTTAGGTACACCCAATCGACTCTGTTTAAGGCCCTCTAAGGTGCAAATGAATGATGGAGCAATCAAATCGGAAATGGCAAATTATCACGTTATTCGTTGATTGACGTGCGCATTGTACCTACTGGTGAAACATATCGATGTTTGACGCTGTGACAGGTATGAATGCAATTTTTCTAAAGTACTTGTAACGGTTTATCTTACGTCAAGTGTCATTTGAAACATCTTGAGGCAATCCTATAAAATCCCATTAGATTTACATCTGGGGTGTGTTAGCCGACATGACCTTCATTGACTGGAAATGATAAGACTGCAACTCTGATATCTTCCCGCGTTTTATCTTGGAAGCAACAATAAACGATGATCGTGCGCCCATTCTTATCACCTTCCTGATAATGATTAAAATACGTTCACATACTCGTACTTACTAGGTACTGGCTTAACAATAATAGATTATTGGTCCATACATTTTAAGCATGCAAGTGTTCCTGTTGGGCGGGAATGGCTCAAACATATGTAAAAATTCGTTCAAAAAATTAGGTAGTTTGATTACAGAACAATCTAAGCAATTATGTATTTCTGTAGGTACTTGCAATGAGCCCAAATGTCAATAATGGAACGCAGTAGATATTTTTAGATCCTTGTTAGCTTTCTAGTTTTTACAATAATACTTGTTATAAACCACAAAATACAGGTGAAAGTCAGGATGTTCAAAAATTTACAACGCTAAGGCAATTTCTTCACGGGGATTATCTATCATCAAGCAAATTGCCTTGACCAGTCTAAGTACAAAATCCCTTGAGCTCTATATGACGTCAAATAAATCTACAGTATGAGTTATCCATCTTTAAAACCAAACACCTGACAAGGTTAAACGAAGAGCGGGTAATCTTTAAAGATCCGCCTTTAAAAACTTAGTCCATTCGTTTATTACATTTAAATGGGAAAAAAATATCGTTAAACTTAAATGGTGTTGTTGCCGACTAAATAAATATAATCTTAAACGATAAATACGTATATACACAATATTCCCCAATTTATTCGCTTACAGAAATGCAATTGCAATTAATTACAGCAAAATATTTTAGTAAGTAGGTATGTATACACTTTTTTTGCCTTTCCCTATAGGTATTGAATTGCAAATGCCAAGAGCCGATTATGTCCACGATTGTAGACATTGATCAACTGATAATAAGCAATCGTCAATCAATCCCTGTTAGGTAATCCACTATGAAAATACATTTAGATTTTATATACCTAAAGTCTTTTTATTTGTTCCGTAGACTAAAATGACATTTCATGTGTTGTCTGATTTTTACAACTCATAAATACCTATTTATCCTTATTCCTCTTGAGACTGTACTTGAGCCAGGAAGCCCTGTGTAGCAGGAATCAGCAGGATCCAGTAATAGTACCTACACAATATTATACCAACACTTCTTAGAGCTTAGAGCCTTATTACATACTAAATAGTGATTGATATAACCGGTACTTACCGAAAAAAATAAAGGTAGGTACTTATGTTAGTTGAAATAAACGTGTCTGTAACGCAATGAGTGGATAATCCGTGAAGTTCCAAATGATACAATACTTTAGGTAATAATGTCACCCTTTTGTAGATATTTTTGTAAATACATTTTTTTTTTATATTTGCGTCACGTCAGTGTCCTTTTTTTATGTTAGCACTAATTGTCCTATAGTAGGTTAAAGGTTGAATACAATGTAGATTTTATTTGTTATTAATTTTCGATAAGTAGCTAAAAATATTTTTTTAACGTAGGTACGTACTTAGGTACATGGTATTTTTTATTGTATCGGTTATTAATAATAACGCCACGAACCGAAACAAAGAACAGCACTGTTTCTTAAAAACTGGCTACATTATTTTTACGTTTGACATTTATAGCTGTCATTTAAGTCTACGGAATAAAAAAATGGAATTTACGCTACGGGAAGATGCGTTTTACATCGCAATTATCCAATTTTTAACAACTTCGAGTACCTACCGAGTTGTATCACATAAAAATTGGTCTTGATGTTCCATAAAAACTAACGATAACCGACCGACTACTTATAATCCCACATGCATTTAGGCTCAGACACTCATTGGACAATGACGAAAGACTATAGTAACGAGCCGGACATCCTGTCCGTAGTCTCTCTAGAGGGGGACCAATGTTCGTGCATCGCCGTTACGAAGCTAAATAATTAAATACTAACAAGGCTAAGATGAAATAAGACCAACACGTTTTTTTTTTATTACATCTTTTTGAGTAAACGCACAAAGTTTGTTTTTCTATACTTGGTGAAAAACGAACGCGGGGTTCTCTTACTATGTATGGAGAAAGTAACTTTGTCCGTTTACTCAAAAAGTTGATACAAAAAAAAATTACATGTAGCTTTAGAAACTTCCTTATGTCATAGTGATTCTAATCATGCAAAAAAACACTGGTTTTTTTTATTAAGCCATGAATGACAAAAAATCAGATTAAAATTATCAATATCTCTGAAACTAATAACAATTGCTTAACATACATGGGGGTTTAATCAATAGCTTGTGAGATGCTCTATCACCCCCTTAAAGCTTTGCACCTTGCTACCAATCACCCTGTAAAAGGGCTCCTTGTTTACTACGGATCCCTAAAAACGAGGAAACTAAGAATAGTCGCGTTAGTCGGTCGAGCTACTAATGTGTTCTGACGTGACTACTTAAAACTCGCCGGTTCGCCGCGTTCACTCGTTCGACCGACCGAACGCCGTTTTTAAGAGATTTTCTACAAAATGTGCTTTTCTCATTCACATCTCGCCGTCCATCTGCGTTACCATCGTTTTGCTTTACAGATTAACTTAAAAAACTTGCATCACTCTTTGGAATTACTTATTTAATTAGTAACTATGTATTCCAAAATTCAGCTCATTATGATAACGGGAAGTGATTCAAAATTGAATTGCAAGATTTGAACCGAAAATACGAACACAGACAATACGAACGAAGCAAGTTCCGGAATGACAGACTAACGAACGGAGCAAGTTAAATAAAAGCTTGTAATAAATATTTTAATCTACAGGTAAATGCAAATAAAGTTACAAAAATACTAAGTACTTATAGCCTGCATAGTGTAGATACGAGTATGTAGGTGATTTACAATTCAGACGCGTGACCTTAACGTCTTCTTTGTTATCTACACCTAGTCAAGTAGGTACCTATTTAATTAGTTGCGTAAACATGTAACTCACAATTAAATTAAAACCTGACACACCATCATCGTCTACAACCTAATACTCCAGACAAGTAAATCTCTACTATCACTTTTTACAAATATTTGTAAGTTAAAGTACTAGTATAATTAATATAATACACCTTGACTAAACTCGAATCTCTCAAATACCCCATACCGAGAAATATCTTAAGCATTAAATCTCATGTTATCTAGTCACTTTTATAATTATTCACATCCGAATACATAGTTAAAAATCCGGCTAAGTGCGAGTCGGACTCACACATGAACGGTTCCGTACCATTCTTGAATGCCCCCATTAAATTTTAAACTGTATTATTTGTGGTTATAGGGGAAATAGAAAAATACACTTTGGGTACAGAACCCTAAAAAAACGAATTAAAGATCGTGCACGTTTTAATTTAGGATTTCGTACCACATACCCACCTTACAAAGTACACAGATGCAGTTTTAAAGTACCAGCAAGGCAGCAAGTGACAAAATTAACAGGAATCAAAGACCTTACAATCGCCTACAAGTCGTCTACGTGCATTTTCACTGTCGTACATCCGATTTTTATTCCTGTATATAAACTTGTATCCGAATTTGACCACGTTTCATACATGAACGCATCAGACCTGGGACAAAACTGAACTATTGCATTAATTTATATATTATATTATAATTAATATTATATAATTGCTGGTACTGTACACCCCCTCAAAATCAGGTCAATTAACAGATTCTGATATAAAGTTAAAGTACAAAAAGTTGGGCTTGGCAATTCGCGTGATGAAAATTTTCTTTTGTACCTATTTCCCCTTTTTTTTTACCAATATTGCCCATAACATTGAACGGAACTTTTTCGACTTCGTCGATTGTACGAGAATGATAGACGTGCTAACACAGCAATTTACATATAAGCATTTTTAATTTTGGGTGCCTCATGTAACACGAGCTCTACAAATTAACTACCTACAACGTTACATACAATCGGAAGATTTAAACCTATTGTTCAAACGTTCATACGTACTAACGTAGGTAAATGTCTGCAGTTCGTACACTAAGCATTCAGCACCGTGTAGGCACACGTACCTTTATCCTATCACTTCACTACATAGTATAAAACAAAGTCGCTTTCCGCTGTCTGTCCCTATGTATGCTTAGATCTTTAAAACTACGCAACGGATTTTAATGCGGTTTTTATTAATAGATAGAGTGTTTCAAGAGGAAGGTTTTTATGTATAATAAATCCTGTTTAATGTACGGGTGTTACAGAAAACTCACATAAACCGAAGCGAAGCGAAGGCGGGTCGCTAGTTAATAATATAAAATTAGTCTTTGCCGGAGTCCTTATCCACGGACCTCAGTCATCGTTTTCCCTTGGAAACTTTAAAAAAAAATATATTATCAACGTTTATCCGTATCTCTACATGGTATAAAACAAAGTCGCTTCCCGCCGTCTGTCCCTTGTATGAACGCTTAGATCTTTCAAACTACGCAACGGATTTTAATGCGGTTCCATCATCAGTTAGATAATTTTCCTCGAAAGGTTTTTATGTATAATAAAATGGCTGCTTTATTTATGAGTGTTGCAGTAAACTCGCATAAACCAAAGCGGAGCGAGGGCGAGTCGCTAGTTAATTATAAATAGTTATAATTAGATATTTTATTTAAATTTGTAGGTAGCTTTAGTATTCTGCACGATATGTTTGTATGGCTGGGTGTCCCCTTGTTTCACAGACAGAAAATTTACAGAATTTTGTTTCACAGAAAATGTGTCACATACTATTTGGCCCTTGTATTTTTGCTTCGGTTTTTTTTTAACTATTTACTTGAATGAATTATATTCCACTGAAAATCATTCAATGAATTGTATAATTGATTTTTTTTATTTATCAATCTTATCAAAGAATATAATTATTTTTTAACGAATATTGTTTGGTCAATGTATTTTTCATAGTATTTTATTTATATCAAAATGGTATAAAATTTCGTGGGTAACTAAATGTTCTATGATTATTTTTTTGAAACAAAATACTACCTCCTGTATAAGATGATTTTATTGTTATTAAGTTAAATAATAACTAAATAATATGAGAACAAATAATATTTAATTTGTTATTCTATGATAAGTATGAAAAATAGACTGAAGTTTATTTATATTCAAAATCGATGATTTAAATGTCTTCAACTTAATGTTCTACACATTGATTATTCTATGAAATCATAATATGAGAAGGAAAAACGTGAAATGGAATTCTAAACAACTTCTGTCTGTCAAACAACATACAACCGTATGGCTGAGCATGTGGTAATTTCGTTTTTTTTTATATACCATTTTTTCAGGATTTCGTACCTACCAAATACTGAAAAACGGAACGCTGACTTTGTATTGTCCGTCCGACCGTCAAGACCCTTTTCTCTTAAACAGCTTAAGTTATTTATCGGGTTGAAATTTAGAATACTAGTAGTATTTTGTCGTCCAAACATAGCCTCATTGGTAGAAATTAGAAATTTGGACTTTGCAGTGATAAAAACAAGTAACGGAAAAGAAAGAAAAACAGCCTACAGCCCCCAATTACAAAAAAATATATACTTAAGGTAAAAATATCGAAAAAAAAACATTTGAGTAAAATCAAAAAAAATACTTCTCTTACATTTAACGGCTTTTTAGGAAAAAAGATGAAAACTGCCACAGGCTAAAGTTAGTATTAAGGTCGGTGAAGTTCCGGTTCTCTACATATATCCTGTAGGATGGCATGGGGCTTCTAAAGTATGAAGACAACCAACAGCAGCAGGACTTTGGGTTTCTAATATTTCATACAAATACGATGTAGTTGCGGACGTGGTTCGAGTCCAACTCGCACTTGACCGGTATTTTTTTAAGTACGTTCAGTACGTTTTGAGTCATATAGACTTTGCTAAAGGCTTTTGTCGATACCGCTTATCGTCAATTTGGCACGGTGCTAGGCTAGGCACCATCCGTAGATATAATAAACTTACGTAATGTCTGCAGAAAAAGAAGTATAACCCAACAGCGATTCAACCCGTCGCCCACTGTAGACAAGATCTGGAGTCTAATGGAAGCATAGGACATCGTTTCACGTATACGAGTACATTATCCATATTTTTATTACCTAAGATGAGATCGCAAGCACTTTTCAATACTTCGAAGAAACGTATAAAACCACTTTTTATATCATTTACATGCAGGCAAAGGTCAGCTTTAGCTAAAGCTAAACTAAGCTAAAGATCCAATTTTCACATATCATAGAGATGGTCAGTGATTAGACGGGATTTTATTTAAATTGCCCTGTCGACCCCCTATCCAATGTATTTACTTACTGTAGAGAATCATATTTACATACATCATACTTAGTAACTCATTAGGCGATAGTATTCAAATGTTTATTGCATTAGTTATATATTTATGTTGAAGAACGTCATTAAACTTAACGCAGGTGATAAAAGGTGCTGGCCGTAGGACTGGCTACGCTGCGCTGACTGCTTGCGTGGACTACGAGTAATTTCAATTTAATGGATATTGCAAACAGGATAGATTGGAACACTGAAAAACTGAAAACATGCCGCATATGGGAAAAATACTCCTTTTTTACTGTTAATAGATTGGTTTTCACGTTAGCGTAACGCAAGCTCTATCCGAGAGACTCTTAAACCTTCGTATATGAAACAAAGCATTTATCTTAGACTTGAAGAAGTATTGGTTTAAGAAGTGCTTACGTCAACGTGTCCTTTTAAATTACAGGCCACCAGATGAAGACACCGGTTCGCATGAGAGCGATTGCGACGAAGAAGAGGAGGATGCAGAGACAGATCACCTAAAACCCCGCCGGCCCTTCTGGCCGAACAAGATTCAATTTGTTCTCGCGTGTGTGGGCTATTCCGTCGGCTTGGGCAACGTGTGGCGCTTTCCATACCTCTGTTACAAAAGCGGAGGAGGTGAGATAAACAATTGTTTTCTCAAATTAAAAATATGAAAGTTCCGCAGGTAAATGTTAACTGCCGCACTCAGAGACGTCAATTAAATTTAACGCTTGATTAAAGTTGCTGCTGTCACATTCTTTAGGTACTATAGCAATAGAATAAGAGAACACGTCACTAAACAAGCATTAAATTTAATTGACATCTCTGAGTACGGCAGTAAGTCATGCAATAAACGGTATCCTGCCTTGTAACCAAATCATCATTTAATTTTATCATTTGACAAACTTTCATTTCGCAAAAATGTGTTTGTGCTTAAAGCATACATATTACAAATTTTACATGGGCTTATTAAATAAGTAAGGTTAGGTTAGACTTTTGACCACATGAAATAGTAAAATAATGCGACGGGAAGTTTCTCTTAGCGGAAGGAAAGTTTGTATAATGATATAGTAGTTTGTCAAATGATGATTTGGTAAAACATTAGTTAACCTGCATAATCAAATCACTGATTATATATAAGTCAGGGATATGAATGATATAGTGTTAAAATTTGCTGCAGTTAACAGTTTTTTTTTTTATAATCGCTTTATATTAGACGCTTAAATAATAGTTTGAGTTATTGTTTACTCGATATATAGTAAAACTTTTAGTTTACACGCTAATTGTTACCAGTTACGGCTAAGGACATAGGTAGGAATTCAGTAGATTTTAATTTTAATCTGCATGATGTTTAGTCACCTGTTACGGCACGACACGAGTACCTACATTAAGATGATAATTGAAGAAAAAATAGTAGCAAAAAGGAAAAGAGGGAGACCAAGAAGAACTTACCTAGACCAATTAAAAGAAAGAGTAGGAGTCGTGCCGTAGTATCAGTGTGTTAAAGAGAAGGGCTGGAATAGAGAAGAAGAAATTACTACACCGACAAGAGCATAGCTCTTAAGTGAATGATGATGGTGACTAAATAATCAAATCAAATAATCCGTTTATCTCTCATCTTATAATTCGTGCGAATAAGTAATTTCAGTACGAGTTTTAGCGCAAAGAACCATTTGCACAGGCCATTTAGCGCTCATTCTACGCTAATGCTAACAAGGCGTGCCGCCGCCGTCGCGTCGGACGACGCTCTAAATCACTCATTAAGTTGACAAAAACATCGTGATCTCAGTGGCATTGCACCACGTTCTATAGAATGTTCCGCGAACGTTTTATTATCACATGGGTAAAAATTTTCCTTACACGATGTCATGAAATCACAAATTAAGATGACCATGAGGACTTCGCTACTAATGAAGGTATTATACCCAGATGTTAATTCGAGAATAAAATAATATACAACCAAATTTAATACCTAGCATGATTTTAAGAAAGACCATTTAGCGTTCTATCCAAGTACTTAAACGAACTTCCATTTTTCCCAAATGAGCTCTACGGACGGAATGCATCCAGTAGATAACCCAGTCACTTGTAAGGCCTTGCGTAAATATGACATGTATTTTTGTATTTTTATTGTTTCAGTAAATGGCCTTTTGTTCGAATGAGTAATGTTTTTGGCAATCCCTTAATCTTTCGTTAGTGTAGTACAGTACCAAGAAAATATTATCTCTATTATTCCAGTTAAAAATAAACACGTCATAATCGTAATCAATCTACGTATGTTTGGAAGTTATCGAATTAAAGATAAATCGCGATAAGATGAGTACAATGTCTTATGTGTACAAAAACTCGTGAGATCGTGGCTGAGATTGTTTGTGTCGCGCGCGCTAACTGCGGCTACTTGACACCAAAGTGCCGTTCACACAAACAAAACTACACGACAATGTAGTGTAAATTACAGCTGATGCCTTCGGTAAACTGACACTTCACACGTCGCGGACTCGAGATATCAAGTGATTACTAGTCATTATCTTTATTATTGTTAAATATGCCATCCACCTTAAATAGCCACAAAATACGTTACACGAATCTCCTATACTGATTTTCCACTCTACAAGGAAGTTATTACATGAACATGTTCCATCGCCTAGTTGGACGACGTGAAAAATCTGAAGTGGTCTCTCACTTCAAAGCTGAAAATGTATCTCCATCTACAATTTAATGTTTGATCCAGCGGTGGTAAACTTGGTATTTACCACTAAAGCATTACCAAAAACGGGAAGACCACTCATCCTTAATGATCAAGACCGGAGGAAAGAGGCAAAGTTTGCACAAAACAAAGTGGGTGAATCCCAAATAAGTTAGCTGTAAAATATGATGTTTCCCGTGGTTGAGTAAAGAATATTTTAAAGAAATACAATGTGCTACACTTAAAGCGTCAAAAAGCACCCAAATATTCCGACAAACAGCTTGAAAATTGAAATTCTAAAGAAGTGCAGGAATTTGCGAAGAAAGTGTCACTATGCAGATACGATACGATACGATACGATTTTTTGGTAGTTCTCAGTAGACTAGTTTACAGTGATTAACTAAAAAGTGTACAAATTGATGTTGTCCAACGTATGATGAAAACGGTTAGAAGAAAGTTACGAAAAATGTAAGAGGTTTCCTATATTGTAATGATTGATTATCATTACGGTTTCAGTTTAATTTTATATGATAAAAAGCTAAATTACCCTAACAAGGGATTTAATAAAAACATATAAAAATGTAATTCTTATTACTTTAAGCCAATCCGTTAGATTTAAAAATAATCATTTTCCTAAAGTGATGATTAGGCAAAGACTCGGTGTTGGTTCAATTTGCCTCAGCGGGCAAATTAGCAGGTTAATTACGCCAGTTCCTGTAGGTCAACTCGTTGTTAGTCTTGGCTAAATGGGACGCCGGAAAAATCATTACTTACATGTGAACTAACAGAAGAAGATAAAGTATTTCACGTTACTCGTTGCACTTAAGTCAGTCAAATGTGACTAAAAATAAGAAATGAAGATAAAATGCCATTTAAGTCACTACCGCAAAACTGTTTTAGCTGTTATTGATATTTTCCCGACTAACTTGCGGAAACGCATATCATACTCATACTATAAAATATTATTGACTCATACCTCATCCATTTCAAAATTATCTTTTAACTGCTTAGATTGTTTGATGATTGATCTGCTTAAACTTATACGTAGATATTTAAATAAACATGTTTGTTGCAGGTGCATTTCTTATCCCTTACTTTATAATACTCCTTGTTTGTGGCGTGCCCATGCTGTTCATGGAACTGGCGATAGGCCAGTATACGGCGCACGGGCCTATCGGAGCACTCTCACAGATATGCCCACTCTTTACGGGTGAGTCGCTTGAACATCTTAAAATAAGCAAATGGATAGATACTTATTTGCCTAGTACCTATTTAAAACGTATATTCTCTCCTGGACTTAAGGTGCTGGAATCGCAAGCGTAGTGATCTCGTTTCTGATGTCAACGTATTATGCAGTTATAATAGCGTGGGCAATTTACTACTTCTTCACATCGTTTAAGGCGGAAGTCCCATGGGCAAGCTGCTCAAACCGATGGAACACAGCTCAATGCTGGGTCCCATTCCATAATCATACCAAGCCAAATGGATCTCAAACACCCACCGAACAATTCTTCGAGTAAGTTTTGAATTTCGAATTTAAATAAAATACTTATACTTACTTATTATATTCTGAATTTAATGAAAAAAGACATGAAGTATAAATATATAAATATGAATATAAATAAATAATAATATAATATAAATATATTATACTTCACGTATTATTTTATGCCTTACATTGAAATATTTTAGAAAATCGTTAACTTAGCGTTATGTATGTAGGTATGTATGTAAACACTTTACTGTACAAAACAATACAATAAAGATTTTTTTTAAATCATGTACAAAGGCGAACTTATCCCTTATGCATGTTAACTAGGTCTTCAGTACCCAGTTTCTTAATAGTAGGTTAATATCAACATTGCACTCACAATTGACAATAGGTAGGTACCAATAAGACCTATATTTCACTTTTGTGCCACTGTAAAACAGAGATTACTGATCGCTATTTAAGAAACTGGTAAAATAATGATGGATAATGGTACTGATATCATATTACATTATTTGATATTTTCAGGAAAAAGGTATTAAACATGAGTGACGGTATTGAATATCCTGGTGGCATGCGGTGGGAGTTGGCAGCTTGCTTAGTTTGTGCTTGGGTGTTAGTCTACTTCGCCCTATGGAAGAGTATCAAATCATCTGCTAAAGTCCGATACATTACCACCACTCTCCCATTTCTACTGATTATAGTCTTCCTGGGACGTTCACTCACTCTCGAAGGGGCTGACAAGGGTTTAAGATTTTTCTTCAAACCAGAGTGGGAATTACTAAAACAATCGAGGCCCTGGGTTAACGCGGCGTCACAGATCTTTAACTCAATAGGAATAGCGTTCGGATCGATGATAATGTTCGCCTCGTACAACCGATTCGACAACAACTTCCTGCACGACACGCTGGCCGTTTCGCTAGTAAACGCAGTCACTAGCTTGATTGTGGGTATATTCACCTTCGCTACTATTGGCAACATTGCGTTTGAGCAGAATACCTCTGTAAAGGATGTCATCGCTGATAGTGAGTATTTACTTGTAATCCAGTTTGCACAATTAAACCTTTTTATTTTTACAATACATACCTACTGAGCAATTTGAACAACGTTTAAAGATATTGCTAAAACATGTATTATATCAATTTCAGGTCCTGGTTTGCTGTTTGTTGTATATCCCCAAGCTATAGCAAAAATGCCAGCATCGCAGCTATGGGCAGTGTTATTTTTCTTCATGTTCCTTTGCCTCGGATTAAACAGCCAGGTAATTTAGTTTATTTATGTGACATATGTATATGTACAGCATCACTATCAGTTCGCTAATAACGATTGCCAATCTTCGTTTTTCGCATACATGTAATAAGAAGCTAGAAGTAGATACTGTATACTTGTTTTATACACAATAGCGCTTGATAAATTACTTTTTATTTCAGTTTGCCATCGTTGAAGTTGTAGTGACGTCAATCCAAGACGGTTTTCCGGATATGATACGCAAAAAATTAGTGTATCATGAATTGCTGGTATTATGTGTATGTGTGGTGTCATTCCTGTTTGGACTACCGCACATAATACACAGTGGCATTTATGTTTTCCAATTGATGGACTACTACGCAGCTTCGCTCAGTATAACGTATCTGGCCTTTTTCGAAGTGGTAGCAATAGCCTGGTTTTATGGCGGCAGCAAGTTATCCCAGAACATCAAGCAGATGACAGGTAGGTCGCGTTTGTTTTACTTTTCTGGGATAAGAAGCATTTTCTCTTTCCCAATATTCAGGTGTCGAATTTTTATCTTTTACCCGGGAGCCCAAGATTAATATTTTCGAGTGCATATTATGTACCTACTCGTATGTGGGTATGCGGTCACGTATTTGGGAGTTTTTGTAAACTAAAAAGCTTGACGGGTTCGTAATGTAAGGCCGTTGGATTGGTCGTTGTCCAAGTATTTTACTATCCTAGAATTGTTGTATTTTAGGTACTTTCGTAGTGAATTAGACATAATTTTAATAATACATCCTAACAAGAATGTCCAAGCCTAACGGAAATTATTCATATTAGCTACTTATCATCGCTTAACCTTATTTAGTACCTACCTAATTCCCTAATGAAACAAAGTCCCGTAAACAGTGACACATATATCTTGCACGATTACAATTCTAGACAACGTCTTTCCTTAAATTAATTATGCGTCTAAAGTAGTTTTTGTATCTTCCAGGCCGTTACCCGTCACTGTACTTCCGAGCTTGTTGGCTCGTAGCGTCGCCCGCGTTACTACTGGCGCTGTGGGTGGCAAGCTTGGTAGACTACACGCCACCAAGCTACCGCCAGTACCTGTATCCTACGTGGGCTCAGATTCTCGGCTGGATCATCGCCTCACTCTCTCTGCTTTGTATACCTGTTTATGCAGTGATAGTCGTCGCAAGAGCGCCAGGAAAAACCATAGGAGAGGTATACATATACAAAAAACTCTCGTGTATGGTAACAAGAAATATAAAATACCTACATTTGAAAGAAAACATTATTTGACTCAGTAGACAAAGAAAACCTTGAAATTTTTGTACCAATACTTTTCTAGGCATTTGTTGAAGTGGAAAGGTAAATCTTTTAAATTTAAACGACTTATATTCCTTGCAGAAATTGCGGCATTCCATTCGCCCTACATCGATGTGCGAGTGTGGCGTCAATGAGTGTGACGTGTGTGGCTCCGACTCCGAACCTCCCGATGACAAGCCAGCCATCGCCTACTACCAACCAACGTTTCCTAGTCCATAACGATTCATAAATAGATGTAAAGTAAGGTATTTTAGTCTTGTTAATTCTCAGTTATTCTTAAAGAGCCTAGTTAATGTTATTTAATTCAATTGACGTCCCTTTAAATAAAGACATATTTCACTAAAGTAGACAATGAAATAGTTTAGTAGTAATAGATAATGTATTTTCCGTGATATCGTTATCTTTTAATTTATAACGAGTAAGTGAAGTATGAAACACTCGACCTAATACCACTATCAAGTTTAACAGTGACACAATTTTCTTAGCACTTAGACGAAGCGATGATTAAAATACCTACGGAGTATTACGGGCAACTTACTAATCACTATTTCAGCTGATTGCACACGATAACGCGTCGGCATATCCGCACTCGCCGCTCTGTGTTCAAAATTATGTTTACGGGCAACACTAGGTACCTACAGATACCTATTGCCTAAAGATAATTTTTCATTCCAAGTTGCTGTGAATTATTTATGGACCTTTAGGTGCACATTATTATTAAAATTCTCAATGTTAAGAACTTTGTGATAGTAACCATTCCAAGCACTTTGTTCAGGTTAAGAAAATAATGTGACGACCAACAACAAAATATATATGTTTAAGATTTTTAGGGCTCTTATTTTCTTAACTCGAATAAAGTCAGATCTAGATGTAAGAAATCTATAATGATTCAAGTATTTATACTGTTAATTAGTAAGTGACTATGGTTGTGTTGATTAATATGTGAACAAACTGTCCAGCAATGTCTCATAGAGAGACACTAAGGGCCTGTTGTTTGATCAGTACCTAGTTAACTCAACTAATTGTTAAAATTCGAAAAAGGAATCGAAAATTTGACACATTTCCTGGAAATTTAACCATTAGGCCCTTAAGGCCTGTTGTTTGATCAGTAGTTAAACTAACTAATCGTTACAAACCGTGTAAGTAATTGTTAAATTTCCAGGAAATGTGTCAAACTTTCGATTATTTTTTCGAATTTTAACAATTTGTTGAGTTAACTACTGATCAAACAAGCCCTAGCCCGTTGTTTGATAAGTATTTTAACATACTAATAGTTAAAAATCGGAACCATTTGTTTAATCTGAATCAAAATCGGCACTTTTTCCATAGGCTATTGAATTTTAACCATTAGTTCAGTTAACTACTGATCAAATAACTCCCCGAATTTACCTACACCCAAATTTAAATAATTAATAGTTACTGTGACCTTTCCTGCTTGTTAATGAAAAGACACTTTAATTGCTCATATGATCATGGTGTTTCCTCTCGAAATATAAATTTATTCATATTATCGTCATTAATATTAAATATGAAATAAAATATGCTGCAGCGATTTTTCCAATGACATTACATTAATCTTTTTCAAATCAAATTCAAAAATTACATTTTATGATATGGCCGGTGTTTAGTCCCAACAATTCAAAATTGAATTGAATTACCTACTTAATTATTTACTCTAATTTGTTGCTTCAATTACGACATATTATGATACTAGTCTTTCCATCATATTGTTAACCCTGAATAATAAGCTACCATAACGTCATAAGCCTAACTAAAATAAAGCGGAATAGAGGTCCAGTGAGCTATTAATTAAACAGTTTTAAATAGTAATGATACTATTTAACAATGTTACCTCAAAGGAAAGTAGCTTCATTTCCTAACAAAAGTACAAGCATGGTATATTTGAACAAAACAGTAAGTACATATCTTTGTAAATATTTAGTGATGTAAATAAATAAATTGCCTGATGAGATGTTACCTTTGTTGTAAGCATAAGAAATAATACCAAGAATACTGAAAATACTTCATCGTTTTATTTACAATCCATTGTCATTATATCCTACCAACAACTTTTTTCGGTATGAATTACGATAATTATGAGGCACATATTATGCATTTAATAATCAATGAAATGCCCAAAACACACAAAGGATAATCACAACGAGTGTAAATGCCACATACATACATACTTTCACGCCTGTAATCCCAGAGGGGGCTAGGCAGTGCTACAGAATTACCTTCAACTTTAAAAACTTGTTGATAATTCGGTAACCACATTTTGCATAAATAGGAAGGAATATACATAGTTGTGATAAAATACTCAAATTAATCAAATCAAATTAAAAACAACCGGTCATCTGCGAGTTGGACGCGGCCACGAGAGCTTCCTACCGCCGCACAGTATGTATTATTATATTTTGATTTGAATTTGACTTCGAACTGAATCAGCACCAGCTTAACTCTTCACGCCTGTAATCCCAGAGGGGGCTAGGCAGAGCTACAGAATTACCTTCAACTTTAAAAACTTGTGATAGTTCAGTAGGTAACCACATTTTACACAACTAGGCTAAGATGTTTACCAGCGTATTAGTGACAGGGTGCAAGCCCATCGCCTAACAGTACTACAAGCCTATATCCCCTTAATCGCCTCTTACGACATCCACGGGAAGACATGGAGTGGCACTATTCTAACCCGGCAACCACACATGGATGCCACAATGAGGTAAAATTGGAATAAAGATGGCACTGCACTCATGTCACTGCTTTATTCAAAACAACATTCAAATCAAATAAAATTATTCTGACTTTGAACACATTTTCACATAAAACAAAATATCTTGGAAAATTTATCAAAAAGTAACTTCATCCAATAAATAACAATGATTTGTTCTACATAAAATTGTACACAAATAAGACCGTGACCTACTTTACTAGTCTAATGATAACGAGAATAAAACAGAAATGCAAAATCTAATGATTACTACAATTAGGATATGAATTTGTACCTATAAACTATTTCTTCTTCTTCTTGGGAGTGACAGAGATAGCATCATCTTCCTCTTCACTGCTTTCCTCATTCAAATCTGTAAATTACAAAGTCACAAAATGTATTCAACACCAAGTTGCTGTTGCAATAACTGCTGGTTGACTATCTTTATGAAGCTCCCACACTTGTTGTTATAAATGTTTTATAATATTATAAAACATTTGTTTTAGGTACTTAAAATATTTTATCACAAATTATAAAAAAACTACAACAAACATGTTATATCTAATAAATATAAAAGGAGAAACTGACTGACTGACTGACTGACATATCAACGCACAGCCTAAACGGCTAAACGTAGGCACTTGAAATTTGGAAGGGACGTAGCTTAGGTACCGTAGAGGTGCACTAAGAAAGGAATTCCCGAAATTCCCACGGGAACGTGAGTTAGAGGGAAAATTATTAACTCAAAAAAAATGTTTTGCCCAACGAAGTGGACACGGGAACAGCTAGTATCTAATAAATATTTACCAGTGTGGGAGCGTTTGAAGCATCTGACAAGTTGTAACAATAATGTTATGAAGTATTAGTGGATGTTAGGGTCGAGCCACACTGGTTGCATGTCGAGTCAGTAAGCATCGAAATAAGCGTAGGCATGTGAAGCACCTGTCACACTGGGTTACGGTTATCGCCACGAGTGCTGCACGCAGGCACACACTGCAGCTCCGTCGCCAACCCAGCCGCCATTTGCAATTTTGCATACTATTTGATAGCACCATATTCGATAGCAGTTCCATTGAGGAAGAAGTAATACTTTTACTTTTATATCAAGATACTCCTGCGACGTCAGAGTATGGCTCCATGATTTCAATGCAAGAAGACAAGAGATAATGAATATCACAACTCCATGCCTTATATGCATTTTTATTCTCGCAAAATTTCAATAAGGATTTCTTTTACTTCGAGATTCATATTTAAATCCACCACTTGTAGCGGCACAGTTGCAAATAAACACAACTGAACACCAAGCTGGGCGTGACCCCGACTTGTCTGGTTCGCCGTCTCTAGCAAACTATTAGTTAATACAACATAATCGCTGCACGCATTGAAGCAACGTTGCCACTCCGCTGTATGCGCGCGTGCACGGGTCTATATCGAATGGCATACAATTATTAGTCCTATCGTTGTGTCGCATAACGTCCTTTGTCCTAATAACGTGTGGCATACACTTTGTTCCGCATATTTTTGACTGTCCGAAATTGTTGCTCCTATTATCGTTTTTCCTATCGTTTGATGTGGCTAAGATTCAACTGTCGAATGATTGATGTGCATAATTGTAATATTCCTAATATTGAATGTGCTAAAACTAACCTTGTCAAACTTGTTGGTTCTGGCGTTTTGCTCGCTCGTTATGGTCACAGTTCTACCTAACACTCCTCCCTCTTCGCTCATCGTCGTACCTAACCTAACCGAAATCTGACCTGCCTGAAGGTAGAATGCTGTAATTGTAGCCAGTTTAATAATTGGCAAAATAATTATTAGGACAATTCATGTTAGGAACATTATGCTTTAGTTAATTAGACTTTAGAGTTATCAATATTAGGACAAACTTGCTTTAGGACGTTAAATGAGTAAGTAGGTATGCGCAAAAACTATTAGGACAAACGAGTAGTATGCCATTCAACAGTATGCCAAACATTCTCGGCCAAACATTTTTAGGACAAAAAACGTTATGCGATACGACAGGCGCCCCGCGTGCACGCAGCACACAGAGCTGGATTGTCTCATGAGAGCTGCAATGCAGCTAGATATGACATATAACCACAGAATAAGTAATAGTACATGTACAGAAGTTGCACTCCCTTTCAAAAACGCTCTTTAGGCATGAGAAACGTGCCTACTCTATGCCTCTTACTATCGTATAACTTGTATTCATTCACACTCGGCACTTGTACTGCGAGGGTTGTCACACGCCTAGAAAACATCAATGAGAGCAAAAAATGTTTTAGCTCATCTGATGTCGTTTGCTCGCTTGCGGCGATCGTATCGACGTGTTTTTAAACTATTTCAAAAAAAGGAGGTTCTCCATTCGCGGATTATTTTCAAAGACTACTGGACCGATTTGAAGAAAAACCTTTCATAGTTCATCATTGCTTTTTTTTAAGAAAATATTAGTTAGGGCCGATATAAAAAAATACATACTCATAATTTTTTCATGTTCTCAAACATATAATCAAACCAGTAATAAATTAGAAAAAAAATAAAAATAACCTCTCTATATAGAAGTTAAAGGGTTTAGTCACTTTTCAGTACTTTGAAGGCCATTTTCTCCTAACAGGTTGAGTTTGGGCAGCTAAAAAAAAATATGTGTCCGTTATTTTAACATATATCAAAATGAATCAAATCGGAGTCGGACAGTTGGGTACCCTTCCTTGTTAGTGGCAAATCTAACTGCGCACTATACTGACATGTTTGTAAGGTGAGGTGAGGTGAGAGAGAGATGGTGGTTCAATTTGCCGCTGATTAATAATTTTACTACTTAAAAACCACCACCACCATCACCACATGAACTAATCCTTAAGCGGCTAATGGTTTACTGAGCTTTTAGGGTTTTTGTTTATCACTTTAGTTGGTGGAAATTCTAAAGCTCTGCCTACCCCACTCTGGGAATAAATGCGTGAGTTTATGTATGTATGTATGTATGTTTATCACTGTTATATAATAATAATTACGTATCTAGCATGTAGCCGGACTTGCTAGCTGGCTACTTCTTTTACCAATTACGGTACGGTATTTAGTTCGTTTTAGAGTTTGATTTTGGCAAGGATAAAGCAAAATAGGTAATATATTGTTTACATACATTTGTAGTAATTTTTAATATTTAAATCTATTTCCACAAAGTTGTTAATATGGAGGATATCTAATTCTGGCATTTTGTTATAGTGTTTTGCTAAGGTAAATAATTACAGACGAATTTCTGCACTATTTGAAATATTACTTTTATTTGAATAATGAATATTGTCAAGTTCAAATAATATTTATAGCGAATAATCGAATATTTGAATATTTATATTGCAAACCCTATACATAACAGATTAATAATAAAAAGTTTAAGGTTATATGCACACATACACAAAACTAACTTATTACATATTCTGTGACTTTTTTACGTAATTACGTCACCCTCCTCAGAGTGTTCAAGACAGATCGTGGCGCGCGTGTGCTCGCTCTAAGGTTACTAGGACGGTGCGACACGCCCAGTGCAACCCCTTTGATATAACACTTCATAAGGCTGTGAAGTCCAAAGTGTGTTGCCAAATTGTACGGAAGTATCTGGTGGTTGATCCTGAGCATTTCTAAAAAAGTTTGTACATTTCATTTACGACTCCGATTTGCGAAAAAATTTGCAGTTAGGTAGGGTAAATGATACTGAGCCTAAATAACATAGTCTCCCAAAATGTCCCAATTAATTTGTATGGAAACTTCCTTTTTTGTTACCACGAACGGAAGAATTTTGGTAACAAAAAAGGAAGTTTCCATACAAATTAATTGGGACATTTTGGGAGACTATGTTATTTAGGCTCAGTATCATTTACCCTACCTACCTGCAATTTTTTTCGCAAATCGGAGTCGTAAATGAAATGTACAAACTTTTTTAGAAATGCTCTCCTGTCAAATGGGTTTTTTATGCTAAGGTGGTAAGACAGCCAGATGAGACCTAAAGTAAAGTAATTACAGCAGTTTATGGACAGAAATCACAATGCATCTGATCTTTATGTTTATGTTTAAAGATTTATGGCAAAGGTCACTACAAAACTCAATACAATATTATTATTGTTGTATAAAATTTCTATAATAATATTAATAATAAAATTGAGCTACATGCAATTATTAGCACTCTTACCTTCATTATCACTTTGGTTACTTCCACCACGTTCTTCAATAATTTGAGTCATAGCAGCGTTAACTAATTGTTGAAATTCCTGTAGTGATTGCAATAAAGGCGACCCTTGTGTACTAGTTTCTTTTAGAATTGTCTTTATTATTTTCTGGTTCTGAGTAACTACTAATTGCATTTCAGGCACCATATTCGTTCAGATCTTAGGCTTATTCAGCAAAATGTGAAGTCTTAATGGCGAAAAAGACACAAAATTGTTTCAACAACCGCAAACCGAACTAGCAACTTATTATACATAACCAATTCGCCTTTTTCTTCGTGTTCTTTTATCTTTGTGGCTTTCAGAGGTGATTTTTTCAACGTCGAGGTAGTTGAACGTGGTTTAGGATATCAATTCGCTTTAATTCCAGTTTATTTACCAAAAGAGTGATATATTTTTTTACCTTCCTTACGTTTTGACAGCTGTCAAGGCGACAATTTAATGCCGCCAAAATACCGCCATTGCATATTATCAAATCAAAATCATTAGGGCCGGTACAGAAGGGCAGCATTTCAATCCAGCTGCAAAATGGCAGTTCAAATGCAGTTCGAGTGCAGATGACGGAACTGCATCAAAACTACAAACCGACTGTGCAGTCCACTTGCAGTTGCCGCACAGTCCTGTAGACCGCACACCGACTGCAAGCTAGCTACACGGTTGTAATGCAGTCCTGTTGCAGTTGGAGCAACTACAATAGGACAGAAATAGAACTGCATCAATACTGCAAATCAACCGTTCAGCTAGCTTGCAGTCGGTGTGCGATCGACAGGACTGCGCGGCAACTGCAAGTGGACGAGCAGTCAGCTTGCATTTTTGATGGCGTTAAGTCGACTGCACTCGAGCTGCACTAAAATTGCCATTTTGCAACTGGGTTGCAGTTCAAATGGTGTCCGTCGGTACCGCCCTTTAGGGTATAGTGTCACATGCTCATTAGTAGGCAGCAAACTTTACAGCCTCTATAACTTCGCTCTTTTTTATAGAATAACGCACACGATTTTACATTTAACGCATTAAAATTAGCTAACGCGAGAAGCGTATCTTTTCGACGACGTCTACTTAGACGGTGATGGACGCGAATTGTTAATCGTTTCAATTACAATAAGTAAAAATACGCTATGATGATTATTGATTTTTTCATTAAACATAATAAAACTGAAAAATAATAACGAAATTTACATAGTATTTCTAGTATTTTTCTAGCAAGATTACTACTTGTCTGATGTAGTTATCAGCTCGACTCAATTCGGACCACCGTAACTGTCATTCTGACAATGAAGCTACTCAGCTGATTTATTCGATTTTGATAAACACTCACTGAATTCAAATACTTTATTCGATTTTAGTACCCAGTTACCCAATATTCAATATGTAAATATTCACTGACTTTTAATTTTAACCACCGCTATTATGCGTGCATTTGGTAAATTTGGGCCATTAATAGGTGCCATAGACGAAGGAACATCGAATGTGAAGTTTCTGGTAATTATATACCTAGTGTCCTTGTTGATGTCCATCCCCGGTTTAAATGCTATCATATCAGACTTAACTTCGATGTTTAACTGACAACTTTTTGTAGGTTTTTGCAGCGAACACCTCGGAAGTATTAACTTATCACCAAACACCCCTCAGACGTTTTAGTCCTCAAGAAGGATGGGTTGAACAAGATGCACTTGAAATTTTAAACGCTGTTCTGGAGTGCCTTGAGGTATAACAAGTGATTAAATTAATTACGAAGCATGCTTTCTAGGACCTTTGTACCATTATGATATTGCATTAAATTACTGATTATGGAGGTTATTCAAATAAATTTTAAGTTAGAATGGAACCCAATAATAAAGTTTTTGACTATATGCTACAACAACCACTCTGCCTATTGACTCTGTCTATTTGTTATTATTTGTTAACTTGTTTCTAGGGTTACGCACCTCGAAAGGAAAAAGCGGAACCCTTATAGGATCACTTTGTTGTCTGTCCGTCCATCCATCCATCTGTCAAGGCCCTTTTTCTCAGGAATGCGTGCAAAAATCAAGCTGAAATTTATATCAAATACTCAAGTCTACTGTCCCTTAGAGCTGTGAAAAAATTACACATCTAAGCCAACGCAATCAAAAGATACAGCCGTTAATGCTGCAAATTTTCGAAACTCGCAAGGGAATCCAAACCTACAGGGTACTTCCTGTGAACGCAGAATCTTGAAATTTGGTACGAATCAACGTCACATAGCACAGATAAAGGAAAAATTACGAAAGCTGTAAATTTTTAGTTACATCATATAATAAAAATATTTTTAATAATATTAAAGTTACTATCCCTTTCCTCATGAATGTGTAGAGGTATTAAATTGAAATTCATATCAAATACTCAGGTCTAATACCTTTAAGCTGTAACAAAATCAAACTTCTATGTCAACGCAATCAAAAGAAACGGCAATTTAAGCTGCATATTTTCAAACTCGCAACTACTTGCAAGGGAATCAAAACCTAAAGGGTACCTCCAGTCGATCTACAAACTTCAATCAATCAATCTCAAACTTGGCATGAAGCAATGTTTTATAGCACATATAAAGGAAATTTACTTTTAGTTACATCACATACTTTAATTCGATTGTTGTGATGTGTGAACTTTTACTTATTTACCTAAAGGTTTGTACGGAACCCTCAATGCTAAAGTCCGACTCGCACTTGGCCGATATTTTTCTATTGCGATAAACCAAATCTATAGATAAATTTGGGTTTCTTTTTTATTTTTGTGGGTTTTCACCAACTCAAGGTCTTACGCCGATTTTGCATGTATCTTTGAACAAGACATGTTGATGTTTGTAAATTTGTATTTTTATGTTTATTATTCCAGGTAACAGCAGATAATCTAAAAAAATTAGATATTAATCCAGAAGATATTGTTGGTATTGGCATTACAAATCAAAGGGAAACCACCATAGTGTGGAACTCTACTACTGGGCAACCACTTTATAGTGCTATTGGTAACCATTTATAAATGTATTGTTTTTTGAAGTTATCAATTATCATAAACTTCCATTAGTATTAAGAAACATCATGATTATAATATTTATCTTATCTTATTGTGCCTGTGACAGATTCAAATTTTACATTTCATGCAAACATTGAGCAGTCAACTGAAAATACATATCCATAGTAAATTTGTGTAAAAAAAAAAATGTTTTATGCATTTTTGAAAACAAATTATGAAAGACTGTGGACATATTAAAGACATTAAATAGTACTTCCTATATGCAAAACCTAATGTTTAGAGTGTTTGATAATAACCTTGTTCTTCAACCAAATCAATTTGCCTATACAATTTTAATCATTACGTTTTATTTTACCAATTAAAAACACCTATCTAGACTTTACAATAGTTGTAGATTGACTGAATTCCATGAATATCTGGAAATGCCAACAGTCACTGAAGAAGCAAAATTATATGCAACAAGCTACAAGGCCCGCCTATCTAACCACCCAAACCCCTTGACCAGTTCATTACTTGGGCCAGACCATGTCCAAAGACTCAAAAGAGCTGTTGTGCTAGCCTGATAAGGGAAGTTAGGGCACTGGCCCTACATCTCCTCTCTCAAAACATCTGGTCTTGAAACTGATTGCAGATTAAAATATTTAAAAAAAAGTTGTACATTAATGTTAAATTAATATTATTTTGATATCAAATGATAAGTTAAGAGATAACATAAGATAAATCCCCAATTAAGTTTTTTTTTTAATATTCCAATTCATCATTTTTTTTTAAATTGTTATGTTTTAGTTTGGTTGGATGTAAGGACATCGAAGATAGTTGATGATCTTCTAAAAAACAAAGGAGCACAGGCCATTAATGCAGTTTCGCAGACTAGTGGCCTTCCTTTATCCACATACTTTTCATCTGTAAAGCTGAAATGGCTACTCCAAAATGTGACATCCATTAAAGATGCTGTGGCAGCTGGGGAGTGCCTAGCAGGCACTGTCGACTCGTGGCTCATCTGGGTATGCTGCCTTCAGAAGTAAAATTATTAACAAACAATTTATTACACACATTAGGGTACAAAATACTAAAAGCACTGTTGAAGAAAATATTTTAAAAATCTACCATATAAACGGTTATACTAGTATCAAATTTGGTATGATCATTGATCATAGTACAAACCCTGAAGAATAACAACAAATATTAAAAATGGTCAAGTGTGAGTAAAGCTTGTGCTGATTCAGTTCGAAGTCGAATTCAAATCAAAATATTATAATCTGTGTTACAACAACTTAAAGAATTATTAACAACATTTTAAAGTTGTAGGTAATTCTGTAGCTCTGCCTACCCTACTCTGGAATTACAGGCGTCCTTTAAGCAATAGATTCGCCTTTGTATATTCCTGCCTTCAAATCTTTTTTTTTTATTGTGAAGGATAAGATAATATATTATACTGTTCTGACCTTATACCGCAATAAACCATTTTATATAATTTTAGAACCTGACGGGCGGGCCGCGCGGCGGCGTGCACGCCACTGACGTCACCAACGCGTCCCGCACTCAGCTCATGTCCTTGCGCAGCTTGCAATGGGACAAAGGCCTGCTGAGATTCTTTGATATACCAAAGCAAATATTACCAAAAATAAAAAGCTCTGCCGAAATTTACGGGTATATTTCTAGTGGGTCGCTACTGGGAGTGCCAATTGCGGGGGTCAGTAAAATTCATCCTTTGATTAATTTTCATACCTGCCTTCTCTTGCATTCAAAAGAAATCTTGGCTTGAAATACTAGGCTAGAGGAAATCAGGGTCTTTATTGTATTTCTATGAATAAATATATTCAATCCAACTAGATCAATTGACAGCAGTTCTTGTTTGTCGAAAGCACTGCGCGTGTTCATAAAGCCTGCCTGCGATACCTACCTATAGCAATAAGCAATAATAGTTATTTTGCATATCGTTATTTTCGCTATCGCGGTCTATTACAGCGAATATAATATTGTTGTTACCCTTACCCTTCATCGGAATTTCACCTTTGAGTTGTCACATTTTTCAGGTCTTGGGTGACCAACAAGCAGCCCTCGTTGGACAAGGGTGTATGAGATTTGGCCAAGTAAAATGCACATTTGGTACAGGGTGCTTCCTTTTGTATAATACAGGTATGATAAATCATGATTTAAACTTAAGATATTGTGTAAGACTTGATGATTAGCATCCATTACCTACATAAATAAATATCATGGGACATTCGTACCCAAATTGATTTAAACTCAAACGTTTTGAGCTCTATACTGAGATTGAAAGGTTGAGGCCGGTAATCATTTTGGTTAAATTGCGTTAAGTTATTTTTTCCATTCAACTGCTTTTTTTTCTATTTGTTATACTTACCGAATAAACTTCTACTTTACTTTGTAACAAGTAGTATAATTATATCTTGCAGGTGATTCCATAGTGCACTCACAAAACGGTCTCCTCACGACGGTAGCTTACAAGCTTGGGCCCGACGCGCCTCCTGTTTACGCTTTAGAAGGTTCTGTAGCAATAGCAGGTACTTAATTACGAAATTTCAGCTTTAATACTAAAAGAAGTTGCTAACATTAAATATCACTGTATCATTATTATAAGTACGTAGTCTTATCGTTTTTTTTGAATGTAGTAAAGTTTTCGAATGAGGTGGTATAATAGCTAAATTGTATCTAGGAGACACATTGCAGTGGCTGCAGCACGGCCTCGGCATCTTGGACGATGTGGGGGACAGTGAGGCCCAGGCGGCCGAAGTGAGCGACGGCGAAGAAGGAAGCATTTGTTTCGTTCCAGCATTTAATGGCCTTTATTCACCGCAGTGGAGGAAAGATGCTCGAGGGTAACTTATTACTGTTATTTAATTAATTCCTAGTTCTTAAAGCGCATGTGAGTGCTTGTAGAACCCGTGAAATCCTTACCAATATCATAAATGCAAGTGTGTGTGTTTTTTTTCCGTCTTCACAATCCAACGTCTTAACCGGTTGATGTGAAATTTGGTACAAAGATACTCTATAGCCTGGAGAGGGGCATAGGGTACTTTTTATGCCGGAAAATTGTACAATGCTTCAGGCAAGTATCTAAGTACTTTAGTTTTGGCAGTTAAAGTGGCGTGCTATTTATAAATAGGTATTATCTGATCCAGCGGAAACAAAGCATTTTCGTACTATCTTATCATTTTAAATAATCACAATAATCAGTTGTTTTGACATCAACTTCCACACTTACTTTATCGTATCATCTTAGCAAAATGCTGGTAAAGACTGTACACGATAAAATCTGGCCATGCATGATCTGGTGTATTTTTTTAATGAATGCTAATTTTCAAGCAGCACTTTTTTGTAATAGTCAGTGGTTATGAAACTACATAATAAAAATACAATCATAATAAAATGTAAGAGCGTCTGTATCTTAGACCCTTATATAATCCACAGTACCTTTATTTTTTTGTCCACGATCTTCTGACAGTCTTTACCAAATTCTCCGTTTTAAAACATTTTATTATTTTTAATTATACAAGCCAAATTATACGTTATTAAATTATCTTACCACAATAGTTAAAACTTTCCTAATTATATTCAGATTAAGATAGTTCTGAGGTTTTTTAACTTTGGCGAATTTGACTTTTTGACAAATAAATGCCTCCCATACAAAAACAACTTTCAGTGCTTGGAGTAAAAAGTCTTCCTGACTACTACAAATAGAAATGAGTTTCAAAAAGTATTTTTTTCGTAAGACGACATTCTATTGTGGGTAAAACTGCTTGTAACAATATAAATACAGTTGTGGCGTAGAAGCAGGAAGTGAGTGAATATTGTCAAAAAACGCTGTACAAGAGATGAAAGGTATGATAGAATATATTTGGCGAAAACTAACACATACCCATACATTATGATACGATTTTATTTCATTATATAGTATTATAATTATACAACATATTAAAAAAAAACTGCTTGAAAATAGGCATTCATCGCAAAGATACACCAGATCATGCATGGCCAGATTTTATCGTGTACAGTCTTTAATTGTGCAATGTAAACGGGCCGACTAAGCTAGAGTCTACCTTGCCTTGTCAAGAAGGCTCTGCCATGTCTAAAAATCGACGAGAATATAGCCATTTCTTTAGTTTTCAATTCATCATCATCATCAGCCTATACTAGTCCACTGCTGGACGTAGGCCTCTCCCATTAAACGCCACTGAGCACGATCTGCGGCCACTCATCCAGCTCTTGCCAACCACCTTGCGAAGATGTTCGCTCTACGTAGTCTGAGGGCGTCCTACACTGCGTTTTCCTATCCGCGGTCTCCTCTCAAGAACACGTTAGTTTTCAATTAATAATCCCCGAAGACTGAACACGTTAGGTTTCAATTAATAATTCCTGATGCTAGAACACGTTAGTTTTCAATTAATAATTCCTAATCTTTAGGCCGGGTCTACCGTAACAAAATTTGACGGGGTACGATTAAAATATTATCTTAAAAGAAGAAAGAAGATACGGCCAGGTTCACAGAAAGAATACAAGACAAAGGTATAGGAAAAAAATCAACTAAGACCAATTTCCCGAATAGTATTCAACGCCTCCACGAACCTTCTTAGCATGTCGACGGCGTGTTAGATATTAGTAGTTAGTTATATAATAATTATATTCCTTGCGATCTGTTTATTCAGCGCAGGTGTTATTATCTCCCAACGAAAACATAGAAACAATAACATTATATTATGATGTATATCTTGTATTTATTTTGTATTTGTAAATATTTTCTTGTCTATTTATTTGTTTAGTATGCGTATTTTTATCAATTTTTACAGTTTTTTTTTAATACTCACGTTTAATAACTAACATAGTTTTCTTGTTATTGTTCGCGTGTAGTCTGCACCGCCTACCGTGTAAAATATTTTAATTTGACACCTTATCCCTACTAAGGTTGTCTGGAAGAGATCGCTTATCAGCGATAAGACCGCCTGTTGTTTACTGTTGTTTGCTATTTTTAATTGTACTGTTTCTCTGTAATGTTTTTGTGTGGTGTACAATAAAGTGTTTTGTATTGTATTCATTCGCATTACTTGAAATTTAAGTTCGGTTAGGTTACGTTGAGGCCACATGTAGTCGGGTGTGTTCTGCGATCTGGATCTCAGTAACTATAAGCCTATGTGTCTGGTCTTTGGATATATTAAACTTGGCCATATTTTCTTGGTACTGGTAAACGTGAAAACACGATTGAAAACAAAATCCTCGATAGTTTTATTCTTCAAACAAGACACCTTTTTCCCCTACATTGGTGGTATCTTAAAAGTTCTAAGATAAGATCTTTAACGATGATTTTTGATTCAATAGTTGAGCAGGTACGTTTATAACTTCTTAATCGGTGTAAATCTTTTTTTTTTAATAATATGTTGTAGTTTTAAAGTAAACAGCAATTATTTGAACTTGACCCTGCAATCAAAGCGCACGCAAACTGTCTCCATCTCACGTTCTTTGCGCGGAAGCGCCTAAAGCCATCCCTTTTTATTCTTGCGTGCGCGTGGCATCATAATGTGGCCTCTTAAGAATAAGAAATGTTTATCTGTGTTGTTTGTGTATTGGCAGAGTGATGTGCGGACTGAGTAATTTCACGCGGCGCTCGCACGTGGTGCGTGCGGCGCTCGAGGCCGTGTGCCAGCAGACGAGCGCCGTGGCGGCGGCCGTGGCGGTCGACTGCGCGCCGCTGCGCCGCCTGCTCGCCGACGGCGGCATGGCGCAGAACGCGTTGCTCATGCAGATGCAGGCTGACACGCTCGGCATACCCGTCGTGAGTATATAGAATACCCCTGCGTGCATTGACAAGGTTATGTGCGGACTGAGCCGGTTCACGCGGCGCTTGCAGTTGCTCGGTTGGTTTGTTGTGTACCTATACCTAGTTTTGTACCTAGTAAATTTGATATACTATACTATATGGAAATATGAAAGACTGAAAAAAATTACCCTTTCACCGTTCACTGTTTATAGGTCGAGGCGTAACAACCCACTTTACATAGAATATAGTAGGTAGGTACATACTTACTGTTGTATATTCTGCTATATAGTGGTCGTCGGCGTTTTCAACCCGCGGCGCAAGTAGAACGTACGAGTATGTATCTGTGTGTTTTTCTGTAACATCACAGCCCCCAAGATGATTGATTCGGACGCAGAATTATTTTGAAAGAAAACTACTTTAATCGAAATTGTTCTTAGCTAGATTTTATAGATATCGGTTGGGCTGTTTCAGAAATTAGCTCTGAAAGTAGGGATCACTATTATGTCGGGTGGTGCTGTAGTGAAGACTCTCCCCACAGGTGCGACCGCTGATGCAGGAGAGCACGGCGCTGGGCGCGGCGGCGGCGGCGGGGCGCGCGCTGCGCGTGTGGCCCGCCAACACGCCCAGCCCGCCCGCCGACACCTTCCTGCCTGCCATCTCCGCCGAGGGTGAGGTTGCTTCATCCCTACCTGCTCTATATTAAGCGCTGGTCGCGGCGACGGCAGCGGGGCGCGCACTGCGCGTGTGGCCCGCCAACACGCCCAGCCCGCCCGCCGACACCTTCCTGCCTGCCATCTCCGCCGAGGGTGAGGTTGCTTCATCCCTACCTGCTCTATATTAAGCGCTGGTCGCGGCGACGGCAGCGGGGCGCGCACTGCGCGTGTGGCCCGCCAACACGCCCAGCCCGCCCGCCGACACCTTCCTGCCTGCCATCTCCGCCGAGGGTGAGGTTGCTTCATCCCTACCTGCTCTATATTAAGCGCTGGTCGCGGCGACGGCAGCGGGGCGCGCACTGCGCGTGTGGCCCGCCAACACGCCCAGCCCGCCCGCCGACACCTTCCTGCCTGCCATCTCCGCCGAGGGTGAGGTTGCTTCATCCCTACCTGCTCTATATTAAGCGCTGGTCGCGGCGACGGCAGCGGGGCGCGCACTGCGCGTGTGGCCCGCCAACACGCCCAGCCCGCCCGCCGACACCTTCCTGCCTGCCATCTCCGCCGAGGGTGAGGTTGCTTCATCCCTACCTGCTCTATATTAAGCGCTGGTCGCGGCGACGGCAGCGGGGCGCGCACTGCGCGTGTGGCCCGCCAACACGCCCAGCCCGCCCGCCGACACCTTCCTGCCTGCCATCTCCGCCGAGGGTGAGGTTGCTTCATCCCTACCTGCTCTATATTAAGCGCTGGTCGCGGCGACGGCAGCGGGGCGCGCACTGCGCGTGTGGCCCGCCAACACGCCCAGCCCGCCCGCCGACACCTTCCTGCCTGCCATCTCCGCCGAGGGTGAGGTTGCTTCATCCCTACCTGCTCTATATTAAGCGCTGGTCGCGGCGACGGCAGCGGGGCGCGCACTGCGCGTGTGGCCCGCCAACACGCCCAGCCCGCCCGCCGACACCTTCCTGCCTGCCATCTCCGCCGAGGGTGAGGTTGCTTCATCCCTACCTGCTCTATATTAAGCGCTGGTCGCGGCGACGGCAGCGGGGCGCGCACTGCGCGTGTGGCCCGCCAACACGCCCAGCCCGCCCGCCGACACCTTCCTGCCTGCCATCTCCGCCGAGGGTGAGGTTGCTTCATCCCTACCTGCTCTATATTAAGCGCTGGTCGCGGCGACGGCAGCGGGGCGCGCACTGCGCGTGTGGCCCGCCAACACGCCCAGCCCGCCCGCCGACACCTTCCTGCCTGCCATCTCCGCCGAGGGTGAGGTTGCTTCATCCCTACCTGCTCTATATTAAGCGCTGGTCGCGGCGACGGCAGCGGGGCGCGCACTGCGCGTGTGGCCCGCCAACACGCCCAGCCCGCCCGCCGACACCTTCCTGCCTGCCATCTCCGCCGAGGGTGAGGTTGCTTCATCCCTACCTGCTCTATATTAAGCGCTGGTCGCGGCGACGGCAGCGGGGCGCGCACTGCGCGTGTGGCCCGCCAACACGCCCAGCCCGCCCGCCGACACCTTCCTGCCTGCCATCTCCGCCGAGGGTGAGGTTGCTTCATCCCTACCTGCTCTATATTAAGCGCTGGTCGCGGCGACGGCAGCGGGGCGCGCACTGCGCGTGTGGCCCGCCAACACGCCCAGCCCGCCCGCCGACACCTTCCTGCCTGCCATCTCCGCCGAGGGTGAGGTTGCTTCATCCCTACCTGCTCTATATTAAGCGCTGGTCGCGGCGACGGCAGCGGGGCGCGCACTGCGCGTGTGGCCCGCCAACACGCCCAGCCCGCCCGCCGACACCTTCCTGCCTGCCATCTCCGCCGAGGGTGAGGTTGCTTCATCCCTACCTGCTCTATATTAAGCGCTGGTCGCGGCGACGGCAGCGGGGCGCGCACTGCGCGTGTGGCCCGCCAACACGCCCAGCCCGCCCGCCGACACCTTCCTGCCTGCCATCTCCGCCGAGGGTGAGGTTGCTTCATCCCTACCTGCTCTATATTAAGCGCTGGTCGCGGCGACGGCAGCGGGGCGCGCACTGCGCGTGTGGCCCGCCAACACGCCCAGCCCGCCCGCCGACACCTTCCTGCCTGCCATCTCCGCCGAGGGTGAGGTTGCTTCATCCCTACCTGCTCTATATTAAGCGCTGGTCGCGGCGACGGCAGCGGGGCGCGCACTGCGCGTGTGGCCCGCCAACACGCCCAGCCCGCCCGCCGACACCTTCCTGCCTGCCATCTCCGCCGAGGGTGAGGTTGCTTCATCCCTACCTGCTCTATATTAAGCGCTGGTCGCGGCGACGGCAGCGGGGCGCGCACTGCGCGTGTGGCCCGCCAACACGCCCAGCCCGCCCGCCGACACCTTCCTGCCTGCCATCTCCGCCGAGGGTGAGGTTGCTTCATCCCTACCTGCTCTATATTAAGCGCTGGTCGCGGCGACGGCAGTGGTTTTGTATGGATTGTAACAATGTGATTGTGTAAAAGTGAATCTAATCTAGGAACAAGGGTCATACAGGAAGTGCTGAATTAATTAAGGTGAAGGTAATAAGCAAACCTCGAAGTCGCGGTGGCACGAATAAAATTTTGCTAGGGACTTCCACGCGATATTATTTCATCGATAAATTGGACTTTCTTATGACAATAGTTATGTTATGGCTATGATATTTGAAGTACTAAACACAAGATAAAATACTTTGTTACTTATTACTAATATAAGGTTCATAATTGATTAAAGTACTTCTAGGTTTTAGTTTACTTTGCATGGAAATTGATGAAATAAAAATTTAGTTGTAAAGGTTGATTTATATTTGAATTTTAAAATTCCTAAAAATGTCCTAGAAACTCCTATATAGGTAACATTGACGGGTAGTAATCATCACATTTTAGTTAATTTTCAATTATTCTGTAGGTAAACTTTACAGCTAATATGAAGTGTCACTTCCAAATAAGCATTCAGTTATCGATAAATTTTATATCGGAAGGAAGTCCCTAGTTAATTGACGTTATTGCCACCGCGACTTCGAGGTTTGGTAATAAGCAATTACCGAAATAATAAATTTATAGTATTTCGATTGTTTGTTTACATTATTTTGAATGACGTTCGTCTACCTATTATGACTTTAAAAACAGATCACAGATAGTAAAACAACGTCTTTCTGGTACTTAGACGAAGTAAGTATAAGTACCCATTTTTCTAAGTAGCTTCACTATTTGTTGCGCAGTAAGTAGGCGATGTTAATTTTATTTGATTATTTTAAATAACAATAATGATTTTAATCACGAAATGCTTCAAATTAGATCCTAAAAAAGGCTATTATTTCGAATAAAAATGTGAAAGAAAGCTGTTATTTTTTTGGTGTATCCCAATTGTAGGTATTGTAATTCCAATGTTACATACTCGAGATAAAGTTAGGAAATTCTATAATAGGTAAACGATTTCAGAATATTATAATATTTTATAATAAACAATTTCAGATCGCGAAATCCGACGGGTGCGATGGGAAACGGCGCTTCAGCGATGTATGGGTTGGGTAGAAGAGGAGAGTGCGCAATCTACTTTCAACCCAGGTACAAACTACTATTTCGGGTACAGCGCAATACACAGCGGGAAAGTTAATTTTGTAACGGAGACGTCGTTTAAGAAGGGATTTTTCAAAATTCAACCCCTAAAGGTATGAAAGGGGTTGCAAAGATTGTAAGGGAAAAATATTTGTATGGTCCAATTTACTTAAAACTCAGTAGAAATGCTCTTCATTGCAAATAATGAAACACGTATTTCAGCGATTACTAAAATTAAACCCTTAAAGGGATGAAAGGGGGTTGCATAGTTTATATGGGAAAAAAATCTCTTATGGTCAAAGTAGTTTGGGTAAAAGTGTTGTCATTTGTAAAAGTCATACATTTTCAAGGTGATCGGCCATCAGTAAAAGTGGTAAATTATGATAGAATAATTCAAAATAAACATGTTTTGCTATGTAATGTAATGTTAAGTGCATCGGAGCTGAGATATATTTAATATTATTACCTGGCCCCTATCCCACAAAACTTTACAAGCCTACAATTTAACAAATTTGTCAACTTTTTGTATGGAGATCCGTACAAATTTGTCAAATTGTACGCTTGTAAAGTTTTGTGGGATAGGGGCCAGGTCGTATTTTTAGTACCAAAAACTAATCTTAAATATCTCGGCTCCGATATTATTAAACGCCATAAATTAAAAATATACCTATGTGTATTTTGTAAAAATCATATGTGGCCGCTGAAAAAAATAATTACAATATTCTTCAACCAAATTTACCCAATGCCCTTTACTTGAAACTTGGTAGAAATGCTCTGCAATGCAAATAATGAGACGCTATTTCAGCGATAACTAAAATTCAATTCATTGACGGATAAAAGAAGATTGCAAAGTTTCTATAGGAAAAAATACTTTTATGGTCTGGCAATATACACATAAAAAATATTACTTTCGGCGATTCAGGAAAAACTACCTCTAAGGTGGTAATGGGGGGGCGGAAAATTGTATGATATAATTATATTTTTGAAGTGAGAAACGTGGAAAATGTTGTGTAAAGACAATAAATTAAACTATAATTATGAATTAAATATAGTCTATACTTTTAGGTACCTATTTAAAACAATGTAAACAAACCAAACCACGTGACATTGTTAAACAGCCAATCAAAACTGTTTTATCGAACTTTGACGTATCAGTGCTCTGCTTCTATTGGCTGACGAGCTATATCACGTGGTTTTTTTTGTTTACAATTTTTTAAATACCTAAAAGTATAGACTATAGTAACAGACGGTCCGATATGAATGCATTTTTTTTTAAAGGCTGAGACGTTTATTAGCTAAAAAAATTTAAATTCAAAATAATTATCAATAAGTTAGCCACATGAGAGCTCTTTAACACGTCGGTAATATAGAGCGACTCTACCAGCGCTTCGGATAATACCATCTTTGCAGAGAAGCACCGCAAGAAACTCCAGCAGAAGGTCATTTCAATCATAAAACATAATAATGCTTAAAAGTTGAAGTTGAAGCTTCCGCTGTCTGTTCCCTTAGATCTTTTAACGTGGAGAAATTGGTATTCATTTACCACAATTTGCCCCTAATACAGTACGAGTAGGTGCTATTTCTTTTGTTGTAATATGATATTTCATAATTTTGTAAACTCCGGTATCCGGTATTAACTGCTGGTTACTTCCCACACAACTTAAAGAAAAGCGTGCCCCAGAAACCCATCTAAAATTATATTTATTTTTACTTTACGGCACTAGGCATTGTTTTGATTTTCCCTGTCTGTTTTAATTTAATAATGAGTGAATGCTTTAGTTACAGATGAAACGGATCGCACGACGGCCGTGCTGCCTCCGGGTCTGTTCTTCCTGGGCACCGCATTGCTGGTCGTCATAGCGGATAAATTAAAGTCCTTTTAAGTCGCGCGATGGCACCCGGTCGGTGTAGTCATTAGATCATTTCTACCTCTAACCTCTTAACTACCATTGTTGGCTTGTACAGAGACAGTATTAACTTATTAGTTGAATTATTAAATAATATTTTTGTGATCAATTAGCTATTAGATCATTAGTCTTTCATATCTGTATTTTATTGCCCTGTGCCATAATATTTATATAATAATCAGGGACAGAGTTGCTGTTGTCTTTAATTAGATTTTAACAAGTTTTTTTAAGTGTAATAAAAGGGTTGTTAGTAAATTATAGTAAAAAATATATGATTATAAAATTGGTTTAATATTGAAAAAATCTTAATTTAATTAAACACACACTTCAGTGGCGTAGCTAGACCAAGGGCCCTGGGGCAAAAAAAACTGGGGCCCCTAAACTGTTAAGGTTATATCAATATTTTAAAAATGCAAAGCTACTTTATCATAAAAAAACATTATTAGGTATTATCACTATTATCAGCCAGTTAGCTAGCTAGTTTAATAAGACCCACTTGCACATAAATTTAATCTTAGATTAACTCCAGGTTTAATTATTAAAGAATGTCAGATTCATATAAGAACTATCACATTTAACAAATTAACCTGTAACCCGCGGGGTTAACCTAGGGTTAAAATTTACGGGCCTAAGACATTTGCTAATCTGGTTTTGGGGGCCCACAAGCTTGGGGGAACAGGGCACTGCCTCGCCTAGCCCTTTGATTGCTACGCTACTGACACACTCAATGACTCTTTTACCCTTTTATGACAGCAATTGGACGCAGTTTGACAGTTTTCTTGCTTATACCAGCAGCATGACAGGTATCAACAACATCAGTAACATTCTTATAAGACTCTGGAGCTTCTTCCATGACTAATTTTGGGGATGCTACTCTTATAGAAATACCCATCCCTTCCATTTTGCCAAGGACTTCCTTGTAATCTATGTTTCTTCTGGATTTTGCACGAGATAAAGCACGACCCTGAAATCAAAATTGCATTAAAAAAGCACAAAATTAACTAGAGGTATCCAAATAAAACCAATGACTTACAGCTCCATGACAAGTAGAGCCAAATGTTTCAGTCATGCCCTGATGCGTTCCAGTGAGCACATAGCTGCTAGTGCCCATTGTTCCCCCAATGAGAACAGGCTGTCCAGTTAGCTGGTAGTCTACTGGGATAAGTGGGTGATTAGGCGGGAATGCTCTGGTTGAACCCTGGAATCAAACAAATGTCGAAATTAAATTAAATCCTAGTAACACATTAACAAGTTTTTCCAACAATTCTTTAGACACATAATTTTCACACCTTTCTATGGACCAGCAAAGTCTCGACTTTTCCATCCACAACATGTTCTTCAGTCTTGGCTACATTGTGTGAAACATCATAAATAACATGCATGTCTAAATCATCTGGTGCCATTTTGAATTGTTTGGCAAATGCTTGTCTGGTGAGGAATGTCATAGAACTACGATTAACCCAAGCAAAGTTAGACGCTGCTGCCATTGCCTTTAAGTAATCTTGACCCTCAACAGAGTTGATTCTTGCACAAGCTAGCTGACGATCATTTACCTCAATGTCATCTCTCTTCATAGCTTTTTCCATTTGCACTAATGCATCAGTAGCAACCTGATGTCCGAAACCTCTGCTGCCTGAGTGAATCATGACACACACTTGACCAACTCTTTCCAACCCCATTTTTCCAGCAGCATATTTATCATAAATTTCATCAACCACTTGAATTTCAGCATAATGATTACCCGCACCAAGGGTTCCAAGTTGGGGCAAACCCCGTTTCTTGGCACGGAGACTGACTTTTGATGGATCAGCTGTAAGCATGCGACCATATTCTTCACAATGTTCCTTGTCCTCAGCCCAGACATAGCCCTCCCTGAGTGACCAATCCATGCCCATCTCTAAGGCTTCTTCCAGATCACGAGCATTCATTGGAATAATGCCTTTGGATCCCACACCCACCGGGATGTGGTCAAAAAGACTCTGTGCCAGTTGCTCCTGAAACAATCAAATAGGTACACCTTTTCAATGCTGCAGTAAGCTAAACATGTCAGTAGACTTTTATGGTGCAGAGAGATGCTGCATCACATCAAACTGCAAGAGAGCTCTCTCTCTCTCTCTCCCTCTCTCTCTCATAACATGTCTCGTAACATGTTATTGGCTATGACAGAATAGAACACAAAAAGCAAAGAACAAAGAAAAAAACATGAACTAGGTACTATATGACAAGATTCCTCTGATAGATATTAGATTACCTTAAGTGGTTGTACATCTTTTTCATGAAGGTTGGTTCTTAATAATCTGACGCCACAATTAATATCAAATCCCACGCCTCCAGGGGATACAATTGATTTAGGATCAGCAATGTCAAAGGCTGCCATATTGCCTGAAATGTGACATTGTATTAAATTTGCTGGCTGTTTTTTTAAGCTATGATGCATTAAACATGCAAATACCTATAGCGAATCCATAACCAGAGTGTACATCGGGTAATCCGACCGATCGACCGACGATACCCGGCAGCGCCGCTACATTCGCAATCTGTTTTACACCGGGAAGAAACCCACCGGTCATACCGGGGCGACATGAATTCTTCAATTCATCCAACATAAGCTTTTCAAGAGAATTATTTACATAAAATATGCCTTCAACATTCATATTAGGTTGAAAGCCTTTTTTAATTCTCCAACAATATGGATTAATTTTCTCTAGATATTTCAATTCTTCATTATACTGACGAACAACCATTTTGAAGCCCTTATTGACCGCTCACTTACTAACTTTTACTAAAGAAATTAAATAATATAGAAACGAAACTCCGTGAGTTGGTAATCAATCAGTAATTCATAAATAAATTGCAAAATAATTAAGACCGCTGTTGAACGTCTGCTCTGCTATATAATTAGATCACAGATTATAGGGTATGTTAGATAGGTAGATTCATAGATCTTTGTTTAGTGGCATATGTCATTTGTGTTGCCACTATGATTTCGCCAATGTCAGGTTTAAGGAAGGCACACGTTTTAACGAAGAACAATTTTGAATAGGGCAATAAAATAAGTACAAAGAATGTTTCGGTTTCATATATTTACAACAAATACTTACATGTAACTATAACTTAATTCTATATTTATGAATGAAACTAACTAAATGTTTAATGAGAGGACTATTTACAAGAGTTAATAAGTTTTTCATATTTATAGGACGAGGAAATTCCAAAGGGATTAAGTCGTAAAGAGAGCATGGGATATACTTGGTGACACGTAAGACGTAATACAAAATGTTATTTTCCGAATCTACCCATGATTACGATCAACTATTAATATGGGACCAACTTCGAAAACGTAAACACAAAATCGACGTCTCCATACAAATTGTGAAACCAGCTGATTGCTTTTAGTATGGGTGATTCAATTTTTTTCTACCGATTTCGATATTAGTCCCATAGTAAAAGATGATCGTGCTCATGAATAGATCAAGAAAATAAAATTTTGTATTACGTCTTAGGTGTCACCCTGTATAATTATACTATACTATAATCTGCTCGTCTATCAGTCCGTCGTCCACAGCAAGACATATCCTATAATCTGTGGTCCACAGACTATTGGTCCGTTTGTCTGTCAAAGATAAAATAAAATAAACTCGACAAAAATGTCTTGAAATTAAAAAGTGGCAGCACTGTTGTGTTGTGCTTTCAAGCTTAGTATGGATATAACTTGCTATCCCGGATTTTCACTTTGAAAAGTTTTAAAGTTTGTGTTTGGTTTAAAATAAATATCAAGGGACATTACACAAATTGACCTAGCGCCACAGTAAGTATACTGATAGTACACAGTTGGTATTAACGAAATTATGTATACACTTTAATTTTGACATTCTTGCAAACAAGAAACCTTTTTTAATAATTTATAAAAATATGAATCCCGGAATCCCGGGTCTTATCCATATTATTTATAATGTTTGAGGTCATTCACCCGAAATTGCACTACCTATTCCGATCACTCGTTCTTACACAAACTAATAAAATAAATAACAATATTTGAAGTGTAAATCTAGGGCAAACGAAAAAAATATGATCTAAATAGATCACAAAAATTACAATCACAATATTTCCAATCGGGACTATTACTCAAATTTAATTTAACCAAATGAGCAGGAAAGGGACAGTGACCTATTCGCAATCTGCTAATAATAGTTGTAAAATTTCTTCCTGGGAATCTATAGAGTTTGTCAAACCAGGAGATAGTACTGAGTACTGGAGCTATATCTGCCAACCATTTACCTTTAATATTTCTAGTAGATAACAAAGAGCGGGACCAGCGTTTTAACATTATTTGTTTAATAAAAGGGACAAGGTCTACAGAAGGAACTTTCAAATTACAGTTTTGAACATTTTCAGCCGACTTAGCCAGAGCATCAACCAGCTCATTACCTAATATCAAACAGGTACCGAGCAAAATTCAACAATAATGTTTTTATCAAACAAGTTACTTAAGCAATTTCTTAATTTATATATCAAATAATTTGTAGACGCACTTACATTTGTCATTGTCATAGAATCGGACAGAATCAAAAAATATTCTTGTTCAAAATAATTACAACTTATATATTCTAAGGCATAAATAATTCCTAAAACTTCTGTCGAAAAAACAGAAAAGTAATTGTTGCACTTAAAAACTTTACCTATAAAAATAATCATAAAATGAAAAACTGGTCCTATCAATGGTTTTGGAACCGTCTGTATAGATAGGAACAAAATCTTTTTTTCCGTCAAGGAACTGTAAGAATTCCAATTTTGACCAAAATTTAGTCAAACTAACCTTAACATTTCTAAATATAGCAGGATAATTACATTCAAAAAATGGTAAAATACCAGACCAAGACATTATATCTTGGAATTCAAAATTTAAATAAGCTATAGACTCACTCAAAGAGGTAGATTTCGTTAGGGCGATTGAGTTAAAGTTAGGTATATAGAAATTTTCCAAGTATTTTGAAATTATTTGATTGTCCCTGCTAACAAGTTTGAGACAGTACTTATTTGTCTGCTATATAGCTCCTACGAACGAATAAAGGCACGATACCGGCTTCAACTTCTAATGAATTTATAGGGGATAACATCATAGCACCAGTAATAATTCTTAAAGCTCTGTTCTAAATTATGTCCCCGCGTTTCAGTAAATGACTTGCATTTGAGAAAAACATGCATCCATAATGAAAATGGCTTCTATTCGCAGCAATATAAATGATTTTTAGAACCTTGGGATCAGCACCCCATTTTAGTACTGCTAATGATTTTAAAATATTTAAGCCTAATTCAGTTTTGTGCTTTCAAATCATCTAAGAATACGGGACCCTACGCATTATCCTTCCGTGCTGTCCCTCCGGGAAATATGCACGACGCAAAACGATAGTACGTAGGATTGCTAGACGACAATAATAATTATTATTACAGTTGCTTATTGAAAGACGGGAAATTGCGTAACAGATTTATTATATATCACGAATAGGAACATCAAAGAATGTCAAACCTTATGACTGATATTATAAACCACCCGACAATTTGGGGATCACCTAAAAAAAAAGTACTACTACTAAGTACTAGTACTAGTAGTAGTAAGTAGTTACTTGTTTTTATATTTTTATTCGAAAGAATAGACTTTTCTAAGCAGTAGTTATATGACGCAACCAAAAAATCTGATACTTCTTTTATTTGCTTATAAAAGTCTATTCTTTCGAATGAAAATACAAAAACAAGTAGTTTTTTTTTTAGGTGATCCCCAATTTATTACTGTGATGGACTTGCCGACCAATTTTTTTACAACTAGCCCCGACTTTTCGCCCGACGTGCGGGTGGATGGTGCGTAGCGTAGTTCAATCGTGCATCGTGCTTGCATGCTAATGCGTAGACTTGAAGTCCGTGTTCATTTAAAAAAAAAAAATTGTTTTGTAACTGCTAGATCTTCGCAGATAAGAGCTACTGGTTTTGGAGTATAAATACTGCTGTTTTTCCCAAAAATTCTACAGAATTTTAGAATATCGCTTGTATAATAAAAAAAACAAAAAACATATTATACACATAAGGTTCCTGAAGCGATTGGTAGGAGCCACGATTTCTGAACAAAAAGAAATGAGTGAGGTAAGAATTTGAGGTCTGTGCCAGCATGATGGATACTTTGCTTGATAGTGCGTACAGCACCATCGGCCCTGACGGTCGTGCGCAGCTGAACGTCAAGAAGGATAACGCGTAGAGTGCTTTACTTTATCCTAAATTCAGAATACTGACTGATTTAGACAGGTAGTTGGATCTCATCTTATTAGCTTGACTAACATGCTAACTGCCTTTTTGTACTTGTCTTTTTTTGAATTTTTTCATCGTCTTCATCGAGCACACTGTATTCAGCCAAGTCTAAAGCGGGCTTGAAATTTTCGAATAAGGGAACCGTACGTATGTGCCCGCCCTTACAGAAGACATTTAGCTAGATTTCAAACACATACACAAAAATTAAATGTCAAGAAATGTCAAATTATGACATTTTCCTGATATTTTCTTCTATAGGTTTGGTTTCGTAACCCTCTTCAATCCAAGATTCGAATTTAGCAAAAAATTATATACGGCTGTGCAGTTACTTTACATCAAAATGTCCGCTCTAATCAAGCTACGTCACATGCCTGTGATGCAACGATGTCTTTGGAATCATTTAAATAAGGTTACCCGTACTTACGCAAAAGACGACAGTGGTTCACAAGCCAAAACTATCACGCCATTGACAGAAAATAAAAACTGGGTGAGCTATGGATTCGATTATCAAAGCCAAAAAGAAGACACCGATGCGCATCATGCGTCTTACTTCTTTACTATCTCACTTTGTATTATATTCGGTGGTTTTGCCTGGGCGTACGCTCCTGACGTGAGCCTGCGGGACTGGGCCCAGCGTGAGGCTTTCCTAGAACTGCGTCGTCGTGAAAAAAAAGGCCTTCCTGCTATTGACCCTAACTATGTTGATCCCAGTACAGTTTATCTGCCTACTCAAGCCCAGCTGTGTGAAGTTGAAATTGTTATTTAAATAATACTGTCTCTATACTTATAAATACTATTATCAGTTGTGTAGGTAAATAAAAAGTAGGAAAATAGTTATTTGTTTTAATTTGTTTGTTTACCACAAACAAGAAAGCTTTAAATCTTTCCTATTTGCTAGGTGGAGTTGAGGACACCTTTTTAATAATTATTATTATAAATTATGCTTACAATACAAATATACTTGCACTTTTGTTTCAATTTATGAAGTTTTTAACATAGGTGTCATAATTAGTGTCCTACTGTGAATGGGCTCAGTACGAAGGGGTTGGTTTCTTCTTGGCTTTAAAACAATGAACAGGAGTTGAGAGGTGATGAACCTTTTCATTCTGTTATGGTACACCACGTGTTGATATTGGAAATACTAAATTCTTTTGGTTTCAATGGTCCTAAATTGTATTATTGTTTAAATAAAAATTAGAGATGCAACGGATAGTTGTTTGGCCGGATACCGGATACCGGATATTCGGCCTGATCACTGGCCATAAAATAGCCTTTAAATTTCTAAAGCTTGATACAGTTCCTGTAATTATATCATAATATTTCCTTCATAGCTTCAGAGTGTCTATTGACAACGGCCTCCTCCAGGCATTTCCATTGTAAACTGTTGTTTGCTGCTCTTCTCCGTTATGGTCCAGCTGTTAGTTTGAGGTCGTCCTCCCATCTGTTACTACCGTCTGCCTCTTTTTCTTGGTTACCAATTATTATTGTTTATCTTAAAACAAATACCACCATAATTATTCATGCCCTTTTTTAACCCCTCATATGCTGGACGTCAAAAAATACTAATTTCTAGTCTCTTCTCATTATAATATTAGTCCAGAAAAAAAACTTGAAAAATTACAAAAAGGTATCCAAATTTTAAGCACGGATCCATATCTAAGTACCATAGTACCATATCTAAATACAAGGGGTTAAAAAAAACATAACCTAATCTAATCTTTATATATTTTAGGCAAATCTTAAAAGTTATCTGTTATGGACTAAAGTTAATTGCAGACCCGATACACTTGGACGAGAATAGTTGAACAAATCACCAGGTCACATTTAAAATGGTCTGAAAATGATACAATTTATTTGAAGATCTGCTCAGAATAAGGAAACCTGGCAAAAGCAGGGGGCTGTGGGACACAACAGGCAGTTGAATCATTAATTTAACATTAGGGTTCTTAGTAGATACATGGGAAATTTGGGAGACTATTGTAAAAGGAGTATGCAAAATGAAAGAAAGAAATAAAGTTATTTAGATTTATTAACAAAAATATTTAGTAGATATCTTATCTTACATTATGTAGTTGTAGTACCTTGATGAGTTGGAATTTATTTACTAGGTTTGGTTTATTAGGTAACTATCTAAGTTCCTTGTTGATGAAGGTAAGTGGGGCAAGATGAAAAACGTACGCATTTTTTATTTCTGACAACATCTTCCGATTCCTCGTTTTGTTGGGTCCGCCCCTTGGTCAGGTCCGTCAAGGCGGTAGGTAAGTATGAATAAATTACGGCGCTTGACAAATACCCTACTCATTATCTCATCAAAAAACCTTAAACCTATAAATAAGATCCTCCCTCTTTTTGGCGTCATATACATATTATTTAGTTACGGTAAACGTGTCTTAGTAAAAGCTAAGCAGCTTTAATGCTAACTATCCTTCCTATTTCCAGAACGGCGTAGACTTGTTCAGGTGAGGGCGCCACCAGTCCGTTCACGCAGAAGCCAAGTTCCAAAGACCCTGCTGCTTCTAGTTTGTCCGCGGTAATTTTCCATCTCCTGACGGTGCCGTCCCAACCTCCTGTCCAGGCAAAGTCCCCGCTCACTGAGAGGCTCGTTACAATCATATCACTTACCTGTTAAGAAAATAAAGTTAAAGCCTACTTTACTACCGTAAGCAGTATGGTATCTATTACGGTTCAAAAGATACAGCTCTTTAAAGTTAGGGCCGACGGACGGACGGAAAATGTAAACATATTAATAGGGTTGGGCTCGCTTCGGGCACGTAATCGTAAAATTTACAACGTATTAGTAAATTATGTTAAGCTATAACAAGTGGGTTTGTTGTCGTGTCCTTCAGGTCAAAAAGGAGCAACGTACATATATAGTGACGTGACAAACTGTACTATTTCTAAGTAGGTATAGTCTCATCGATCCCTTACTGTACCGTTTCAATAGAAAAAGAAGATGCGCTTTGTAAAAAAAATAAGTTTAGATTTACAGTTTACCTGCAGTCCCAAATCTGTTAGGATGCCTGACAGTCCAATTCTGTTAAGAGAAACTGATTTGCGTTCATACCGTGAACTGATAGGTTAATGTCGGCCGACGGACTGTTAGCCTGTTTGCCCTTAAACATTCATACATACATAAGCTCACGCCTTTATTCCCGAGTAGGCAGAGCTACAGAATTACTAACAACTCTAAAAACTTGTTAATAACTCTGTAACCACATTTTGCACAATTAGGCTATGATGTTTACCGTGTATTAGTGACAGGTTGCAAGCCCGTCGCCTAACAGTACTAGACAGCCTTATTGCCTTAAACTGTAATAGTATTATATTATCTGTGCCTTTAGAAAGGTTTCAGTTGCATCCAGTAAACCTTATGATCTAGTGGAGGTACTGTCGTTTAATTAAATCCACTGTCCTTTTAAATACTTGCCTTAACTTCGTGCAACTTTTCAAATGTGGTAGCCACGGAAGAGTCGTGTAGGCGGAGCCAGTTTCCGGTTCTGTCCATACAGAGGAGGCGAGAGCCCGCGACCCTCAGCGGAGCGCGGCCCTCCAGCGTGTGCCGGGTCACGAACCGTTTAGTCGACTCGTCTGTTTATCACCACAATTACTTGCCTACTTAGTACGGACGAACTTCCAGCTAAACTACCAGACAAAAGGTACTAAAATGTAGTCACCAGCAATAATATCTTATCCAACACTGGGCTCAAAAATATCTGATACGTCTTTATTACTAGAGTCATAAGAGCGTGTCAAGATATTTTTAAGCGCAATGGTCATATATTATTGCTGGTGACTGTACCGCTAGCTATTATTAAAATATAAAATTAAAACAATTCTAAACTCAGAAGTTACTGTTCATTTTAGTACCTTAAAATGTTACTGTGAAAAGGTACTAAATGTACAGCTACTTTTGAGTTCGACTGTAAGTATGTATGTAGGTATGGCCTTAATGAATTCGTGAATTGGTATGATTATGTCGTCACGTGTAATAGTCGAATTCAGGACACAATTACGTACCTCTTACCTTATCTTAATCGTCTATACCTATACTTTAGAGGACTACCTATCAATTATGAGACTTTAAAAGGTTCTCATTCAAAAATACTTAGCCACTTATTTTATCTTTATACTGGGTGACAGGTAACTCGACCTATTCCTTGAAAGGGGTTATACTAGAGCTAATTTGCAATAATGTTGTTTCAGTCAACTGGAGGTCTAAAAGTTCCCAGAGAGTAATTTTTTTTCACAATCGACAGTTTTAGATGAAAGACCAAAGAACAGACCCCTCTTTCCCAGTGGGCACTTTGGGCAAGTGCCCAGGGCCGCGCGAACGATAGGGAACAGAACAAAATAGTGTTCTGTCAAAGTAATAGCGGCCCCATTATCCTAATATGCCCGGGGCCTCCAATAGGTTAAAGACGGCCCTCCCAGAGAATCTAAAAAAAAAGTTAAATAATCCGAAATCCAGTGACATTAGACCCCCGGGACCCCAGGGACAAAATTATTGCAAATTAGCTCTAGTATAACCCCTTTCAAGGAATAGGTCGAGTTACCTGTCATCCTGTATGTATAGACGTATATTGTAGGTACGGTAAGTACTTAAACTGGCATCAAACTCGTTCGGGAATGCGCAGGCTCGTTCACTGCCAAGCCAAACCTTTATCCCTAATTTTCTTGTTAAATTATCCTATTTGAGATTATTTAAAATCAAATTCACACTTATTATTATGAGATGAACAGTTTTGATTTACCAACGACCAGGTTTTGGTATAGTTCGGTCATTATCATTACCTACTGAATGATCCCTATGACAGCCGTAAGACGGACTTAATTTCAAAAAAGTTTCAGTTGTTATGTAAGTATAATATCTTTTTATGGAAGACTAAAAGCTATGGGTAGGTACGTACCAGGTTTGATTTCAGTAACAGTAACATCCAGGTCCCGGACGGTAAACAAATATGGGGGTCTTAACCCGAGATCCTTTACTTCTTCCAAAACGTTGTATCTAGCTTTTTCTATGTTGTTTTTGTATATAAAGACCTAAAATATAAATTTATAATGTGTTGAAACTTTATTCCTGAAAAAGTGGGTAATTAATTGTAACTCGTTCTAATTTTCAAATTAGAATACAAGTTAGTACGATTAGTTACAATTAGGTACCCCTTATTCGAAATAACACTTCACGACCTTAATTAAATTATAGACTAGTCGAACAAGAAAGTATTTACCACTTTTGGGCTTTAATGTTCTACAAATAAAGTCGAAAAGTGGAGAATCTTGGTTTAGTACTATACCTACGTAATGTCAACGAAAGAGTAAATATTCATCTTGTAGTGTAATTTTAGGGACATAACGTAACTTAACAAATTCGCGTGTTAATTCTGTTAGAAAACTGCATTTATTGCACTCTACTATAACCTACCTACTTTTTGATTGCACTTTCACCTTGAGGTTTTCGTTCGGTTCTCTTTTGTACACTATTTAATTTTTATCCAATAAAGTGGTAGTTTGGCTGCGCCTTAAAAAGTGAAATAGCAATAAACTACGTAGGTGAGTAGTAGTGTACGTCTTAACTAGATTCTATTTTTGAAAATTCACGATCCTTAACGATCTGATTATTAAAAATTATAATCCCACTTACGTAGCCATGTTCGTCCCCAAAGTAGAGCTCGTTAGCAAAAGTAAGCAGGGCACCAACATCAGCCCCTGACGACGGTAGCTCTGCTATCTTCTCTCCCTTCGCAGACCACACCCTGACGCCTCCGTCGTTGGAGGAGGAGTACACGTTACCGCAGCCAGCTGCTAAGGCGAAGAGCTGCACTCCATGCGCTGACCAAGATACGCCCGGGTTCAGGTTTGCGTCATATGACTGTTTAAAAAAACTTGATTGTATGAATAAGGTACCTATTTTCTTCTTCTTTTTTTTACTAAAGCAACTGGACAATTTTGCTCATATTTGTGAGTAAAAACAAACATACCTACATTGAAAATAACAGCGAGTCATCTTCATCATCTCCCGATTGACCATGTTCTCCCTGAGCAATTCTTAGTTCATGACAACTTCATGAATTTTTGTTCTTTGAAGGTTTTATAAAATGAACTCTCCTACCGCGTCTGTTTTCATCTAAGGTTTTGGAATTAGTAGGTACTTAAGTTGAAATTTGATCTGGTTTCGCCGACATTTGGACCGTCTGTCGAGGATACGACCATTATTCGAGCGAAGCCAGGACTGTTTACTAAAATAAACCATTCCATTCTGTGTTAGGAACACGTATTAAGACACTGAAATCATCACATCACCCACCCTATAGTTAAGTGGAATAAAATTTAAAGCATATTTTTGTCTCCATTTCAAGATATTGAAAATCTCTGGATAACCTTTTATTCCGCCTAATTAGGTAACTTAACTTAATTCTAAGTCGTTAGATTGTTGTTATTCTTATACGTTTTCAGTGGTTACATACCGACCTTGAAATGTACATACAGCTACACCAAACAACTTTGAATATTATTAACTAAACACACACACACTTACACTGATAGAACCATCTTCAGCACCGACAAATAATTTGTCGTCCCAAGCAACCACACACGGTCCTGAACTAACTTTTACTTCAGCTTCAATTTTGAGAGCCATAGCAATAGATAAATAATGCAAAGTTCACGAAACAGCGGTGTTTCGGTTTCAACGCGTTCTGAAACGCTGAATCGTTCTGCGTGACGTCGCCAGCTCTCGATATTTGCATTAGCGTAAATGAGTTTATTCAAAAATAATGTTGTTGTTACTCTTTGGCATCATATATGTCAATAAGGGATAGCAATACTTTGTCCAGATATTTAGGCGTCACAAAAGTATTCGGAATGAAAGCGAAACCAAAATAGACATCACTGTTATTCATAGTACATTGCTCTCACGCTGAGAACGTTCGAAATAATTCGTCGAGTCTTCGAGATCGATCATGCATGATATAAACAGCCTATTTTTTACGATTCTATAGGCGAACTCCTATACGACTAGAAAAGATGAATTTAGTGAAAATTAACTACAGTAGAAATCTGTCAAAATGTAAGGAATTGACATAGGCGAGTGCACGACTCCTTACGTCAATCCTACTCTTTAATCCCTGAGGGCCCAGACAAGACGCCCTACGCTAGCTAGCTAGCTAGTAGATCGGTAGATGACGCGATATGAAAAGTCACGGGATGTGCCAGTGTCGCGATTGGTTTAAAAACTAAACGAATAGAAACGATAGCGTAATGCATAATGTCTGGGCCCTCTGTAGTCTTTTTTTTCTTTTTACTTTTTATGGCATTGAGAAGACAAACGAGCACACAGGCCACCTGATGGTAAGTGGAAACTGTGACCCATGGACATTCGCATTCACAAGACTGCAATGCAATCCTAAGACTGCAAATGCGTTGCCAACCCTGAGGACTAAGATGGAATGCCTCTATGCTAGTCATTTCACCGGCTGTCTTATCCCAAAACCGGAACACAACAATGCGAACACTGCTGTTTGGCGGTAGGTTAATGGATAAGATGGTGGTAGCGATCCGGACGGACCCTGCACAAGGTCCTACCACCCGCAAAAATAATCTCTCTATATAAAATAGTCTCTTCATGATTATGTACTATCAGCCCAATGGAACCCTGTCTCTCCAACTGTCTCACAATGACGATAAGATTCCAGTCATAAGGAAAGTTAAACCACTGTCTTGTCACTGTGACACCTTTCTATTGTGGGTCAGGGTTCTATTGGGCTGATAGTCCACAACCCGCCAGGTTCTACTTTTTTTAAGTAACTTTTTGTCCTTTTGCCACAGTAAGTGATCTGCTAGAACCTACTCGACGGTAGGGTCACCGATTGTGCTCTCTGGGTCTGGACTGTAGAAACCATAATCACAATTCATCACTAATTGAGCTCTCACCCTGAGGCTGCATTTCTCGCTACGACTCTTGCAGATCTAACGAATTCGATGAAATTTGCAATAATTGAGTTTACGGGGGCGAAAAATCGATCTGTCAAAAAAAAATCTTCGGTAAAAATTATTTTCAACCGAAGCGACTGTATCGTTGCTACCGTGTCTTTATAGGCTTATAACGTTACTTAAAGCACATAATATTATCATTGTGAATAAGAATTTGAGAATGTACACGTAGGTAAGCTTAAAAACTTGCGCAAATCACTTTCGGGCTCTTGACAGTTACGTGATTCAAATTACCGTGTTTCACATGTTTTCGTTTTTAGCGCGCCTCTAATCACAATCCTCCCTGTCTCGCTAGACAACGTTTAACACCTAACGCAATGTACTTACTGAAAACTAACTAGCCAATATTTATTACGTAAGGGAGAATGACGTGCTCAAGCTGTAGGTACTTTGTCTAAAAGACAAGTGGTGTAACCGTAGACATAATGTGCCTGTGTCGCAATCAAGTTACTAAGCAAAAAAGTTGGCACCCAGGACTACATTTTATATTTAACCATTTTGTATTTCTTAGTGACATGAAAAAGGTACACGAGCACACGGGCCACAATTATAGGTTTCAATTAATAATGCATAATAAATAAGTAGGTGCTAAATAGCGCTAAAAATATCCTTCCTTATGTTAAAAAGGGGGTAGGTACAAATGTGAGATTAAATTAAGCTGTCAAATTAAATATCAACTTATAAAACATTTATTCATATAAAAATAATAAGAATATTTACAAACGACATCAATTTGATGTAAAATATAAAAACTTGCAGAAGTTTGCGGTTGTGCCAGCGTGGTCCTGCCCCTGTCCTCCGCGTTCTTGTATGCGCTGGGTTGGATAGTAAATTCGTTTATTTGGAAACAGATTTAGTTGTTCGTACGACCGAGCTTAATCTCGTAATTGTTAATGAGGAGGTGATCGAGCGTGGTGGAGCGGGGGACGCCGCGCCGGCGGGGCGGCGGGCGCGGGTTCAGTAGGAGCTGCCGCCGGAGGGCGCGCCGTACTCGGAGGAGGGCGCCGATGCGGGCGCACCGTACTCCTGCTGGGGAGCAGCCGCTGGGTAGCCATCTTGTTTCTGGAAATAAAAATAATTATAGTCAACAAGGTTTCGTTTCAATAGGTAGGTAAATGAAGTTTAGATATGCATAGATTTTTCAACAAGAGACGACCAACAGTACATTTGTGTCCCATACGCCACATACCTTCTACTTTCATCTATCTAACCATTTTACTCGGTTCGGTCGGTTATTTCAGTAATAAAGGGTATTACTTAAGACGCTAACCGTGGCTATCCGCCCACACGGATGGAGTTTAAACTCTAAACCGACTTAGATATCTCGTTTCCGGATCACGTAACGTTGTTACATTTTCTGGGGCTTCATCTAGATGGCCGAATATGCCAGCAATTATAATGCTATTAGCGAGACTGGTTTGTATGTGGTGTTACGCAACGAGAGCTACTTATTGTGCGTGCTGTACGTGACGCGAGCTGCGCGACCCGACAAGTGCTTAGGCGGTGACAGCACCCGGATTCCAGCATGGGCTACGAACGCTGACAAGCAAATTAACCATCTAAAATTTAAATCCTCGCAGGGATTTAGATACCTTTAACAACCGCGATCGTCAGTTACTTTGGTAACAGGAAGAGCCTTAAATCGTAGATTACATACGAGAATAGCTTTCAAGTATACGATTAAGACTCGTTCATTACTTATTGAAATTCAGCTCAAAATAAATAATCATAAATAAATAAATAAATAAATATAAGGGGACAATCTCACACCAATTAACCTAGTCCCAAACTAAGCTCTAAGCTTGTACTATGGGTACTAGACAACGATATAAATACTTAAAGTAGAGAAATATATACTTAAATACATAGAAAACATCCATGACTCAGGAACAAATATTCGCTCTCATCACACAAATATCTGCCCTTACCGGGATTCGAACCCAGGACCACTAGTTTCGTAGGCAGGGTCACTTCACTATCTACTCGGCCAGCGAGTCGTCAATCATGTCTTAGTAATCAGGTCAGGATCGTAGCAGGTGGAAAGAAGTGGTCTCTGCCTACCCCTCTGGGAAACAGGCGTGACTTAATGTGTGTAGGTAATAAACGGCCCAAACTGTAATCCTGTTCAGTGCAACATTTGATACCATTAGTTTATAGCATAATTCCGGCCCTGGAAACAGAGTGTATCTACCTACGTGTGCGCTTCACACAATCTCTAGATAAACGCCTATTTATGATACTGCCTCTAGCTAGCGGGAATCGATTAGACTAGATTTGCGGGACTAGATATATTTATAATGAGTTGCATTGCGTTGTGATATGCAACATTACCGTGCAAGTGATGCTTGCTTACATGAATGCTCGAGGGCAGTACCATCCTCGGTTGCGTCAACATAATGATGCTTGCCGGTATGTGAGACTTATGCAGATTGTGTAGCGACTTCCTGGAAAAATCCAGGAAACGTGCGCTCACTTTCACAAAGGCGCGACGCAGGCGCATCCCCGCTTAATCACCGCGACCGCGAGGGCTCAATCTCGTGCGCAATCATAAACTTCCACGTTTATTAGACGCTGTTCGCTTGTAACTGTTGTTGCATAGCACGTTTCAATGGTCTGACTTACGCTATTAAAGTCAAATAAAACAATCACACAATGTTATGTTACGAATGAGAAAGTCTGTGAAAATGTTTCGTGTCTGTCACTTACTGTGACAAAAATAAGAATAAATATTATTTATTCTTTATGCATAAACCAAACAATATTCATCATCATATATCATATTATTACAAGAAAATACATAATTTCAATATGTAAGTTGACATTGATAATCCATTTTTTGCGACCACAGTTTTTGGATTATTTATTTATTATTATTATTTATTTATTATAACAAACAGATATTTTGACGACTCATTTAGCCTAGTTGGTAGTGACCCTGCCTACGAATTTAGCGGTCCCGGATTCGATTCGCGGTAAGGGGTAAATATTTGTATGATCGAGCACAACGAGTATTTGAATCTCGGACTTGGGTGTTTTCATGTATTATTTCTTTCTCTATGTACCTAAGTCTGTCTATTAGTTTGGACTAGGGCCATTTGTTGCCGGTGCACTGCGATATCGCCGCTGCGTTGTTCTTCTACATATAAATTAGAACGGCATGCCTCACGATTTGGTAAAATACGTGCGTCGCTTTTTGTTAAAATCAAAGCGTTGCGACGACGCAACGCATCGGCGGCGCTTGTCCCGCATAGCTGTAACTGATCGATGTGGCAGTATATTTTAAACATGCATAGGTATTTGCTCTAACAATATTGGACAAGACATCAGTATAGAATAGCTAAAATGTATGTGTGTAGTGTATCGAATATTGTATATTTGAGTGGCCCTCAGAAGTTGACTGACGGACGACGTCATCATTCAAAATAAAATATATACCTATCATATATGGCTGTACCTAATACATTGACTGACTCGGACGGATGGGAATGACCCGAATGATTATGCAGGGTTTTGAATGAACTATTACGGAACTCTACAAATGCAGGGAATTACATGTATTTAATTTAGAGTTCAGAAATATAATGGATTCTAGAAATGCTATATACTTATATAAAACCAATTAACTAGTTTATTTAGCACTTTTTGGCGGCATAGCCTAACTTTCAATAGATTAGAATATATGGGTATATTATTTAGTGTATAATGTATTTTGATACCCACTATAACACAAAAATATAATAATTATATAAAATGAAATTAAAAAGCCCCCGACTCAAAAAAGTCTGTAAAAAAAAACTCTAAAAAGTAAAAAATAATAAGTATTGGCTCTATAAGTTAATACCTACCTACTTTTAGAGGTTTTTCTTTACAGACTGAGTCGGGGGTTTTTAAAATTTAAAATTTATTATTTATTTCACGCTTCTTAAACTTTTCCAAATTAACAATATGACTACCTACTAGCAACATTTCTTTAAAGACATGAAATGTATAAAAGGGGGGTTAATTACTAATAAATAAAAAGAGGGGTGTTAGTTTATAATTATAACGTATATCTCTATGTCTATGTATCGTAGCTCCCAAACAGATGAACCGATTTGGATGCGATTTTTTAATTTTGAAAGCAGGTTTCTTAGCGGTGGTTCTTAGCAAGATGTCATGAAAATTGGTAAGGCCTTCGTAAAGTATGTGCGCCGTTATATCGTGGGTTTTTAACCCCCTAAAACCTCTATATCTCAAAAACGGTTGAATAAAACTTGTCTAAGAACCATCGCCAAAAAACCTGCGTTAAAATAAAAAAAAACACATCCAAATCTGAGAGTTTAAGAGCTACGGTGCCACAGATAGACACACACACACACTTACTCGTCAAACTTATAACACCCCTCTTTTTTGCGTTGGGGGTTAAAATCTTTGCCATGGCCACCAGCAGTTTGACCAGTAGTTAGCTAATTGTTAAAATTCGAAAAATAAATCGAAAATTTTGACACATTTCCTTGAGATTAAACCAGTTACGATTATTTAGTCTAAATACTGATCGAACAACAGGCCCTTAGGGCCTTTAGAGGCGATTTAGAAGTTTTGCATATTTAACAAAGCCCGATGGAGAGCATCGTCCCACTACAGGTATGTCCTGAATTATTGGACAGATTTTAATAAATGGGATATCATATCATATGAAGTCGTGAGCGTGCAAGTGTCGACACTATTCTAATGTTACACGATGGTGTGTCTGTCTGTCTGCATGAATGTCAGTACGTCGTTAGGGCTCTACTCCTATTTTGATAATCTTTGCTCTTGGTGTTACTTAGGTAACATTCCAAGTAGATCATGCTCAATAATGTAATTAAAAAATTACCTATCATAATATATGTCTATAGAAATATCATATAAAAAACCGGTCAAGTGCGAGTCGGACTCGCGTACCGAGGGGTTAATTCCGTATTTAAGATAATATGGTTGGAAAACGCAAAAGTAAATTTGTTATGGACTTTATGATCTATGCAATAAGATCCATTTTAACTAACCTAAATTTTAATATAGTTTTTTAAAGCTTTTTGTCAATATTTCCAAAACTGTTAAGTTTTACAACTTTATTTTATTTTTCGCTCAAAATATTATTAATTATCTTTAATTCCATTTTGGTGCGGAACCCAAAAAAGAACAGTTAATAACGCAGAAATCGAGTGTTTCACTATCTCCCAACATTGCGACAGAATCGAGATTATCCCAGTAAAGTTTATACTTACCGGCAACGGAATAACGATAAACGCTGGAAAAGTCGTTGCTAGTATAGTGAAAAACTTATACCTAAGTAAATGACCTCTTGCACTTGCATGTAGTGGTGAACAAAACTAATATGGAATTTACGACAAATTTCAAATATCGAATGTGTTACAACTACATGCAAGAGGTCACATTTACTTGGGTTTCTCACTTGTTTTTCACCTACAAATATTAAGAATTTTAAGGGAACGCGATGCTAATCTATAGATTCTCTAGTCGAGTTTTAAGTCCTATAAAATATTTCAAAATAGTATTCCGGATTTATAAGCAGCACTGAAAATTTATATTCAAATTAATACATAGCGTTTTAATTTTAGAAATTTTACTAAGTTTAACAGCACATAATAATAACTTTATAGTTTGTTTTCCTGCCTAACCGAAAAATATGGTCGGAGTAAAAATGACTACTTTTAATTATTAGGTTAGGCTTAGGTTACATACCTGTGTCTTGTATCTGATGAAGTAGACCTCTGGCTTGGCGGGCTGCGTGGGCGCGGGCGTGGGGATCACGATGTCGGGCTGCTCCTCGGGCTTCTTCACCAGCACGTACACCAGCGTCTTCTCCTCGTTCTGCGGCTGCAGCGGGATGATGGGCGCCGTGGGAGTGGGCGGCGTCGGCGCCTTGATGAACACTATCTTGTAGTGCTTCTGCGGGGGAGGCACGTAGATGGACTTGCGCGCCGCCGGGTACTCGTTGTCCGGGGGCGGCACGTGTACGTACACGTGCTTGTGCACGATCGGCTGCTGCTGCGGCGGCCCGTACTGTGGCGCGGGCGCTCCGTACGACGACGACGGGGCGCTGTACGAGGATGAAGGAGCCCCGTACGACGATGGCGGCTCCGGCCGCGCGACCACGCACGCCGCCACCGCCGCCAGCATCAACGACTTAAGTACCTGCACACACAAATTTGCATTTCAATGCTTGCAAACGACAATCCAATAGTAGTATATTTAGGAGGCACCTGAACAGTGGTAAGTATTAGAGGAAGTATAGATGGAATACACTGACACTGACGCTGGGTTGAGCACATCGGCATTCGGTGCTATGAATGCACTTTTGAATTAATATCACCAGATCACTAGGTCAAGAATTGATCGCAGCACTGTACTGGAGTACACCTACCATTTTGTCACACATCCTGATCACACGCTTTGAGCAACACGCAGCCTTAGGTAGTGTCCAGTGCTGAGGCGCCACCTGTGCTTATAAGAGATGCGCGCTCCATATCCGGAGGAGGGGGTACTTTCGATGGTTCACATGCACGAGTACGTACCTTGCGCAACGCAATGGTGCTCACGCGCCGCCCTCCTAGCTGCGCAGTGCAGCGCTAGTCAAACGATACAGGTGACAGGACTACACTCACATTTCTAAATGTTTAAAATAGTCGAAACTATAAGTACCAATAGGTACTTACAAAGTGAGATTGGTTAGTACTAGTTATACATATAAATAATAAATATCAGGGGTCAATGTCACATCATTGTTGTTTATTAGCGTTGTTTTGTTAAAATACATTATTTGATATATTAATTAAAAGTCATCATGTGGAAAGACCATTTCATTACTTATCTAAATAGTACAATAACCCTATTAACGCCAAATAACAGCTTTCTAGAACTAAGAGTCTCTGAGCTAAGCTGCGGACGGACGGACGGACATGGCGAAACTATAAGGGTTCCTAGTTTGACTACGGAACCCTAACAATACCATAAACCATAACATAACACGTCAAAGACAATATAGGTTTTACCGCCTAGAATAGAGGCCCAGTCCGATTTCCCGTAATAAAAAGTATTGTATGTTCCGATCCAGTAGGTGCATGGACTAGTTGTGTAACTGGTTAAAAAAAACATCCAAATTCATTTAGCCGCTTAAGCGTGATTGAGGTACAATCCAAACATGCTTACTGACTTCCAGATTTAAAATACTAGTAGTGAACTGTTGTTTGGATAATGTTACTTATCATCATGTATACCTATATTTTTTATTACGCCAATATCACATGTAAGTACATTGTGTATTAAGGGTGGTAAAGAAAGAATTACAAACGAGAGTCTGTTAGAAGCCCGAAGCCGAAGGCTGAGGGCTTTAATGACTCGAGCTTTGTATTTCCTTTACCACCCGTGTAGCATACAATGTTTTTCATCACAATTGCGAGAAAATGAAATAAAATCAGACAAAAGATCATATTTTTAACTTATTAGCGGCAGACTACGTCATTGTCTGTGACTTACCACAGATAATGTCAAACGTGTTCGGAGTCCGATTCTAGTGACATATGAGATCAATAGTTTATTATGCGAGATTGTTAGGAAATAGTATTCAACTGACATTTCATCTCGAATGAAACTTCATATCGAATGGCACAAGAATTGGGGTCCTGACGTATTGTGATAGTTCGAGTCCACGTATAATATTTAAAAAAAAAGCTATTACGCACTTAAGTAACGTAATGGTAAAAAAAAGGCCCGCGGGTATTATTTTGGATTTACGGTCGATTTTTCTAGCATGTTAGGACACTATTTACGAGCAAGTGTGATGAAATAGTACATTACTTAACAAGGGCTGTAAAAGAAAGAAAGCCCGAAATCGCAGGTATTTGAGACCCGAGACGTAGGCGAGGGTTGTAAATATGCGATAGAGGGCTTTCTTTTTTACTGCCCGTGATGAGTACACAATTTTACGTCTTCACCTGGCCACAATGCGAGTTTTACCGTGCTCGCCTACGGCTCGCGTCTCAAATACCTGCGATTTCGGGCTTTCTTTCTTTTACAGCCCTTGTTAAGTAATGTACTATTTCACACAACCTGCTCGACAATGCCAAATTACATATCATGCAAACCTTACGCAAACCAAATCATTAAAGCCCTTGGCTTTAGCCGGGGTGTAATGTTGTACTGAATCTCATTATAACCCGCTGGGTTGTAATATTTTCACTTTTCATAGTTCTTATTACAATGGCCTTAAAGTCTAATTTCGTAATAAAAGATCAACTAATACTCGAAGGCCGGGCGCGGCGCCGCCGCCACCGCCGCGTCGAACCTAATTTGAAAATCGAACATTTTCTAAAATCGAGCTGGCCACGGCAAGCTGAAGTCCTTCGTTACGTTCAGGATTCAATATCGCGCCCGTGACATAAAACTGTGCTTTATCCCCTCGGTGTATAATCTACTATTAATGTAGCCTATGACACTAGTGGTTGAAACGAATCTAACCACGAATAATTTATTAAAATCGGTTTAGCCGTTTAGTAGTTACGAGGGAACATGGAGTCGGATATACCTGCAGGTCAAACACATAACCCTCCTTTTGGGCTTTGCCGCAGTCGGGTAAAAATAGGACAGGAAGTAAAGATGCTGTTCTTCATTTACGTAAAAATGAACCTACCTGTTAGTTAATCAAAGGTGATTGTTTCATTAACTAACAGTGATAGTTAGTAAAAAATCGTTGTGCCCCTTATCAGTGTATCAAACAGAAGGCTCGGAATAGGATGGAACGGATATTACTCCACCGACAAGAGCTCTTAAGTGAAGGATGATGATAGGCCATACTACATATATGAATCAGGGTAATTAAAATAGCCCCAAGATTATCATTGCTAAACCGTGGCAGGGGCAGATTGCTCAGGCTGACAAGGCCGAGGGGAGTGCTATAGTGGCACCGGGTGCGGGCGGTGGAACTGTCAATGTGTGGTGACAATACTTAGCCTATCCGGCGCTAAGTTTAATGAGTCGACCGGTTTTTTTTTTTCATTTTTTCTTAAAGTTATGCGTATACTGAATAAGGGCCAAATTAAATAATTCAAAATTGACATTTTCATGTCAGCAATATATAGCTAATTGAACATCTTTAGACGACAGTATCAAAACGTGCAGTTGGGTTTGAAAAAGTGTTTTTGTTAGACTTTTTTTATACTTTTTACCTACTGAAATATTTGTTACCGCATTAAATATCAGTATAGGACAAGTGTATAATAAAAATATCGCAATTGTATAAGTGTGCCGCTTTGACACTGACGCGATCGAGCTCGGCGGAATGACACCTGTGACAACACAATACGAGTCGGTAAAGTGTTGAGCCACAAACCCACGGCGAAACTGCAGAACAAATCCTTTATATGCCTTTTGATAGCGATAGTTGAGTGCTATTAAAAGTAGCGGCTGTGACAGATTCATTCCACGTTTCACAAATCAATCATACGGCAATACGGCAGAAAACGGAAGTTTTCTTCTTTAATCAGCAATGTTTCATAACATCTTGGAAGACGAATTAGTTTCATTGATTTGTGGGAACAGAGTGCTCAGTGTCAACGTTCAGTGCAGCGTTGTGTAACAATAGCTCCGCTTCCATGAAATATAAGCCATGGATAGAGGAGTTGGGACATCAAAAACCTGAAACGAGTGAAATAAAACATTTTACTTGAAGATATTTACTTACTAAAACTAAAGTACCTAATGGTATATACCTATAAATTCAAACAAAACGTTATTGGCTAAATATGTACAAGAATAAGACGCCTAAAAATTAAATCACTGTTATTGCAGTTGCAATCCTTTTATTACCTCAAAGAGTTCTTATCGGGGCGTTTTATAAACTCGGTCTGGCTTTATTCACTGTTTCGCCGAACGAATACGCTCACAGTTTAATAAGAGATATTCCTTAACTTACTTTCAACGTAAACCCAAGTTAACGTTGATAACGCAGTAGTAGAACGATGAGTAGAGTGAGGACAGTTCTGGGAGCCGAAGCCACGTGTAAAGTAGAAGAGCCGTCCGTGGTACGCTTCGGTTAACGAACTGTCCCGTCTTCATGGCGAGTTAATTACCATTGATTGGTGTGCATGGTCGGCACCCATCGAGCTAGCCGGCTCACAGTGCGCCCGGAGAGCGACAGCGCCAGATCAATCTCGAGCCCATCATCAGCCCATGTAACCAGCCTGGCGATCGCCCGTCACTTCACGCAACACCCCACCAAAATGGGAAAGCCACGGAATCATGACTTAAACAGTATTATAATCCTTCGTTACAAAACCATGGTAAGTGTGTGTTTCATTAATAAATAGTGCAGTTAATTATTCTAAGATTTCCTAAGATAGGTACTTAACTGCGTTAATTCAACTTTAGATTTGAGGTGGTACCTAAGTGACAAACCAAGTTAGTCTGAGTTATTTCGTCGGCATTAGCTTTGACTTTTTAAACTGTAAGATAAATATTTAAAAACTTCTTCTCACTAAATGAAATAAGCCTGTCAGTAAATATTTTTAAACAATGCTCGCAATTGTGTCGTTACGAGTTAATTATAATAGTGACAATCAAAAAGTTGTTATTGGGCGCGAGTGTTAATATTGCATCTAGAATACAGAGTAAGTGATGGGCCTAAAATTCCAAAATATTTTAGGTTTGAAACGCAAATAACTTTGCTGCCTATCAAAATCAACCTTTTTACTAAGCCAGCGTTTACTACTTAGATGCTAAAAAAACATTTAAGTCATAACAACCTTTTTTATTTGCATTATTTAACAAGTTAAGTACATAAAATGTAATTAATGAGACAAAACGGTTAAGTACGAGTTAGGATCGAGTACCGAGGGATAAGTTTCATAACATGATACGATACACTTACATGACTCGTAAAAAAACAACCAGTAAAGGTAAACTACCACAAAAGCAGACCAAAACAGGATGGGCGACCGCCAACATCGAGTTGATTTAATTTATTTTTTCGTATTAAATAGCAGCTTTACCGTTGATTGGTGCCATGAGGCACTGCTATTAATTTGGTATCTTAAGCTTAAACTTGTAGTTAAGTAGGTACCAAAATAAGTCGCCATAAATGCTAATGCCGCTGAAAATAGTCTTACTATTTTTTTTCAACTTTGAAACTTGAAGTTTAATAAAATCATTAAGTCGACAAGTGGTGCCACAAAGCTACTTTTGCTGTGCCCAACAGGGTTAAGAATGATACTTTTATATACATCTCTATCTTTGTAAGTAGATACCTAAACACATTATGATTGCAACAAAATATTGATTATTGACTTGACTATGACATATAAGCTGTCGTACGTCCCTCCACTAAGATAGAGTGCTTGCCTCCAAAGGCTCTAACATCCATATCACCAAAAAAACATTGTTACATACCAGGTGCATAATATTAGATTGTTCAACAAGGGACTAAAACAAGCCATAATGATATGAGAAGTTTAGCCACCCAAGCGGAGCGAGGTTCGAGTGTAATTTCATTATGGTTGTTTAGTTTGGCGTCAAATACTATAATTTTCACTTTGAATGGGAAAAACAACGTTCTATACAAAATTATAATATTGATTATAAGAAAGTTTCTTACAAATTTGTTTCGCGTAGTAAAAATATTAAAAAAAACGATTTCGTGAATCACGATGAATGATTACGAATATGAATTTATTTAATTAGATTAAGGATGAATTCATTTCATTAAGGTCAGGTGCGACAAATCATATATTTTTTAGGAGATATTGTTGGTTTGACGGACTTGCCCCGCCCGTAGACGCACTTGCCCCATAGACGCACGCACTTACCCCACCATATACCTTATGCATGGTCCAATTCGTTTTAAAATAGTTTTCAAGTTTGAACCTGTTGACTATATAACTATGCAAGCATTTAAAGCGCCACTTTAAAAAAAAACCCGCGGAACAAATTTGTAAAAAACTTAGTCATAATCAATATTGTAATTTGTCGTTTGTTTCCTCGCATTTAAAGTGAAAAGTAGAGTGTTTAACGTGAGACTAAAAACAACCATAATGACACTCGAACTATAACTACCCTCGCTACGCTTGGGTGGCTAAACATCTTGTGTCATCGTGCGTTTGGAATAGTCCCTTGTTGAACAATCTACCTACTATAAAGACGCGAAGAATCTTTTTCGTGCACCTCGAATGTTCCAAACGCAGACATGCAGACCATAAGGAGATAGCAGGACGAGCTGGACCAGTTTAGTAGAGACAGGGCTCAGGAGTCGCTGGATAGGAAATTCTAAAGAGGCCTGAGGAAAGCTTAAGTGTAGCCCAGCAGTGAGATGCTCGTAAATAAATTTAAATTGACCGGAATAAAAACATCAAGTCTTCTTTTCTTGTACTTACCATTCACCTCACAGAGCATTGAGATCCCATTGCTTAAGAACGATTCGAGCTATCTTGTATCCCAAAAATATGTTTACCTGTTTGTGGCCGATGCCTACAAAACGTTTAAATGTTGCACATCAACTATTTCAAAAGAGCAATTAAGTAAGTGAAGGTGAAGGAACCATTCGTACATATTATGCCAACCGCCGTCAAATGGTAATTAAACGATTTTTCAAACTTACCTCACGATAATTAGCAAAATCACGTATTAACCTTTGACTGCTACCTACCAGCACATCAGTGTGACCAAATTTATACTCAACTTCAACTCTTGTAAGGTAAGTCTCAAGACCTACACCAGAAACCAAAATAAGCAGTAGCATAGGCAGCCAAAAAACCATGAAACCATTTTTAAGAACTCTGCCATTCATGTCAGAAGTCAACGACACTCACGCAGCGGCTATTTGGCATTCTATAGTAAGAAGATAACATAATTTGTAGCTGACAAAATAAGTAGGTACCTAAATAGCATAGATATGCAGTTGCCCCTTTCGTTGGCACAGTTCGTTAATAGCCTTAGTTACTTTATTTTGCACTGCACGGTCGCGCGCCATGGTAAAACCATTACTTTTGTAGGTTAGGGACAGGGTCAAAATACACTTGACGAAGTTTATAAACGTAACTTTTTATTAGTTGTTCGTTGCAGGTTTCAGTTATTTTATTAGGTATATTAACATGACTTTACATACATACATACCTTCACGCCTGTAATTCCATAGTGGGGTAGGCAGAGATACATAATTACCTACAACTCCAAAAAGTTGTTGATAATTCTGTAACCACGTCTTGCACAATTAAGCTAAGATGTTTACCAGCGTATTAGTGACAGATTGCAAGCCCATCGCCTAAACAGTACTACAAGCCTTTATTCCCTTAGTCGCATCTTACACCATCCACACGAAGACACGGGGCAAAAAATAACTTAATTTTTTTCAAAAGTAAATGTTTTTTTATGGTTTCCTGAAAACCATTTACCAAATCGTATTTGAATTCGGAATTGAAAGTAAGCCCACAAAGTCGCTACACTCTTATACTAATAGAGTTCATTATAACCATCATAAATTATAGGTGTAAAATGTAGTTATTAACGAGTTATTGTTAAATAAGAAAAAACCACCCTGGTTGAAACAAACTGCTGGATAATATATTTAAATTGGTTTACCCGTTATACTGAATAGCTGTAACGTTTATTTCATTTATCACGGATTAAATATAGCACAAGCCTATATTTTTTTATTGCCAAGAAGTTAGCGATACCCCTAAACATCGCAAATGTTGGGAAACCTTTTGAAATTACGTAATAATAAACTTCTATAAGGAATCTACTAATGTAGAGGAACTTTTATTGTACTCAAAAGGCCTTTGTGTAAAGTTGACAAAGATTCAAAATTTCGATGCCATATTGTGGTTTACTTTATACTTTTACTTGCTATTCTCACGACGCTGCGCGCCTTATCGTCAGAGATTGGATAATCGGGAGTTAATTCTCCTAAATTCCGTGTCTGTAGGCATTGATGTTTACTGTTATGGAAGCGGACTTTGTCTTTGGTTTATTCAATTGCGTGGACGATTTTCTCGCTTAAATTACATAAATACTTACCTGAGGCCATATAAATAAATATTTTGTAGAAATGTGTACGAGATTTTACATTTTCGTCTCAAATATATTTAGATACGTGAACCACCTAAAAGCATGTTAAACGTCTTTGATTGAAATACATGAACTTGGTTTAACATAGTTAGGATATAATTAACAATATATTAATTGAATATAGCCTTTCTTTTTATTAAGTTCCGGGTAGATAAATACATACATAACAAATGAGTTTACGAAGCCGCCTCCCCATATACTTAGCTTTTCTCGAAATTTTCGTCGTATTCGTTTTTCTTTTACACAGTGACAGTTGACCACGTGGTTTACCGTAACGATCGAGAATGCCATCACATTCATTTTGAGTTTTAGAAAAGAAAAACGTTAGGAGCGTTTTCATCTTGGCTAGGGCCCCAGAGCAACGGGAGGAGAACAAGAACGCCGACTTCTTAGTTTACATTAAGAATTATTCAAAAACCTTCAAGCAAGTTTGCTTGACTGCTAAGTCAAACTTTCTAAGTCTTAAACTCAAAGCTTCTGACAATAAGGTAAAAACTGTGTGGAAGATAATAAATAGAGAAACAGGTAAATCAAAAACTCGTGATAATAAAATCGCTCTAAACAATGGTGACAAACAAATCACCTCAAACAAAGACGTGGCCTTAGCGTTCGAAGATTATTTCTCCACCATAGCCATTAATACCACGAAATGTCTTCAATCATCTGCGATTGAAGCTCAAAAATCACTTTGTGCTAATGTTACTAAATGTAATGTTAGCTTTGATTTTAGCTATGTAGATTCAGCTACTATTGTTAAGGTATTTAAATCGCTCAGTTTAAAAAAAACTGAGGATTTATGGGGAACTTCAGTTAAAGTCATCCATCATGTCATAGATATAATTGCTCCTCACTTAGCTTTAATCTACAATAATTGCATTTCAGAGGGGGTCTTTCCAAATCTTATGAAATATAGTAAAGTCATACCACTTTTTAAATCAGGTGAGATGAGTGATTTAACGAATTTCCGTCCCATTTCTATTCTACCTGTTTTAAGTAAAGTTTTTGAGAAGTTAATGTTAAATGATATGTTAGGTCACTTCAATAGAAATAAACTGCTTAACAGTAATCAGTTCGGCTTCACCAGAGGACGATCCACAACTGATGCAGCATCTGTACTCATTAAATATATATACAATATTTGGGAGAAATCTTGTGATGCAATAGGAATTTTTTGTGACCTTTCCAAAGCTTTCGATTGCGTAGATCATGCGACTCTCATATTAAAATTAGAACATTATGGTCTGACTAATAATTCTCTAAATCTCATGTCCTCATATCTTAGTGATAGGACACAAACGGTTGTTGTAAACAGAACACAGTCCATTGGAGCAGCTGTTAAATTAGGTGTGCCTCAGGGCTCCATATTAGGTCCTTTCTTATTTTTGGTTTACATTAATGACTTACCACCCATGATAGAGAATATTTGTGATATTGTGCTATTTGCTGATGATACATCATTGATTTTCAAGGTAGACCGAAAATCCGTCAATTACACTAGGATAAACGCCACGCTAGGTAAAGTACATAATTGGTTTACTAGTAACAATTTGCTACTCAATGCTAGGAAAACTAAATGTATTAGGTTCGCTTTGCCTAATGTTAGACCGGTAGAATCTAGTATATTTCTAAATGGTGAGTGTTTGGAAATGGTAGATAAGGCGCTTTTCTTAGGGATAACTATAGACAAAAACTTGCAATGGAGTCCCCACATAGCAGTACTAGCAGGTAAATTAAGTTCTGCAGCTTATGCTGTTAGGAAAATCAGGCAACTTACGAATGTTGAGACAGCTCGCTTAGTTTATTATAGTTATTTTCATAGTGTTATGTCATACGGTATTCTGGTTTGGGGAAAAGCTGCTGACATACAGACTATATTCGTGTTACAAAAAAGAGCCATCCGTTCTATATATAACCTAAACTCCCGTGATTCTTTAAGATTACTATTTAAAGAAATTAGTATTTTGACAGTAGCGTCACAATTTATTTATGAGAATATTATTTATGTCATTAAAAATCAGGACTCTTTTATTAAGAATTGTGATATACATAATTTTAATACAAGAAATAAAAATAAAATAGCTACTAAAAAATTTCGTGTTCGTAAGGTTTTTAAATCATTTGTAGGTCAATGCATCCATTTCTATAATAAATTACCTGACGAAGTTTTAAAGTTACCATTTCCAGTACTTAAAACTTACTTGAAAAAGTCGCTGATGTCTAAAGCTTACTATAGGGTCGAGGACTATCTATCAGATAAAAGTGCTTGGCCTAAACTAAACACCCAAATAACTTAATAATAACTTAATCGTAAGAATATATGTAAACATTGTATATTGTCTAGGGGACACGGTTTCTGTAGGAGAATGTATCGAAACTTTTTATGTAGTTGTATTACACCATCATAATTAAGTATAATTTTTCATAATTATTTTCTATTACTTACTACCAATTAGTTCTGGAGAAAACTCAGAGTTTTGACACATTTTCCTGCTCAACTACGCGTGAATACATTTATTTCTTATCGTATGTTAGATTCATTGTTTTATATAATGCTAGGTTAAGTTTTAAAATTGTACCTATATTTAAAAAACGACTAACTGTTGAGTTTCTTGCGGCGCTTCTTCTCAGCAGTGGTCTCTTGCGAAGCGCTGGTAGATTTTTGACATGTAAAAGTGCCCGTGCGGCCTACTTACTGAATAAACATCTTTTTTTTTTTTTTTTTTTAACGGATCGATGCTGAATCGCAAGCGAAGAACGGAAAAAACTTTCTAGTGTTTCGATATCTGATGGGGCTAATGCACATAATTCCCTCCATCCACCCATCAAAAAATCAAGCAGACACGAAAAGTCACTTAGTAAATACTAATCTAATTAGTACCCTTAATTATGACGTTGTAGATCACTATAAAACATAATAAAGCATTATGAAAATCAATTCTGCCGCTATTCATTCACTTTAGACGTCGAATAGAGACCAGACCCCGTAATGAGTTAACTAATTATGGTACCTACATGTTTCTCAGTGAAAGATTCATCTTGAATTTTTCTACAACCCACATTTAGCCTTGACCAAGTTAAACCAATGCAAAGAGGCAGAGCATGTTGATTACTTTCAGTAATAATTAATTACATAGTTGCAACTTGTGTTTCACGACGAGATTCCAAGAGGTATATATTCTAATATCTAACTAAAACAGATTAATATATTTTACGATGGGCGATGGGCTTGCAACCTGTCACTAATATACACTTGTTAACATCTTAGCCTGATGATGCAAAATGTGGTTACAGAATTAACAACAAGTTTTTAGAGTTGTTGGTAATCCTGTAGCCCGGCCTTCCCCACTCTGGGAATGAAGGCGTGTGTATGTATGTATGTATCTATGTATATATTTTAAGAGTAATTACGAGAAACATCTCTATATTATGGTGACTATTTTCTTAAAACCGTATTTCTGTTTAAATATGTATGTATGTAAACACTTTATTGTACAAACAAAAGAGATAACAATAAATAAAAATAACATTCAGCGAGTGTTATAAATGTAGGTACCTAATTGGTGAATTATTTACATAAAGTCCATACTTTATTACTTCGTCTACCGCATATGTTTCCACCCAACCTATGAATATATTTCGATATAAGACAAGTTGTTTGGATTAAGTATTGCTCCTAATTGTTTGGAATGTGAGACACGCTATGTGACCATCACCCTCGAGGAATTCCGTGCGTGCGCGCCGCTGGACGCGAGTAGGGTTTCCGGAACCATCCGGTTCGAAGAAGCCGCAGCCAGATCCCAACCGGATTATTTCGCTTTGCTAGATGTTGTTCAAGTAGCACTGTAATAAGGCTGTGAGTAATATTGTGCGTCGCAAACCAGACTCGGGTTTTCATTTGCAATCGTTAGCTGAGCCGAATCGTAACGGGAAGCGGAACGTAATAAAATCTCAGAACATAGCCTGGCTACTGCATGACCAATATAGCGCAGCGGAAAAATGAAATAGGTATATAACTTAATGGAAGATTAAGTTTCGTATTAGGTATACGAATGTTTTATAAAACCCTAATTATTCTATTGTTTTACGATTCGCTTACTGACCCGGTCATGGTTTTTGACTTTTAGCAATTGAAAAATAGCTTGTCTAATGGAATCAAATTGATCCAGCAAAAATTATTCCATTGAGCGGCTTGTATCGACCCACTCGCCGATTATGCAATCAATTACACTTTACACTTCACGTTTTATGGCGTGATTGATACGAATGGCTTTTATTTAATAGTTGCCAGGTATGGAGGCTAATTTGAAGACGCATTTAAAATATGAATACCTAAACATTTCACAACATTCATCCAAGTCGCGCCTAACACGAACATCTCAAGTATTTCCTCATTATTTTGTTTCAGATATCAGTTTTGCTTGTAGCATCGTTCGGATGTCTAACAACAGCGACACCCAGTTTGCCGAGGCCAGTGATCAGCGTGGACAAGGCCAGTGTGCCACCGACGCCTCCAAATGGCAGCGACGGCGAGCTCCAGCTGTTCCACTGGGAAGACTACAGCGTGTTGGCCGCCATGCTTATCGTCTCCTGCGCAATCGGCGTATTTTACGCGTATTTTGGAGAAAAGCAAACTACCAGCGATGATTTTCTGCTCGGTGGATCCTCTATGGGCACATTTCCTATGGCCTTAAGCCTCGCTGCAAGGTAATCACCTCTTGGCATGTAATGAATGCGATTTAAAATATTACAAAATATTCCTGCGGCAAGTAAAACTTCATTAAATATTTATTGTTTTCAGTTTCATAACAGCCATAGAGCTCTTAGGAAATCCTGCAGAGATGTACATCGGAGGCGCGCAATTTTGGATGATTTGTGTAGCCTTTGTGCTCGTGGTGCCGATCACCAGCCACCTCTACCTACCCGTGTTCATGCGGCTGCGCCTCACTTCATGTTACGAATACTTGGTATACAAACCTCCCTTAAATATTGAAACAAAATAAGCGGTTTGTAATTTATACATTTTTAGGATTTGCAAATGTACCAATTTGGGGGTACCTACATTCAATTAGTGAACTTGATATTTTGCTGAAAGCTCGAGAATAACGCGAAAGGGGGTTATTCCCACCGTACCACCAATTTATTACCACTGGTAACAGCTGGGATTTTTTTCCCACCTGTTACCACTAAAATACTCGGTACTCAAATATTTGGTGATATTAGCCAGTGGTAACACGTGGGGAAAAAAATCCCAGCTGTTACAAGTGGTAACAAATTGGTGGTAACAGGTGGGAATATCCCCTCGAAAGGCACTTAAAAGTAAGTACTTATTTAGAATTGGCGGCTATTATTACGAAGCATAATCAATAATATATTCAAGAACTTAGTCAAGTGTAAAACTAAGTGAGTGTTATTTACAGGAAGTGCGATTCTGCAAGTCGATCCGAGTGTACGCGAGCGTCCTGTATATGTTACAAATGATACTCTACACGGCAGTGGCGGTGTACGCGCCCGCGCTAGCACTCTCTGATGGTAATAACTGCAACATTATGTTGCGAAATAAACATTTTATACAGTGATACATTATAATAGAAACAACTTTAAAACGGTTGCCTCTTGAGGGGAAAGTTATTGCAAGATAAAACTCTTTTGGCTTTGCTGTGCTTGTATTTGGTGCTTGTATGTAATATAGACAGCGTAAAAGGGTGATGATTATTTGGCGTTTCAACCGCCGACATTATTGTTTTCGCATATTATTTAATATAAACTTAATAATTTTCTTGTTATTTTAAATGGAATGGAAACTGCCCCAGGGTCCGCTGATTTTGACATCAAAAGTTGCTGGTAGTTAGGTATCATTATTTTGAACAATATATTGAAGGCAATAATGACGGCGATTGGAACGCCCGAATATTGATCCAAAACCGGACCTATTAACTGTTAAATTTAAGATACGAGTACAAGGTACGACCTCGTTAGAGCAATGCGCAATGCAGGGGTTTGCCTCCTCCCTTATCTAGTCAAAATTATATCCTCGGTCATATCGTGTCAGTCAAATTGCATGTAAGTATTTTCAATGGAGCCTACAGTTGTTATAGTGGCATTTAGCACAAGTAAAGGGAATTCGAGCAAAATCGTCACTCATTTAAGGCAGCTATATCTACATATGCTTTATTTTATTGTTTACTTTTGTCTGAGCAAGATATGGACAAACGTTTCTCATTTACTCTAACAGTAATTGAGTTTAATTGGCACAGACGGGCAGACGGAAACAATAACGGTTCCTAATTTGAGTATAAAAGGAACACTATAGATAAAAGGTTATCTACCCTACCGTTAGAACCTTAGCTTCAAAAATTACTATCACTTTTACATAATTAATACATTTCCATATAAACCTATACCTACATGTTGTATTAAAATTATTATTTTCTTGTAAGTTAAAATTCGAATACGTAAACTTGTAGGTAGTCAAGCTCAAAGTAAGGTTTGTGCCAACATTAATAAATGAATTGGATGGATGAATTAATTACATCTCGTGTAACACGCATTAAAATGCGGTGCATTACTCTTTAAGTATTACAAAATAGATTACAAATAATAAATATAGGTGAAGACGCTTTTGTTTCGCCGTAGGTATGCATTATACCTCGCACTCATCAGATCGTTTTCGCGATAATGACAGTAACGTACCATTACAGAATAAGTGCTACTAAATAGTATCTTACATAATTTGCAATATAATATTACTATGCAACTACTCGAGCAACGCAATGGCAGAAGAATTTTAAGACTTTCAATTTAGGTACATACTTAAGTAGACCTCTATATACTATAGTAAAACAAAAGAAACTTAAACAAAGCAGTCGATACAAATTTTGCAACAGAAGCGATGACCAAACATGGGGTCAATTTTGGTATGCTATACATATTCAATGTCGTAGGATGGTGGCAGTAATAGTCGCTTACATAAGCCCCCATATAAAACTTTTACGTGACTCGATGGTGACATGTTTTCTTAGGCATTTTGCCGCACGTGCGAAGGATGTAATGGACGACTATTTAAGTATTTACTAGTAATTTACCTGCGTCACCGTCCCAAACGCACTTCGGAACGGTTTTGTGACTTGGGTGTCTAAGCTTCTTGGCTCTATTCTACTCGGGCTAATAATAATTGCTTTTGACATGTTATCGTATTGTCAACATTATAATAGCCAGTAATAGCAGCACCCGAATTAAAAACAATACGGCTAGCATTTCAAAGCCAAATGATTTACTTAGTCCAATAGAGCCCCTATTTTGTTACATTAGCACTTAAGTGATTAAAAAAAGTTCAAAATGTTGTTAATTAACGTAAAATACAGACGTAGTTTTTTTGTGGGAAAAATTAATAGTAACCATGGTTATGTACAGGTTTCCTGGTTCAATATCAACTATGATCTCGGCTAACAAATGCTAACATCACGGATCGATAATGAATATTGTTGACCACACACTTAATAGTGATTACAAACCAAACCACCAAAAGTATTCGAGTCACGAGCGGACTAGTAAGTTCAAAAAGTTACTCAATACCCGTATAAAATAAAGTAGGATAGACGTATTCGTAGTAATGACAGCGCTGAGGCCGACTATAGAAATGGTCCATAATTGTACGGAGCCATTATTACGGAATAACATTCTGATTTCTAAGTATAATAGAATAGTGTGTGCAGTTAGTGCCGTACGTACCTTGTAGGGCGTAAGAATAGAATTTTCCCACCGCATGAACAAGCGTGTGTCGCAAGAGCGCCGCGACTCCAGCCGTCGCGAGGACGGGTTCCGCACGGTTACAAGACCAGGGGCCACTGAAACAATGAAAGATTCCTGATTTACCGTCATTTAAACTTGTTATGAATGTAATAATTCATAAAGATTTATTTTTTTAAAGTCTGCTAAAATGTTAAACAATTTCATAGATGCAACTTTTCAAATTTTAAAGCCATTATTATATGAGAAAGCTTTAAGGTTAACTGAAAGAGATCCCTGATTGGGAAAAGTTCGCCTTTTGGGAATTCTGTTTAAACGATAGTTTACATACATAAAAATTTTGTAATAAGAACACTAGGTATATTTAAAGTGTAATATTATAGACATTTAACTTACTAACTACCTAAACCACATTTCTGTCTGCCTGTACGTTGTAAAAAAAAATCTGAAAGTAATTTGACTATAGCAAATGGACCTATTTGCGTACAAAATTAAGTTCATAACAAAATGAGTATTTTCTTTTATCTTAAATATATATTATCTTAAATACGGAACCCTCGGTGCCCGAGCCCGACCCGCACTTGACCGGTTTTTATCGTTACTTGGTGCGGCCCTGAAAAGGCATTTTTGTGGAAAATTGTCTGTCTAGATCTTTTTAGTAAAAACTGTTGTTAATAACTTCGTCTGTGTGTCAAGTCAAAACCGTTTTTTTTTCAAAATGTAGATCTATAAGGCTAAAATTTAGAACAGTATTCAGAAGGACGCGTAAAATTGCTGATTGACTTGAGGATTTACTCGAACATTCTAGCGAATGCGCTCAAACAAAGCAGCATAAAGTGTTAACATTAGAATTTACAATACGTAATAATGAAGTTATTTAATAAAGCTATCATTAGAAAAAGAAAAAGTGAAGGAAGTAATATCTGTAACTGAGTAGTAAGTAGGTATTTACCTAATAGAAAATTGTAAACCCTACATTTTGATATTAAAATCATATTTTCAAAAATCATGTTTTTACCCTGGTACCCTTTACACTTTAGCATTCATTATAATAGGGTTCAGAAATTCGGAGACATAATTTACCTAAACTTGGCAAAATCCTGGAAAAGGTTAAAGAAATATGGAGGCGGCTTCTTAAAAATATTATTTTAATAATGTAAGTTTCGGGATTTTGGGAATCTATAAAACGCGTGGAGACTGTAATACCTCGGAATCGTATATTTAGGTTACCGTTTTTTACCGTTTTCTTGTAAGCATATAACATTTTATACATATAAATGTTACGATGTATGTGGTTAATGTATAAAGTAATCTAAGTATGCATGCATTGAGTAATTAATTACTCTATATATCTAACAGTATTGATAAGTTCAAGATAGGTAATTAATAAAAAAAAAAACAATATCATACATTAACGTAAACATATATCTCTCACTCGCATTAGTTTTAGCCCCAGAGCTCAGATGATAACGTCCGAGGTATAGTTTGTAACAGTTATAAATAATATTTTACATTTAGGATAAAACTTTAGGTGCGTCAATTTGCTCCTCCAACTTTGTTAGTTAAATTACAAAAGGTAAATTAAATAACACGTAGTAAATTTATGCATGGAAAATAACTTCAAATAGTTCATGAAACTACCTTCATATGAATTCATGTTGGAGTAATTTCTTTATTCAGAAATCCCAGGATTTTTACTTATAAATTAAAATTGAGTCCGCCTCCATACAACTGAACAACAACACCGCCGCCGCCAAAGTTTAGGTAAATATGTCTCCGAATTTCCGATCCCTAAGGCCTAATTCCAGCAGTAGACGTTTTACGTTGGCTCTATGCATATAGTTAAAGGATAACAAAAAGTTGCTCTAAAACGTTTAGGTAAGTAATAAAGACTAAAATTTAATATTCGAAAGACCTGACATAAAATTTTAAAGAAATATTTTTTACTTTCTTCAATGCGGTTCATTGTTTTTGAAACACTAAATGTTTATTTTACACTTTTTTGTGATCATACTTAATATTCATAATATGCTGTTATGTCTTATGTATCTAGTCCAATTTCTTAATGAAATAAGCAACGCCACGGGAAAGTCATAGCGAATTATACGGTTATACCATTTAACTATCTTAAACGATTTTTTTTATCAGGTTATCATTCAGGAGATCCGGTGGCCATCTGTAGTCTTCATCATACTCGTACATGTTGCTGTTTTTTTTTTTTTTTTTTATGGCATCGAGTAGACAAACGAGCACACAGACCACCTGATGGTAAGTGGAAACTGTGACCCATAGACATTCGCAATCACAAGACTGCAATGCAATCCTAAGACTGCAAATGCGTTGCCAACCCTGAGGCTAAGATGGAATGCCTCTATGCTAGTAATTTCACCGGCTGTCTTATCCCCAAACCGGAACACAACAATGCAAACACTGCTGTTTGAAAATAGTAAAATCACTGTGTTACCTACTTAATATGGGAGTAGTTTCCTCATTTTCATATGGATCCCTTCATCTGATTCTGACTTGATGACAATGGGATCATCTCAAAAGTATACTCATTCAAACAAAAAAAATATTCAAAATTGGCCCACAGGTTGGCAAAGAAATCGTATAACATACACAAAAAAAGCTTACGAATTGAGAACCACCTCCATTTTGTTCCAAGTCGGTTAAAATATGTCATCAGCAAAACGCCTTCAGATTTCTAATATTTAGAACAATTCAATTTCAGTACTCATACTTTTAACATTCGTCGTACAAAATCTAAAATACAAACGGGAGAGTGAAAGTGGATGACATAAAGAGGACAGAATTATTAAAAGAAAACGTCCTTGCAATATCCAAGTACGTGTGTCTGCCCATTATTACGCAATGGGATGACAATAGCGTAATAAAATTAATCAAACGCACTATGCACATGGGTGCAACGCAATGCACAACGTTAGTGACCTATTCCGCAGGTGATCGGCAGGTCCGCTTTATTGTTATTGCGTGTATTATTTAAATCTAAACAGAGGGTACCTATTATGTTATCGAAACATCATTCAACGAACGTACTCGTATCATACGCAGAATTTTTATTTCATCGAAAGGCATTTCTCAACGCATGAGTAAATTTTTTTGTGTAGTCACTAGTGTCACAACTCTAACTAACCTAACCTATGTATTAAAGGTTTAAGATATCCTGGACACATTATGGTTTCAGCAGAAAATAGCGGTCGATGAAATGATACAATCGATAAAGTAGAAATCGATAGAATTATGGGTTACCCTATACGGATAGTACCTACTTAGAATTAATTGTTCCAACAGTACCTAATTTATCAGAAGTTTATTAACATCCGTCAATGTAAACTTTCGAAGTTTAATCAAGTTCTGAAGCAATGGCTGGTTTCACTGACTATGGTGACACGAGGAAACTCCTATGTTCTCCTTCCTACACACTACAGAACTGTGTAAATGTGCTCATGCGTACCCAAGGCACTGGCGCAGCCTAGTTTGGGATCAGTCGAAAAGTGATAGGTATGTATACGTGTAATTGTATACCTATAATAAATGAATAAATTGAATTGAATTGAAATTGAATAAGTTTTCCTCGAAGCCGTGTTCACAGTTGCTAAACCGCGGCGTGTTCGCTATTTACGAGCGCCGCGGCGGTGGTCGGCGACGGGCGACGGGCACCAGGCCTCGCCGGGTCCGGCCTAGTATAGGATGCATTCTAGTCTAACAACAACGCGCCGTGTAAGCGATGGCACACGCTGCCGCGTTGCATACTGCACTCTCCATTTACAGTTGACATAATACCACTATTCATGATTTATGCTCGTCCGTTCTCTTAATGGGAGGCTTTATGCAGTTAGCTCTTTACGCGTCAATGTGCTATTGCAAAATCGTAACTCTTCAAAGACAAATGATCAAAGAATATTAATGATTTGTTTTGTTACATGTTACAACGTAAGTTAGCCGATGATTTACTTAGGTCACGTGCCTGAAAGATAATTTAGCTGCCGAAGAACGTTATTAGCATAAAAATAAACCTTATGACGTTGGTACTGGTAACTTTTTATATAAATGATCTGTTTACAGTGACGGGACTCAACACCTATCTGGCAGTGACGTTAGTGTACGTAGTGTGCATTTTCTACGCGTCGCAAGTAAGTTTTTGATTTCGGTGTCTCTATCATGTTGGAGTTTAAAGAAGATTATAAAGGGCGGTTATTTCCAGGGTGGTATGAAGGCGGTAATAATGACGGACACGTTCCAGTCGGCGGTGCTGCTGGGCTCGCTAGCGGTGGTGCTGGGCATGGGCGCCGCGCGCGCCGGCGGGCTCGACGCCGTCTGGGCGCACGCGCGGGAAACCAACAGGCTGCACTTCTTCGAGTAATACGCGCATTATACTTGCATCTACTCATATTACTATCCACCAGAACTAACTACAACGGCCGCCCAGAAGAAAATGGCAGATACGAGTACCTATGACCTAAGTTTATGAGCGCAACCAACTGCCGTTTTACTGCGATGTTTCGGACGGCAAAGTAGGTACTGGTGTAATCAACTACAACATAGACTTCAAGTGTCACCTGGTGATTAACAAATTAGGCATTTATTTAAACTACTTGATGATGGTCAAGAATGATTTGACCATTAGCTTTCTATAAAGTGAAAACTTTCAATGCACGGCGTGATGTAAGTAACCTGTTACAGTGATTGTAACGCGAATAATATTACGTATGTACTTCAAATTTACTTGTAAACACCGTACTAGCTGTCAACATTAATTTCGGTCAAGCGTAGGTACTCGACGACGACCAACTAAAACTTGCGAGAATTATACTGCTAATGATCGAAGACGGATGAATAAAGTCTGTAGGTAAGGACAGAAATATGTGTCCTGATGTTCTATTTCCAAACCATGGAAATTATCTGACGTACTATGTACAAAACCTGTAATTTTCTATTACCAAGAAACTTGAATTTTCAGCACTAACCAACACAACCAATTTGTTTTTAAATGTTATTTTAACGGCACTCACTGTGTCGTAAAAACTGGCAAACTAGTGCTCACAGCACACATCTTTAATCGTAAAACGTTACGTTTTAGTCGCGATTGTGTAAACGAGTGAGTTTAGTAATGGAATGCATAGCAATTACCAGTGAAGGGTCACGGGTTGAACGGGTTGTCTGCCGGAGAGAAACCGCAAAAAAGCCGGTCGACGGCGCGCGGGCGCAGGCGCAGGTCGCACGCAAGCTGCCGCCGCCGGCGCCGATCGACCGCGTCACACCTGATTCCTAATACAGCTCAAGTGGATTTCTAATGTTCACATTTTGAGATCAAAACTATTAATATCTTGCTCAATTTTATTACCGACAAAACAGCGCCCTATATGGACGTTTTTTTTTTTTTTTTTGTACGTCTACATGTAGTTTGACCCCCTATCTATCTACAGCGTGTTTCCCAACGAAGGCCATATATTAATATATTAGATATCAATCGATACGTTTACTGCGCGATAATCGTCGAAAATAATCTAACTAATGATCGTATTAAAACTTAAATTATTTCTTTAAAATAAGTATCTTGCTGTATCAAATCGATTGATTGATTGATTGATACTTTACCTGTAATGTAGGTATTTATTTTGTAATAATCATCGCGTCGCGTGACTTGCTACGGAAAACTAAGTACATTTCAATGGTGGTATTTTATGGTTGGTACAGAATAGTCATAGTCATAGTCATAGTCATATATTTTATTGCCTTATGTTGTAGTTACAAAGATCTTAAATACCATTACATGGATCAACATAAACCCTGTAAGGGCACTGCAATTAATAGTTATTAATAGTGATTGAGCTGTCAAATTAGCTAGTTACTTTTCCTAAAACCTAACCTTTGAAAACGATAACTTTTATTTAAATTTATTGTATCTAAGTATAGTACTGACCTGTGACTGTGACTGCACAAGTATCTATTTAACCGACTTCAAAAAAGGAGGATTTTGATTTTGATTTTATTTGAAAGCTGTCATTTTTATTTGATAGCTGGTGCTTCCCGTGTAGTTCCATTTTTATCAAAATGAAAATGTAATGATGGAATCCATGAGAATCCAAGAACTCCTCAAAAATTACAGGCACACCTATAGCGACTTTGGTATTTTTCATTGTCACTCGTGTATTTACTCTTGGAAAGCACTATTTGGTGAAGTGGAACTGATGATGAAGACCACAGATGTCCACCGGAACTCCTTAACGGTATCTATTCCAAGGGTGTTGATAAGATATTTCGATTAAGATAGTTGAGCGACTATGACGAAGCATATTTATAGGTTTAAACATATGACTATGACTTTTCCACGGCGTTTCTTGCGGCCCGGCGAGCTTGAAATATTCTAGTTCCTTATTAATTGAGAAGTGGGACTACATAACAGCATAATTATGATCACTAAAAAGTATAAAATAAAATAAATGTTTGAAAAAACCAAAACCGGCCATTAAACAATTATTTTTATTAAATTCTACATACCTAACTCTTTAAAGTTCAAAATCATAAAAAAACGTGAAAGTAAGTCAAGTCTTGAGTGTCAGATGTATTCGTATATTTGAGAAGTTTTATTTTGTGGTTATTACTGAGACCTAGTAGGTACTACTAACTCTTATAAAAGTTTATATCTAAAGCAGAGTTCTAAATAAGACCAAGCCTGCTCAGGCTTACATCGTATTCTGTGGTGCTTGGATACTGTTGATATCCCTATTGTTTAATGGTGCTTCTTCGATATGTTGCTTTAGTTTTGACGTTGATCTGGTGTGTAACAGCATGGACCCTGACCCGACAGTGCGGCACTCGTTCTGGTCGGTGGTGGTGGGGGGCACGATGTACTGGAGCAGCATGTTCTGCGCCAACCAGGCGTCGGTGCAGAAGTACCTATCTGTGGAGCGCATTGCACAGGCTCGCGTCGCACTCTGGGTCTCCGCCGTGGGACTCTTCATCGTCTACTCCATCAACTTCGTCACCGGCGCGGTGCTGGCCTCGCACTATGCTGACTGTGACCCGATACAGGTAAACACGTTTCATCTTCTTGAGCTTTTAACTGCTGAGAGTAGTGGGTTCGAACCTCACTGAACAAACAGTTGGGCTCGCACTAATCGATTCGAAATCGATTTAAAATCGGAATATATCCTAAATAGGAATAATACCTGTGCGGTGGTACGAAACCCTCGGTATAGTAACAATAAATACCTAAATAATTATGAATTAGTTAATTAATCAAAGACATGCTGTTACAGATCTTGTTATAACTGCAATAAATAAATGATTGAATAACGCAAATTAATAAATAAACTAGATGTTTTGCTTATTAGTCTAATGAAGTACCTACCTACCAACTTTATCCGCATAGGTAAGTATATAATTTTATCTTCGCGCGGCTAATTGGTTAAATAGTAGCGTCCAGCTCCGGGGGTGTATTCTCTTGCGCAGAGAAGTCCCGCTCGATCGACTTATCCTACTTACTACTTACTTATCCTAACTTGATAGTTGTTCCAGTCCACGGCAATGGTTCTCCAACAGACCTAGATAGGTAGTAGGTCTGAGGCTTTACCCTAATGAGGCTAAGCGTGGCACCAAGGTAGGTTACGTATATTGGTTGGTCTGTGCACCAAAGTAGTAGGTAAGCAGACATGGAACGGCGTGCCGCGTGCTAAGCTAACCCAGCGCGTGCAAGGTTCACGTCAGGTTAGTTCGACCATGCGAGCCTTCTCTGCGTAGATAATACCACGATAGTGAATCTTAGGCGAGTATTAGCACATTTCTCTATCAACATTCTGCAACCACAAGATTACCACATCCATTAATAGGTCAATCATTCAATAAACCCAGAATCCTTGCCTACTCATTCTAAGAACTTGCTAATAATTATTAAGATAAAGATAAATTGAACTGATCAATAATCTACTTATAGTCATTCTCAGTTTATTTGGTATTGATGAGACTTTTTTAATGTAGGTACAGTCAGTCATAATTATACATACGGTAGGTTCCCAAGGCATCAACAATATTTACTGCCTCCTCCACTGATAATAAGGTATATTATGTACCTATACATACATTTAGCGCAATGGCCGTATAGATATTAGTGTGTTTGACTGTACCTACGTCTTTAGGGTTTCGTACAAAATAGTAAATACTGAACTTCGGAACCCTATAAAGATGATTTGCTGAAATTTAGAAAAATTGTGGTGCAATAGTCTAGTTCAAACAAAACCTCATCATTAGAAAATTTAGATTACTTATTTATTGTGCGATTTGGTAGCTCTCAAGGTAAATAGAATAATTTAGTAAGTACCTATATATTTTTTAGATTTTTAATCTCTCTATTCGTGAGAGATATGGCTGAATAACCTGAAAAGCAATGAAAAACATCTTGCTATTCAAACACTATACTTATTCTTGGTTTTGGTTTTGGGTTTTTTAGTCTCTTACGTTTTGGTTGACAACGTCACTTTAACATAGTCCAAAGTGGCCTAGAAATCAAATTGGTTGACTGTACCTACTTATAAGAGCGGTATAGATTATGTCCCGTCTGTGGGCCTAGTATGGTTGCGTTTATCGCGTGACCAAAAGAGTCACTCTCGTACGTTTTTTTTTTTTTTTTTTGCCCCGCGGCGACTTCAACAGCTACTACCGCCGGGCTTATGGCGTTTCCACGAATTAGTGATTTCGCCAGTGTCAAGTGTATATAAGTATAAATCAATATAGCAATAAAGTACAATCCAATCTTCTCTGGGAAGATTGGGGGCGACGTTGTTCGGTAGTTTGTAGGACAGAGGTCAAGATAGTTTTAACCTATGTACCACTTCGAGTCCACTTGTAACGAGAAGAAAGATGCCAGATACGCGAAATAAGTCCAAGTTTTCAATCACTGTGCAACACAATGGCATAAAAAGTACAAATCACTATCAGAAAAGAACTTTGAACACCTAAATACACAACAAAATAAAACTAAAACAAATTACACATCCGCCATCTTTTAACGTTGCAAATGGCCCCCCCACTCTCGTACTTATACGTGTCAGAAAGTGACAGATGTTTCATCCACATTTTGTCACGCGATAAACGCAGCCATACTAGGTCCCCCTGCGGGCCTAGTATGGCTGCGTCTATATCGCGTGCCAACTATGGATAAAGCATCCGTCACTTTTTGACACGTGTACTTATTATTTACGTGTCAGAAGGTGACGGATGCCTTATCCAAAATTTATCACGCAATAAACGCAGCCATATTAGGCCCCCTGGTGGGGTAACAAAAGATAAAGATAACAAGCAGCAGCAGGACTTTATTGGGTTTCTAGTTTCTAAGCCAATCTAAGTAGTATTTATTTCATACGTAGGTGCGGAACTGTCGGTGCTCAAGTCCGACTCGCACTTGACCGGTTTTTATAATAGATTGGAGTTAAGAGTTTGTGTAGTAGACTAGTAGGTATAATAACGACAACGGCATAACATTCAGTACAAGCAAAAACTGTATAAGCCTTTGACTAAACTAGCCCTTAATTCTAAAAACTCGTATATAATGTGCATTGAAATTTATAATAAGTTACCGGACGCTTTCAAAGAAAATAATCTAAGTAGATTTAAGAGAAAGACAAAGGAATGGCTTATAGATAAATGTTTTTATACTATTAATGACTTTTTAATGTGATTGTTATCAATAACTACTCAATTTTATTTTATTTTATTTTATACGACATTATTTTCTTATAAATTAATTTGACCTGTATAAATAATGTAAGAAGGGAAAGGTGTGACACCTGAAAAGGTAGAGTTTGGTGTTTCCAAAATATGTGCAATATTATAATATTATCTTTGTACTGTACCCAAATTCCACACAATAAATGATTTGATTTGATAACATTCTACCCAGTAGAGTAATCGTTAAGCGGTTAATGTTTTTGTGCAAAGGCAAAAAGAAGTCGAAGACATGTTACGTGTCATGTGGCACGCAGTCGTAAGTTACAATACAAAACTTACCATACACAAAGCGGCTAAAAGTGCTTATTCTTATTATTGCTTATTCCACCGATGATGACGAAATCAGAATTACATATAAGTACGCAATATGCGATCAAATCTGAAATCGTAATCGTAGGCATTCATCTGTTACATGCGAAGTCCAAATCTAAAGCTAAAAGGGGTCTTTGAAAGTAAGAATCATGTTATTTAGTAAGGGAACGTACCTAGTCGAAACAGAAGTCAGAGAATTAAAAAACTAAGATCCCTTCTGTACAAAGTAAAATAAACATGTACCTACCTAATTTGCTATTGTTTTCCGTTCATATTCGAACTTTACTACCTAAATAAATAGAGATATGTGCCCTAGTTATCATTATATAGTCGGTATCACTGATTGGGTTGTTATTATTTTATGCTCGTTTTCGAAATTAATAGGTAGGTATACCTAAGCGTTGAAAATCTGAAATTTCGGATCAATTCAATTTTGAAACATTTGTTTAGGTACCTGAAAAATAAGTACTTAGAGTAATAAACTTAATTGTTAAACCATCAATAAACGTAAAAACAAATTGAATCATTGTCTTTCTGCATCAAGGCATAAGTAGAGCCTTAAAGCACTTAATGAAGTGTGTGACCGTGTGCACTGACCTCAGGCGGGGGTGATCAACGCGTCGGACCGGCTGCTACCCCTGTACGTGGTGCGGCAGCTGGGCGACGCGCGCGGCGTGCCCGGCTTCTTTGTCGCCGGCATCTTCGCGGCCAGCCTTGGGTACCTCCTCCAACACTCCACCACACGCACCCAACTCTCAATTCGCAACTTCGCTAAACGCATGCTCCCCATTGACTGCCGCTAGTACGCACTCGATTCCAGAATTAGGAACTAACCAGAAAAGTCCAGTTAAGATACCGGTTTCAATATTGTTCTGAATTAGGAACTCGATTTAGGTATCAACTAGTTATAACATCTCGACGCATCAATTAAGCTTGCTTACTGTAAACTCAGAGTACCTACTTATGTACTGTTTATAGGGCAATTAATAGATTCTTTATCAAGGTTTGACGTCTTTACAGGACGGTAGCCTCCACCCTCAACTCTTTGGCTGCTATTGCTTGCCAAGATCTAGCCACCGGACTATTAGGGCTGAAACTACCTGAACACAAAGGAGCAGCGGTTAGTATCTGAGTATTTACCTGTTCACTTAACAACCTAACTTATCGCGTGGGTACAGTCTCTATCTAATAAGAAGCATGTTTGAGCGAAAGGATGGACGGTTGGACTTGAGGTTGCACAGCAGGATACATTACACTATTACTTCACGATGGTTTAATAATCGGTCCCAAGAAATTTCACAAGAACTTTATCCTCCTAAGGCCCACCATACAACGAAATTTGTCAGTGGAATATGAATCTATTATGAATGAAATAAAGTCAATTTATAATTTGATCAGTAGTCATAAAAACAAAAGAAATTCCAATTTAATTCCTTGGCATTAGATCTTTATTCCAATGGCCGTATTTTGTACTACTATTAGTACAAGGAACCTCAGGAGATTATACCACTCGTACATATACTGCAAAAGATGGATTATATAGGTACGAGTATCAAGGTGCGTGAAATTGGTTAACTCTCGCAGAATGCACCTTGTCTAGCCCTAAGATCATACCGCGCATACCCCACGTAACCTTAGAGCCTGGGCCAAGGCTATAGCTATACCTTTATACAAATGTGGGTGTATTTATAACTTTAAAACTATTTGTTACAAATTGAATACATAATTAATTGTTATGTTTAGGCACGAGAGTATGTATTTAACCTAACTTATACGATTATTGTCTATTAAGTTTTGGTGTAAGAGGATTTACTTAACGAAATATAGTGGCCACTATTTTTAGCCGACTGCTTCAGAAGGAGGATTATGTTTTTCGAGTTTATGTATACTTATTTCGCTAATTCTATTACACCTTGGCTTATAATATAACCTTATTGCTTATTGTTTTTTTGCTTGGCTTATTTGCGGGTGGTAGGACCTTGTGCAGGGTCCGTCCGGATCGCTACCACCATCTTATCCAATACCTACCGCCAAACAGCAGTGTTCGCATTGTTGTGTTCCGGTATGGGGATAAGACAGCCGGTGAAATGACTAGCATAGAGGCATTCCATCTTAGTCCCCAGGGTTGGCAACGCATTTGCAGTCTTAGGATTGCATTGCAGTCTTGTGAATGCGAATGTCTATGGGTCACAGTTTCCACTTACCATCAGGTGGCCTGTGTGCTCGCTTGTCTTCTCTAAGCCATAAAAAAAAAAAAATATATATAACCAATGCAGCCGTTAGGCCGGCCAAACACTTGGTAAGTTTACTTACGGAAGAAGGGACGCAGCTATTTGTTAGAATAAGATAGAAATATTGTTTTCTCATTCTAACAGATAGCCGTGTCCCTACTTAAGTAAGTAAAACTTACGAGTGTAAGGCCGGCCTTAGGCACACTTACAAACAAGTTACGAGACAAAAAAGTAGGTAGGTACTTATAGCTGTTAGTCAGTAAGTTCTAGTCTAGAGCCTACCCGTAAATTTTAAATGTTGATGTGGTCGTAAATGTACCCTGTGTCGTAGTAACGGTGATCAGATAACGTACAAAAAAAATATAACTGCAAGCAAAACTTATAAAAATACTTCTAGTTAGTAGTACGCTATCAATAATTTATGCGATATATTTATATGTACAATTGATTAAGTAGGTATAATGCGTGTTAGTTAAAAGCTACAGCGCTACGCAACGATAATATAAGGGGTGTATTGTCGGTGGCGCAGATAGCGCGCTGGGTATGTCTGGGCTGCGGTGCGGTGTCGTTCGCGCTGACGTTCGCGGTGGAGCGGCTCGGGCCGGTGCTGCAGCTGGCGCTGTCCTTCAACGGCATGGCGGGCGGCGTCACCCTCGGCCTCTTCACCTTGGGCATGCTGTTCCCCTGGGCCAACGCTAAGGTAGGTCCGATATCACTACACTCTCTATAGCTTAAACATCATCTCGAGTGTTTGTCAGCAATAAATTTAAGACGTCACAAACTTACAAGTTTCTCTCTGAACGTTAGTTACGTAACAACGGACCTAAAAAAAAACGGACGTAAAGTTGCACTAAAAATGTGTGAAGCATGCTAGGTCGGATATTACGTTCATCATACACAGGCTACTGTCACACAGACGCGCTAGGTCTGACAATCCGCCGCCATTGCGCGTCGAGCCACAGCACGAGTGACATTAAATTTTACGCCAAATTTGTTATGTCCAAAATTTAATGCAGTTGCTGTCCTTGCGGCGTTCGTTTTTTCCACCCTGTATCTAAGTATATTACACTAAGAATTACGGGGCCTCTATTCTACTGTCTTAAACCCCAGTGCCATCGTATTGTCAACGTTATTATATTATAAACTTGATAGCGACTCTTCTCTACTCGGTAAAACCATTGGTATTGTTGTTGATATGATATGTTATCGTATTGTTTTTAAATCGGTCACCATTACAATCAAATAAACAAGAGCTATCATCATAACATTTACAATTCGATACCTACTATAACACTTTAAACACAATATTGTTTTATCCAGTGTTTCAAGTTCGAAATAGCAGAAAACTTCAGTGTTATGCAGTTATTAGGTGGACTAGCCGCTTGCTTGTTTGCAGGGCGCAGTATGTGGCGGTGTTTTCGGGCTGCTGGTAGTAATCGCGGCATGCGGCGGCGCGCAGCTCGCGCAGGTGCCGCTGCGGCGCCTGCCGGCCTCCGTCGAGGGCTGTCCCGCCTCCTACAACCACACCGTCGCTTTCGCCGTTAACCCTGCGTAAGAAAACAATGACACTTTCATACATTTGCAGAACACCTGTTGCAGTTTAAATACGTGAAATCTATTCCCGGTGCGTGACACATACCTAATGCATAATGTCCAAGGTGTGGAGGCAGCTTAGCCTCCTGCAACCACACCGCCGCCGCCACCGTCTCCACCTATGCATTCATCACCTCATCATGCACCAATCCATTATCTCAAAGTATAGTAAGTATACGGTCTAGGGTAGACCGAGGCGAATCGGATCAGTGGGTGAATCGGATCAAATTAAGCATTTCTGTCAAATTTGAAAATACGCGGCTAGCCACGGGTAGCCAATCAGCGCGCCGTGTTCGCTCTGTCCTTCCCGCATGCCAGGACCTTGAATGCTATTGGATAAGGCTTGAGCGTCAGTCGCGGCGACGCTTCGAGTGGAGTGGTTCATTTAAATGTATCGTAAATTTGCAGGCGCAGCTGATGTAAAAAACGTGGTTTCAAACTGTGGTGTTAATATTATAAGGAATTGATTGAAGGTAAGTATTTTATTTTTCTTATTGCGTATGTTTATGGTAAAATTGAGAATCGATTTCATTTAAACTCTATTTAAAAGCATATTTACGTTAGGTTTCAATATTTTAAACTTGTCATTTGAGGCTATTCGGATCATTTTTTTTGGGGCGATTGGGATCACTAATTTGGACAGTGTTTTTATTGGTTTACACCTTATATATCTTTTGCTTGCATGTTCTAGATGGTTCGCACATACAAAAGAAAGACTAGCCAGGGGGAGTGGACGACAGAAAATATGAATGAAGCAGCTGAAAAGGTACTGACTAAGCAATTGTCCATTCGTCGGGCTGCCGAGTTGTACAATGTACCATTTACGAGCTTGCAAAGAAGAGTTACATTATCTCGTGGCGTTCTAAAACATCGAGGTGGACAGCCAGCTTTAAGCGAAGAAGCGGAGAAAATATTTGCTGAGCGGTTAGTGCAGCTAGCAACTCGTGGATTTGGACTCACACCTAAATCTGTACGTAAGTACGCCTTTGAATACGCCGAGCTGCAAAACATCCGACATAACTTTAATAGACAAGTAAAAGGTACTAGTTCATCAAGAGATTGGCATTGCATTTACTGTTTAGAAAAGTTTGTACATCCACTGGTAGAGGATTGGATCCAATGTCATACTTGTGAGGAATGGTGCCATGAGAACTGTGCTGACCGGGGTGGTGTCAAAGGACTCTACAAATGTGAAATTTGTAAAACCAATGAAAATTGATCTCATTAATAGGATACTAGATTATATAGTGCTATACTTTATTTGATTTAAAGCTTATCTTTACTTAATATTATAAGAAAACATACATTTATTACTAGATACGATTTGTCTCCGCAAATGGGGCGATTCGGATATTTGTTATCTTTGCAATTTATATTAACCAAAGTTGATTTTAAACTTTAACTTTAGTTTTAACAATATTATTTTATTATTTAGAGGCTGTTAATATTCACAAAATTTATTGTTTAGAAAAGTGCAGTATTATAACGCTGATTTTATCGTTTTATATTTTAACTATTGTTCTTCGTTAATGTTGCTACCGAGGAGGTATCATAATATTACACAAATTCAACTTTTGTTACACCAATGATAGTCGATCTCATTAATATGGCTTAGTTTGTTTTAAATAATGTTTTTGGGTTTGTTATTCATACAAATACTATATTTTAAAACATGTTTTTGTTTGATCCGATTCACCTCGAAAAATGGGGCGAATCGGATTTTTGGAATTATTTTGTTTTTATTTTTAAACATTTTATTTTAATTTTAATTTATTATGTTAAGCCTTTGGATTTCATTAATCGATAACTGCTGTATCCAGTAAAATATAAATAAACAATTTAACTGTTTACTAAGTTGTATTTACTTAACTCCAAGCAAAAATTGATCCTATTCGCCTCGGTCTACCCTATAATGAATCTGCAACAACTGCATTTTTGTCACAGAACAAAGTGAGGAAACTTGCAAACACCTACATAAACAAAACAATTATTTTTGACCAAGACAGATGCGGGTAAGCAAGTTAGACAACTACTTATGCCGAATTTCAAGTTGATAGCTACTATAGTTTCAGAGAAAAATTGCTGTGACATACAGACAGACAGACAGACACCGCAGTCTCACCATAAGGGTTTCCTTTTAACCAATTTGGTACGGAACCCTAAACACATTTAATGACTTACGAATAGACAGATAGAGTCTACTGACAACAGTCAACACGTTAATTGATAAAGGACAAATCATTTAATCTCTAACCTGCAGCTGTGACTCATAGAACGTACCTTTTTGTTACAATTCCATAGCAATCTTCTTATTAACTGTACGGTATAATAGCTAAATCGGTCAGGGATCGGCAGACAGAATAAGAGAAAAATAACACGAGTATTCCTCTCTCCACTCCTAACGCGCGGCGCAGGGCGCAGGTCAGACGCTGAAGCAAAAAAGACCAGACTCTTCTTACAAAAGACGCGTTATTTTCTTAAGAAATTTAAAGGTCCCTACTAGAGGTACTTCGTAGGTATGCATAGAATTAGTTTGTCACTCCCTATTTTATTACTTCTTCCAATGTTTAGGGGTCCATTTTCGAAAAAATTGACCCGGGAATGTCATCCCATACATTTGTCAGTCAGTCAGTCAAGAGATGTAAATGTACAGATTACCAGTTTACCTCACCATTATTACATTTGTCAGGCACAACGAAGAGGAGTCAGTGTTCTGGCTGTTCAGAGTGTCGTACCTGTGGTACTCGGGGCTGGGCTGCACAGCGACGCTGGTGTGCGGGCTGCTGGTGTCCGTGGTGACCGGCGCCACCGACCCCGCCAACGTACCCATCGACCTCATCTCGCCGCCGGTCATCACCTTACTCAACTCGCTACCCAGCAAAGTTAAGGTAAACTTGTGAGCAATTCAATGTTGATACAGCTACACTTCCTCCAGTGTTGTACCATAAGTAAGGTTGGTTAAAACCACATGAATAATTATCACCATCATCATATCAGCTAAATCACGTCCATTGCTGAACATGGGTTTTTTCTAAGGATTATCAAGGATACCGTGATCAGTCCCAAACGGTGCTAATAGCATCCAGCATTTCCTAGAAAAGCTTATAGAGTGGCGGCCACGGTCCTACCGATAAGCATAGTAGGTAGTTAGCAGGTTTTTTATGCAGGGCTAATTGTGAATCGTAGTTTTAAGATCTAGTGTAGGAAACTATATAATATACCTACTCACTCAGAAACCCCTGCAGGCCTTAAATTGGTTGACATAATGATAATTTATGCCTTCGTGCATTGCTATCTAACTTAGTGTCATGAGAAAAAAATGCAAATGTGTTAGTCATTTTAATCATATTTCGATACACACAATAAAAACGATTTTTTAATTAAATTAACTGTGCTCAGTTAGTACCAACCTACAATATTATTTAATATGACTATCTTCTATATCCGGATGTTGTTTGCATGTTAAGTGCGTAGTAGAATGATACTTTGGAAACATGATGATATCTTGCGTCATTTACGGTGAACGTGCTAACGAGCCGAACAACTTAAACATTATCTCCAGACATTCATCATGGGTGAAGTGACCGTCAGCCTTTCTCGCACTTGTACAAAATGAGCAAGGTCAGCACTTTTCTGCATGTTGCTCAGGACCTTACAGTCTAACAGATAAATAGCCGATTCCCATCGTTCGAGTGGACTGCCACGGATGATGTATTGAGGAGTTAGGTTCTTAGGGTTGCCGCGATCACAATTATATTTGGTTGACAGTCAGTGCTGCGGGTGCCGGCGCGGCTGGGGGCGCAGCGCAGCCGGCGCAGCTCGAGCGTGCGGCCGCCCAGCATGTCCGACGACAAGGACACGCGGCGCCGGCGCCGGCTCTCCGAGATGGCGGGCGGCGTCTTCTACAGCGATGCCGGCACGCTCACCTACGGACACGACAACCTGGCGCTCGGCTCCGACACGGAAAAACACGCGCATGACGATTACCTTCCCGCACAATAATTCAATCGATGTATATATTTCTGTATTTATTAGTACCTATACTCTGTAGTCGTTAAATCAAAATACGTTTTAGGTATTGGACCAAAATCGAATTATATTGACAATTTAGTTTAAGTTGGGCTGCGTGTCTGCGAGTTCTAACCCGTGATCATGATCACAGTTTTCCTTTAAATCGCCTTACCGATCCTGTCTAATTTGGGAAAATATTTTATTTAACAATACCTACATATTTTTTATAGTTACACCCAGGGACCTGCCCGCTATCCCATTCAAGGGGTTTCGAATAGGTTTTTGCAAGGATTTATTTAGCAAAGCCGTATCGCTTGAAAGCCGTTCCATTTGCTTTTTAAAGTGCTATTTATAAGGGTTACCCTTACCAAATCCGTTTCGTGTACGTCTTGCTCGATTTTGCTTTTGTAGCGCTATATTTTGAATGATACCAATATCCCTTTAACTTAAAAAAGCCGTTGGATTGGTTTTTTAATCGCTATTTATAAGGGTTAACCTTACAAAAAGCCGTTCTATTGGCTTTCTAAGCGCTATTTTTAACGGTTACCCTTATATTTGGTTATGCAATAAGAGGGATATCAAGTTACTGCTGCTCTTTAGGTTTCCCTTATGTGGTGGCTAGTTTAACCATCAACTAAGTCGTAACTATATTTCTTCCAAAGGGGTTATTCTTTTAGTGGGTTGTGCTTCGAGAGGTAAGTCTTTTAAAGGCTTTTATCGGGGAATGGGTGCTCAAGTCCCTGGTTACACCACGCTCATTCCTAAAATAACAGATTTTGAAATTACTTGATTACACTCTTATCTTAGTTTCCCAAAAGCTCGAATTTTCGAAATCTTAGAAAAATAATAATAGACAGTAGATAATGTTATTTTGAATGTTAAGTTCTGGAATTCCAATATAATGGGATGCTGATATTTTGGGAATGAGCAAAACCGTTATGATAAGAACATAATTATTGCAAATGTCTGGCGCCTCATTCTGCTCCTTGACGTGATACTTATGGCTTTTAACTCGGCCACCGCCATTACTATACAACATTCAAAAGCAATTAGGTTTAGCCCGAGTAAAATAGGGCTGGGTGCTTTCCATCTTTTTAGCAGTCCCGTAAACCGCACCGTGGGGGCGTTAGGGAGCTAAATAAAACAGAACTGTTACAAATACCTGTCAGGGATAGAGATAGGTGCGCGGGACCCTCAAATGCACGGGGCCCGTAGCATTTGCTACTCTTGCTTCGTGGCTATCCACCACTGATGTTGACGTTGGATGGTTGCGTACCTAAATGTGGGTAAAATCAAGTAGCGGGGCGCGCCCGTCTTAATCAAAAACACTATAGGTAGGTATGGACAACAGGGAAATGTTATGACGTGTCCATGTCACCTTCAGACTTCCTGGTCAACGGTCAAACGGACTATCCTTGAAGCTATTTTAGTTGTTCCTTTTTTACGATACCTCTGGTTATTTCGCTGTTGGTTAATTATTCTCGTCGTCAATATCTGCGTCTGCGGCCCTAGAATGGCTGCGTCTATATCGCGTGTCAAATGTGGATAAAGCATCCTTCACTCTCGTACTCATTTACGTGTCAGACGGATGCCTTATCCACACGTTGTCACGCGATAAACGCAGCCATATAGCCCCCCTGAACAGTCTGCCAAAAATGTAGTTGAAGGGTGGATTTTAGCCACGTTTTTATTTTATAGATACCTAGTTGTGACAAAATTAAGTGGTCACCGATCACTTATTCGCCGCCGGTGCGATGTTGCAAGCTGTTATATTACTGATGTACACACACAACGTTACACTGATGGACTCAAAAACTGCATCAATTTGATTGTTTCTTGTTAGTAAGTTCATGCAGTTTATTTGTCCGATAGAATATTATTATATTACTAGATACTAAACTAAACAGTTAAGTTTTTCATAAAAATGTGTACCTAATTATGCAGTATTTATGTAAATAAGTAGGTTCTATGTATTAAATAGGTGTTTGACATAATAATAAAAAGAAGTTAAATCATATTTTACAATTTTCATTTATTGGTAATCGCAATACATTGAAAACACAAAAATCTATTTCGGGAAGGCAGATGAAGCAGATGTAAGAAAACATTGTAAAATTCAATTTGCATCACAGCATGCACTTTGATGATATTTGATTTAGGTATGTCACAAACTACAGGCGTCAACTATTACCTACTGCCTTCCGATAGGAGTCACTGTATAAAAGAATACTATACTAAACAATGTTTAGCCAAAATAACACCATGTGTTTGATCCGCGACTATAAAGTTGAATGTCCTCTGCTTCGCCAAGTTATCTTGTCGCGGTATTTTGGAATTTAAAATTCCCGATTTTTTATGTAAAATAATCGATTTTACCGAAGTGAAAACATTGATGATTCAACAGTTGCCACAATAAATTTGTAAATAAAGTAATATTTGCAACATTTCAATAATATAGACTAAAATAACAAAAGTATGCGCAAAATAAAGATTGCCTCTAGCTATACTTTTATGACGTACTTAAGGCGAAACAGCATAGTATATTAGTTTCATGACAACAAGTCTGGCTGTTGTAGTATCTGTTGTTGATGTATTTCTTGCATGGTGGATACGGGCAGCGTGGCGCTGACTGTTATTGAAGGCATCCCCGGCAAGGAGACCGGCGTGATCACGGGCAGGCCTCCCGGCAGCGGGGGCTGCTGAGCGGCGGCAGGGGAAAACTTACTCACATCAAAAGTTGGAACTAAATTCGGTGTGTTTTGAGGGATCGGTGCGGGTGGCGGAACTTGTGACTGCGTGTAATTGGGCATCATAGGTATGTAAGGCTGCGGCTGGTTCATGGGGATCCCGGGTAAGCTGGGCAGTGGCGCCGGCGGTTGCATGTTGGACACCGATGGTATGCTTCCCAAGTTGGTTAAAGTTGCGTCTGCAAAATCTAAAAGTGAAATGGTTTAAGTTAATAATTCTAAAAATATATCACATCATTATATTTCAGTCACATGTTTTAAATTAAAATAAAAATCATTTTGAAAACATACCAAGTTTGGGCTCCTCCAGATATGATACGGTTGAATCATTATTTGTAAAATATAACAAAAATGATATGTACCTATCTAATAGCCTAAGAAAGCAATTTAGAAAATGTTTACTTTTTATCATTTTGTAATAATCAAAAATCATAAGAAAATACTAAATATAAATATTAGCATATTTGCTTTCTTGGATGTTTTCTTTACATTTAAGTATGCATTTCTCTATATAATCGTATGTTAATCGTTGTCTAGTTCCCGTATTACAAGGAAAGAGCTTATTGTTTGTTTGGGCCGAGGTCAATTTGTGTGACATTGTCTCCTCATATTATTTATATCATGGAGTGTAAAAGCTAATTTTATGACGAGTCGAAACTGCAGCAGTTCCTAACGTAGAACCAGTGTTAGAATGGACTCAAACACACATTGGTAATTCCATAAGAAAAAAATACTGACAGTCAGCAAATATAGTTAAATATAAAATAAAGATAAATCAACAAATTCTTTTCATATCATACTAATTAAATTTTTCTATGATCAGTTGATCAGACAGTGGTACACAGATTTTTAGTATGAGTTTTTGCACCAAGATAATTCAATACTTAAGTCATCTGGCTAAGTCAAGGGAACATGATAAACACTTTAACAGACTTACAGTCTAAATGCTATGTCCAAAAATCTTTTTGTACTTACTGCTTGAGTAGGCAGCCATATTGGAGACAACAGATTGTGCCTGTGAAGTTATGTGCTGTGGTTGTGGAGGCGGTTGCACAAATTGCTGATGTTGACCCGCTGGAGAAACATTGCTTGAAGGAAAGTTGCCAGGGATCACCATTGGCACTCCAGACAAAAACGCAGGTGGTGATGAAATAGGAACATTTTCCACAGACGATTGAGGTGCACTAATCAGAGGAGTCTTGTCTTCATTTATAGTCATATTCTGTACACTCAATGCTAAATTTTGTTGAATTTCAGAAGATTGTGCTGGTACCTGTAATTTGATATCACAAGGCCTGGATAATGAAAACTTACAACAATAAAACATTAACTGGCCAACATTACATCCAGCGTAACAAATACCCTGAGAGGTGCCAGAGAGTGTGACAGTCCAACACCTCAACCGTTTGATGTGAAATTTTGTACAGACTTAGTTTATAGTCTGGACAAGGGCATTAATTCATTTTATCTCAAAAAAGCCCCTCCGATAAATAATTTCTACATGGGTCACAGGGAAAAGCATAGAAAACTCAGAAAACACCATTTAGAAATTGAATCAGTGTACACAATTTGCTGGTAAATAATTATATGAAATAAATCAATTTTCATCAAAAGTAGATATTAACAAAACAAAATGCTACCAATAGCATAATTTTTATAAGATCAAAATGTAACAGAATATAGATAGCTTTAAAATTCTCACCTTAGAAGCTGAAGTAAATGGAGCTTGGCTTGGGGGAGGATTACTTCTAATTGGAATTCTATGTAGGTAGCCATACCCTATGCCACAGCCCAGGCTGCCCTCTCCTCCCCAGCTGTGGTTGGGGGTAATGAGCACCTCCCGGCACGAGTCATCATTGATGTTATATACATACAGCTTAAGGGCCCTGCCCTCATGAGCCTCTATAAGTGTGAAGAGGTCCTCACTCTCATGCATTATGGAATCAGCTCCAATTATGTAATCAGAGAATGGCCTCAACCCTGCCAGTTCTGCAGGTGATGTTGGATGAACCTCCTGTAAATAGGTTTATTTAAAGGGTTAGGACCTATTTCTACTGAAGGAATTAAATACGAAATTATTAGATGTGCATATGTAAAAATATCAATTTCTAGTCTCATGGGATCGGAAATTTGGATAGATATTTACCTAAACTTTGGCTGCGGAGCTGTTGCTCAGTGGTATGGAAGCAGACTGAGTTTTCATTTCTTAATAAAATTCCCCGGATTAATAAATAAATAAATTACACCAGCGTAAATTCATATTTAACACGTTTGGACAGAATGCCTGTAGGCGTTGACCTTTGAAAAAGTGATTTGACAGTACGACTGATATTTTTCAATCACCTAAAGACGTAGTGTCACAGCATATTCTGATGTGACAGTACACCATATGACGTAAGACCCCTATGCATGTACTGACGCAATATATACTATAGATCGTTTTTTATATATTACGGCACACACACAAACACACACTCTGACACACCCACTAATACTAAATTGATTAAAAGAAAAATAGTAAACAGTGATAACTTACCAGAACATGCCACACATTTTCATTAGCTCCTTCAAAGGAACAGAACCTAATACTAACACCAAGCAGCCCTTGTCCACCCCAATCTGCACTAGGCTGTATCATTATCTCCCTCACCGACTGACTTTTGCTGCTATACACCATCATTTTTATAGTACACCCAATATTCTTCTTGAGTAATTCTTTCAAGGTATCGTTATCCTGGTCTAACCTTACATTATCTATAGCAACTATAAAATCAAAAAAAGCTTCAAGACCGGCTAATTGCCCTGGAGAGCTGTCTTGGACCTGCATAATCAAAACATTGACGTGTTACAATTTGACGATTGATTCAAGCCTAGTGTAAATAAAATACGATGTATAGAGGATATACGAACCCGCAATACATGATATCCTTCTGAGCCTCCTCCTGGAACTTCAGTACTTTGGGAGGAACCCATTACATTAGAAAATTAATGTCAATGTATTGAATTTATTCCTATAATTAAAATGCGAGTGACAGAACTACTGCACAGCTATGATGGATGACTGACTTTGACAAGGTGTTGCTGTTGACAGTTAACGAAAATACGTGGCAGTTGGTACAACCGTGAATGTTATGCCGCTAGTTCTTATTCTGTGTTATGCCGGGTCTCCAACTTGATTTTACATATTATTATGGCAAATTCAAATAAAATGAGGAATGGTGACTGATAATATAGTGCTAAAATATTCAACATATACAACAGTATTAATTCTCGAAGGCAACCCTGTACATCGAAATAGCTTCAATCACAATACGTGGACAAAAAAATTTGCATACGTTCTCCGGAAATTATATTTACGCTTGGGCCCAGCAAGTCACGTAGCGTTCGCACTTCGCTTCGCTTTAAGCTTTCTAAAAATCGCGTCACTTCGCGTTAGTCAACTCGCATATTTTTCGCGGGTTGACCACTTTATGTCGGTTTTATTGGCCCGCGTCAAAGAGCCTGCAAACGCGCGAAAGCTGCGTAGACACAAAAAGACTCTTCATTCGCGCGATACTTTTATAAAACATTACGATTACGACTAATTCTGAACAAAATATTACAAATCTAGTACTATTACGAAGAATATTCGTCATCCATAATCTCCGTTTCCTCCATTTTTTCATTTGTCTTTTACTTTTAATGTAGACCTAATTAAATCGTCGAGCGCGCGAACCAAGAAGAGTTCACGCGCAATTCTCGCCGCGATTCACACCTGCGAATTTAAAGCGCCCATAGCAAAATGCTATCAGTGGGCATTGTTGGACTTTTTCAAAAAAAAGTTTACCACCCCCGTATAGTTTGTGGAATTAGGTTATCGACATTATCGGGCAGCCAAATATAATATATCGCGATATGTTTTGAAATCCTCGATAATATTGACATACCAGAATCGAATGATAATATTGATAGATGATTGGCAGAGTCTGGCCATCGAAACGTGATACTGAAAATGATAGTATGACTGTATGTGCTAGAAATGAACAATCTTTTTTAAACAATTTTGTCATTAACTATAGCTACATTTTTAAAACCCCCGGTAATTTTCAGTATCACGTATCGATGGTCAGACTTTAGGTAGCCCATTTTTGTTTTTTGGTTACATTAATTTATGGATCAAATTACCTACAGTGTATTTTAAAACTACCTTTTTGCACTTATTTTAAGCCATGGACTTGTACCTACACTGGACTGAGTACTAACTTTTCCTAGCCAATCAAAATTGAACCATATTACAAAGCAAGACAGTTACAATTATGTGATGATAGGAGATGAGGATGAGCGAGAGCAACCAACCCGAGGACGGTGTCCCACTCACACAAGTTGCCAATGGGCGTTTTCAAAAAAAAGTGTACCCATTTTAAAAAGTAGTGTAATTTTTTTATGCCTGTTTTTCGCCAGTTTTTTTATTATAATCTGAAGTTCATATCTTGTATTTTATACTAAACAAGAAAGGAATGCGAAAATAAAGCTATTTTGGCTAAAATATTATATTATAACACAATGGAACATAGATGTGGAAACACATTCCGTTTGGTGACTATGTTTAAGACAAAAAACAAACAAAATACATTGTTTTTATGAAATCAATTTATTTAACCAACTTAATAATCACTTTGTTTAATGAAAAACAACAATTTCAAAATGATTAAGCTAACAGCTTTTTTAATTACTCAGGATAGCTTTCGATTTGGTGACTGCTAGGGAAATAATCATGTTTATTTTTATCGTGTTGTGAGTAATCATCGACAGTTTTTTTGACGAGTATTTTTTTTCATAAGATTATACAATTTCTTTTAAGAAAAAATATCAAATTATTTTTAAAGTTATAGTAAAGTAATACAAAATCAAATCATTCCACTAACTTCGAGGGGACAGTCACAAAACTGAACACTTAAAAAATTTAAGGTTTCGTTCACATGACACTAAATATTATTATTATTATTACTATTTCTTTGAAAAGTTGGAAAAACATAATAATCTGTCAGAACAGTAACACTTAACGTTAGTAAATGCTTAAATAAAAAAATATTTTCAGTCTTATTAAAAATTGTACTTTATAATCTTAATTTTTCATTATCAATTCTAGAATTAGTAGGCACTTTGGACACCAGTCTTTCATTTAATTAGCTAGGATTTTAATACCCATTACTGAGAAACTTAAGAGCGCTGACTCTAATCTGACTTTTAATTAAACATGCAGACGAACAAAAACTGCAAAAAATAATGAAAATAAAGAAATTAATAAAAATAAGTACCTACTTAGTAGTATGATGTATGTACCATGTGAACTGGGTTTTATAGGTTCAGTCGTGTTGTGACTCGTCGTTCAGCTAATACGTCACCATCAAAAAAGTGACAAAACGGAAGTCACATTTAGTCACTACTACGATGTTTTATTTTTTAATAAAATATCTTTAACACTCAATGCAATAACCGTTTAAATTAGGGAAACTAGTTCTATTGACAATGATGAAAAACAAAAAAAAATTGAGAAAATACTTGTCCAACTAAGTAAACTTCAGACACATACCTGAACGTAGTTTTATGCCTCCGATAAGCGACATCCAACATGTGCTCCTTCTTGCCTTTTTATTGTGAAACTGATGCAAAAAAATGGCAGTGAGCGACAAAAAGATACGTAATGATGCTATTACCATGAAATATTGAACATTGGTGGTATTTTTGCTAAAAATATTGTGGTGAAACCGAAAGTTCCGGGTGGGTCAATATTTGGGGACGTAATGTTTTTATAAAAAAAAATATAAAATTACTAAAAATATCAAAACGTAGGGCTTATTTTACGTAAACCTATCCCATGGAATAAATTTAAACTAATACTATTCATTATAGTACCCTACAATGCATAAATATTCAAGTTTGTATTGGGCTATTCGGAGAGGGGACATGCTTATATACATGTTCTTTGTCGCATTGTTATTTTCTAAAAAAACGAATAGATTTTTTTTCATATTACAACCGTTTTTAAGAACAAGCTTAATATAATATACTTCATTGATTGAAAAATATTTTAATCGCCATATTTACGGGTGATTTAAAATATCACGTTAAACTCGAGGGACACGCCAAAAATGGAGGGTACACTTTTTTTTGAAAACGCCCCAATGTAAAAAAGGTAATGACATAGTGGTATTAAAGAATACTGTAAATAATTACCTGCATATATACTAAATGGGCGCCTGTCGTTTCGCATAACGTTTTTTGTCCTAAAAATGTTTGGCCGAGAATGTTTGGCATACTGTTGAATGACATACTACTCGTTTGTCCTAATAATTATACTCATTTAACGTCCTAAAGCAAGTTTGTCCTAATATTGATAACTCTAAAGTCTAATTACCTAAAGCATAATATTCCTAACATGAATTGTCCTAATAATTATTTTGCCTATTATTAAACTGGCTACAATTACAGCATTCTACCTTCAGGCAGGTCAGATTTCGGTTAGGTTAGGTACAACGACGAGCGAAGCGAGGAGGAGTGTTAGGTAGAACGGTGACCCTAACGAGCGAGCGAAACGCCAGAACCAACAAGTTTGACAAGGTTAGTTTTAGCACATTAAATATTAGGAATATTACAATTATGCACATCAATCATTCGACAGTTGAATCTTAGCCACATCAAACGATAGGACAAATAATATTTAGGACAAACAATAATAGGAGCAACAATTTCGGACAATCAAAAATGTGCGGAACAAAGTGTATGCCACACGTTATTAGGACAAAAGACGTTATGCGACACAACGATAGGACTAATAATTGTATGCCATTCGAAATAGACCTATACTAAATAGCTACATTTATATTAAAAAAATGTGTTTTACCTAATTTGTAAATGTTTAAGATTTTAACATTATTTACTGATTAAAACACGTTAATGAATAAAATATTGCGGCAATCAAGTGGTAATTATAAATTTTGTCTGGTATCCCCAACGTAGACATATTTAAAATTTGTTTAATGCATGGACTTGTCGACTAAAAAATAAGCTAAAATGGTGAAAATATGTTGTGTGAAGGGTTGTAGAAGTGAAAGCTTTGGTGACTGTGGAATATCATTTCACAGGTAAGGAACATTTGGCTCTATTTTACAATAAAACGAGAAAACCATAGAAAACCATTATTAGGGTGGCTATGATTTGGGCCGGTGTATGTATACGAATGCAATTTCATAGATAAGTTGACAGAGAATTTATATTAGGTACTTAAACACTATACAAATTCTCGATATTTAAAATTTTTGTGTACTGGTAGTATGAAAATATTAATTTGTAAATGTATACTCCAATGCATGGACTTATATATAATATACCTAAATAATACCTTCTCAGTAGGTAGGTACTTAAACGTAAATAGTTTAAGTCCATAACTCAAATAATTTCTGTTTGAGGACGCGAGTGCTACGTGTTTTATTAATATAATAACTAATTTCAGCTTTCCAAAGGATGAATTATTAAAGGCTAAGTGGATAGACGCCATAGGCAGTGAGATAACCTGTAAAAATCCAGTTGTTTGCAGCCGTCATTTTAAAAAGGAACATTTTAAAACTACTTCTAAGTTGACTAGGTTAACTGATGATGCAGTTCCATATGTAGTGGTAAGAAATAAATTAACATATGTTTCATAAAATCATATTCAAGTATTCACAGGCTAGGGCTACTTGCATTGATCAACATTCTGGCTGATATTGGATTATATAGTTTGGTAAATTCAAATAACGGTATATAATCCAATATTGCCCATGATGTCGCTTGAAGCCTTTCAACCCTCAATATAAAATTATGTAACATAGTCCCATAATTTCAAGGATAAATTGAAACATTAAAAAATAAATACATATTGTAGGACATTTTACACTAATTGACACAGTCCCAAACTAAGCAAAGCTTGTACTGTGGGTACTTGGGCAACGGATGAACATACATATTTAGATAAATATACAACGTGTTACAAAATACCCCGTAAAAAATCTAGTAAATTATCAAAGCCTAAAATATTGTCAACCCTAGTAAGCTGTCATGTCAGGGAACCGGAGTTAGCATAGATTATTTTAACAGAGAGGCTTACCTACCACTTTAATAATAAATTGTCAACTTAAATGTGTTTTAAACCATATTATCCCGACGAGCGAGGTTGTCCATTGAACAAGGCAGAGCTCACTTTGAGCCGTTCCTGTAATTTTGACGTTCTTTACGAAAAAGTAAGTGCTAGTTTAGGTTTCTTCGTAAGTTGTTTAGGTCTTTTAAAATCTTCCAAAACTCGACTTGTAATATCTATCTAATCGAATTCTGTACATTTTGTTAGTATGTCTCTTGATCGTTTCACGAATTAGGTAAAAATGTACATAAACATTCTGCGTAGTTTACTCTTTAATTTTACTGAAATAGGGTTTTCACATCAATGAAAGCAATAATGGTTTTATTTTTTTTGCCGGTAAGTCATACGGTGATAGTACGGTTCTCAAATATTGTAAATGGACTTATTATGAGGTACCATTTAACCCCCTTTCGGCTTTACGGGTATTTTTGTAACACCTTGTATACCTACTTAAATATATTAATGACTTGAGTAATGACATTTATATTCATCACATAAATAAACATTATATTTCTTTTAAAGAATTGACAGTGTAGATTATAAGAGCACTATACATGTATTACTGTTATTCTGTTATGAATAAATATTTCTTAAATAAATATTCTTATTTTATTTAACAATTTAGATTATTTCTTACTTATGTAAATTGACACATTTATAACTTTAAAAAAATCCTGATATCCGCAGATGTACTTGGTCACCCTAATTAAAACGAGATGCAATTCTCTAGTATAGTTTCCCTGTCGGTCACACTTTTATCGCAGTAATCAGTCCAGTGTAGGTATAAGTCCATGTTTTAAGCAGTCTACGCACTATCACTATCCTTCTCGAGTTCTCGACGTACAGTGGCGCACGACCACAGATTATAAGTTGTCAAGATGAAGACTGTCATGTCAAGTTGACTGTAGAAAGAAGGGCGTAATATTTCAACCAAAATATAATTAATAATCAAGTTTATTACTTCTTTTTACAAATAAATCATAATAAAAATATATCTTACTGTTAAAGTGTGACTAAATAGAGGTATTAACTGAATTCAAGTACCTAAATACTCAATTAACACAGTCGATAAGGTAAAATGAAATATTTCTGAGGATTATGAACGTCCAGATATTATGTGTAAATTTTAAATCATGTATTAGTACTCATTTTGATTGTATAAGGAAGGCGAATTTAATTATTTTTGTACATGGTCAATGATCTTATTTTGACAAAGTTAAATTACAAAAATTCGTTGTACAAAATAATATTTTTATTGTTTCTTTTCGATTTGCTAATGATTTGTACGTTAATGTAAAAGTTTAACTTTAAAAACTAAAAATCTCATGTATTACTTACTTTTGGTAGTTAAACAAAGAAAAGGAATCATGGTTATGGTTTTGAATAATAAAATGCAGTAAATGTTGTACAATATTTCATTTTCGTTTTGTACTGTATTTTTGAAAATCACCCTTTATTGGTATTTACAGGTATTTTTCTAATTATATATGGATTCACTTAACTCTGTTTTTCTAGAATTATATAATTATAGAAGACAATAAATAATAATGAATGATTATGATCAATTGATAGCCGAATGGCTAAATGAATATGTCTCATTACAAGAAAATGAGTTAAAAAGCTTTGCAGCAGAGCATGAGCATAACCATGAAATTGCTACTGCCATATTTAATTTGTTCTTAAGTGATGTGCCTGCACATCCTAAGACAAAATCTGATGAGATTGAATATGAACAGGTAAATAAAATTATTTGAACACTTATTTTATAGTAATCTTTTTGGTCCTCTGGTTGAATTCTAAATAGATTTGTGTAAAGTCAAATACCAAATCTTTATTTAGTTACGTGAAACTAAAAAATAATTAATTACGTATCACATTTTGTTTTAACAATTACGTTTAATTCTGGTTTTGATATTGTGCAAACTGTATTTCAGTGTGTGTTATATTTTTCAACTAGGCTAGTTGTAGTTGTTAGTTCAGGGTCATATGAATCAATCATTTCTTCATGGGCAAAGATCACTATGGTCAACCTTAACCCCAATGTTCTTTCTTACCTTCTCCTTGGTGATATTGTGCAAGTTGGCCTTGATATTTTTGTTAACAAAAGTAAAATATGTAATCACCAACTTTGATACTAAATTATTTTAAATCATTATATATTTAATAAATAGGTATTCAATAAAAACTTTTTTGACATTCTGTCAAGTCTTGTAAAGTTCCTTACATTATTATTTCAAACAAATTTATTTATGTGTTTCAGATGCTAGAACATGTCTGCATTCAACTATTTAGTTTCTTTAGGTCAAAAGAGGTTGAGTTACAAAGGTTCACTCTTCAATTTGTTCCTACATTAATTTATACATATCTTAGTTCTGTTGCACAGGGCAATAAAAAGTCATTCAGATGCATTGAGACTCTGCTAATTGGTAATTTCCTTTAACTTTTCTGTTAACTATAATAAATGCAAGTTTATTGATGTAAGTAAACTTATTGGTATAAACATTTTAGGTATATACAACTTTGAAGTGGTTGATGAATCAGGTAAACCGAGAGAGGTAACATTTCGATTACCATCTTTAGCACAGTCCTCAATTTATCATGAGGTAAGTATTTTAAACAAAATTCTTACCTTACACTAATATCTTCTTGAGACAAAACTTATCCAAGATAAATGGAATAAGTATATTTTATTTATGCGAGTTGTCTTTTACCAAGGCTTCCTGTAAAAGGAATGGGACAACATACCTAATGGAAACCAATTAGATAAAGAACTACTGTTTAGCATATGTTTATGGTTTCAGCCACTTTCACTTGGCCCTCAGTTTTTGACAGAAAGTGCTCTTCGAAGGTGGGAAGAATGTAACACAAAGCTTGTAACATGGGGACCTTTATTGCAAGAAGAAGTTATTAATGCGCAGAATCGTCCCAAAATTATGGCAGCACTATATTTTATTTACAATCGCCAAATGAGTTTATTGCCAAAATTGGCATTGAGACATTTGTGTATTGCAGCATCAAGGTATGTAATTTAAATCAATGGATTTGTTGTAATTAAAATCATGTCAGCTTTAAAATAAGACTATTTTTTATTTTTCTAGCTGCTAGAGAAAAGTTAAATCATGACTTTATAATTGTGCTATATTTTGTAAGACATGAGATCTTGTCTAAGTTGAAATAAGATACCCCTCCACTGGAAACTTCTTCCATACAAATCCATATCCATACTAAAATTATAAATGTAGAAGTAAGTCTGTCTGTCTGTTTGTTACGCTTTCACAGCTTAATTAGGTATGAAAATAGCTTAAGTCTCGAGGAAGGACATAGAATTTGATTTGATCCCGGACCTACCCTGAACATACGCTGTACTATATCAAAATTAACATTTCTGGACTTGAAATAGTGCCCTGTATTATGTACAGTCAACCAATTTGATTTCTAGGCCACTTTGGACTATGTTAAAGTGACGTTGTCAACCAAAACGTAAGAGACTCCCTATGATTTGGTTCACAACGTCATGTCGACAAAGTCCATAGTGGCCTAGGAATCAAATTGATTGACTGTACATTCAGTATATTATAATTTTTTCATACAGAATTGTCACACAAGGTTTCCGTAAGAATACAGGGGCCTCATCTAAAAATACTCCCAGGATTCCAGTGTCATCTAATCTCCTGCTAGAGATGATAGAAGGAGTATATTTTGCCTTGTTCAATGAGTTTTGCACACTAGCCTTGCAGGCGATAAAAGACATAGACCAGAGGGCGCAATATGAGCTCTTTCCAGATGTCATGCTAGTTACTAGTGCAGTGATAAATTCATTGAAGAATTGTCCGTCTGGTAAGTGTTTTTTTTCATCCTACACACACACGTAGGTTTAACAGAAAGTCAAAACGGTCGTGGGTAGAGGCCTTTACCCATTTTATAATGAAATACATATATAGTTAAATCAAATCGTTTTATAGAAAAACCTTACACATTTACAGACTGGTGTCTTGTAATTAGGTAACGTTTGTGTTGCGGAGGTCTGATATCAAGGTGGCAGATCGATGCTTCAGTACATGTGCCTAATTTATGCAGATATTTCAACATTACGTTGTTTTTAAGGTTCCGTAGTGAAACTACGAACCCTTATTATTTTGCCATGTCCGTCCGTCCGTCCGCGGCCTAGCTCGCGGCCTAGCCCTTAGAGCTAGAAAGCTGTAATTTGGCATGAATATACACATTAGTTACGCCAACAAAGTGGTAAAATAAAATCTTGAAATATTTTTTTTTACTGTATTTCCCCTACGTGTAACGTGGGGATGTATTTTATTATCTCCTCTACCCCATAGTGTTGCGTGTCGTTGGATAGGTATTTCAAAAATATTGCAGGTTTGCTCAAACAGCTTTTTGATTAAGGGATCCGTTTATGAAATATTAAGCTTTAAAGCGCTAATTTTTGTTAGAGTCAAGTGTCCCCCAAACATCCAAAACTACAAATACTAAAAATCCGAAATATATCTTTAGGGTGAATCAACTTTTTGTTGTTGTTATTCTGTCCCGTAAGCCAGGAGACAACAGTGATAGAGTTTCTTAGAAAAATGATTATAATATACACTACTAATACGCTTGGAAGAAAACCCATAAGAGAATGGGTTTGTAATTTCCACAAAACCTGATGTTTGCCGGATTTATACTTATACTTTAAATTCGTGGTTTTCAAGAGTGACCCAGGAGACGTAACCATGGCAACGAGCTACAAAGAAAAGTTGATTGACCCTTTAATGAAAGGGCATATAACGAATTTAAAAGGAAAACTATCACGACTAAGTAGACTTAATTAGTTCCTGAGATACCTACTACAAATCATCAAAGACAGCACCGAATAACTTTTAAATAGAAAATTAGTTCATATATGTTGTTTTTTGTGATTGTCGTAACGCCTTCGGAACCTACAGTGTGCATGGTCCATGGACCACTGGACATGCTCTTGCCCGGTTTTTATTATCGTAACTTATATCTGTTTCAGGACAACCGAACGACGGGCCCACGGGCATCAGTGTGGCTCTGTCGCCAGCCACGACTACAGTCACTATGTCAAAATCCATGATTACCAACGCGTCCTTCCGAACAAAGAAACTACCAGGTAAGATAATTCCTCAATTTACGTTTAATTTCATTAATTCTTAGAATACTAAGAAATAATAAGAGGTACAACGGGTTTAATTCGAAACGCGCTACATTTAAATCTTCAAATGAATCATCCCTTTAACTCGTCATTCGTGCGTGACTATAGCTAGAGAAAGTGGTAGAGCCATAATATTACAAAAGTAAGGGCTCTCATCGTAACACCTCTCTCTATCTCTATAATTTAGACTTGCCAAAATATTTACTTTAGTAACGCCAAACTCGAATAATAATATAAAGTTGCGTAACAGTTTCGAATTGGACCCAATATTAAGGTAATTATGTAGATTACTACCTAGTTTAACCTGTTGATTTCATTATTTTTCATGATTTAAACACAGAAGAGCAAAGTATTTCTTGCATGCAGCAAAATAACTGCTCATGGCCTCCTAGTTTCGAAGATATTTGTTGGAAACAGTACATTCTCCCGCGAAAGGATTCAACCAGTGGATATTCACGTGTCAATATTTCCAATGGTTTATTTAAACTTTTTGACGGGGAATATTTCAAATTGACTCTACAAAGATCCCGAAATCAAAAACCTTCAGAGTACTCAGACAGTTCTCTGGATGGTAGTATTAATGACGTAGATACGTAATAATCAACTTCAAAGTTTTATACAAATTTTACGTCCAAGTGGGTATATGTATAACATTTTATAAAACTTATTTCTGTCAACACGCAAATGTCACAAAAGTTGCAACGCACGGATGAGCATTATTCGTTTATAGTGTCATCTAAATAAGTTTCGAGAAATAGGTATGTGTCGTGTCGTCTAATTGAAAATAAGTATAGGTCACGGATCTAATTCGAAACTGTAATTATTACATTTAGTGTCAAAATATCAATTTTAGGAACTTAAAACGATTATTGTGAGATATGGATAATTTAAGTACCTAACAGTTTCGAATAAGAACCAATATGACTCAGTGTTTCATAATGCAATTTTAATTTTGTTTTACTTATTTTTTTCATTTTTATTTTATTAACACTAACGTTATAAAAGTAAATTTAGATGCCTATAGTTTATTCATTTACCAGTACGATTAATATAAAAATTGAAAATTAAATTCTGGGGTTGAAAACCATTTCTCATTTAGTAACTTCTTACTATTTAAGACTTATTTTTAGCCAAGTTTCGTCTTACAGTATGTAGGTACAGTTTAAGCAAGTAAGACAGAATTATTCCATGATCAATTGGGATACACCAATTTTTGACAATGTATGAAAAATAATGAAAATTTAAAAGTTATTTCTAGGAATAGGCTTCTCAAATCGATCCCTGTAAATAGATTAAAAAAATATGTTACAGTGAATTAATTAATTCACTAATTAGTTAGTTGTTTGGAATCTCATTCTTAATATCTCAATCAAGATCATTTTCAAAATCTGTATCTCCAGAAACCCTCTGGATGTCAATCCGTCTAGATATGGACGTAATGTTTAAGATCTGCGTCCTCGAAGTTCCGGGAAATGAGACCGTTACGACTTTTTCAAATGAGCAGGTAGGTAGGTACATCTAAGCTGGCATCTTGAAATTCAAAATGGATGTCAGTTTTGAAATCTACAAACACACTAAAAATGTTGTGTCCGAAATCTTGGAATCCTAAATAGGGGAACACCCTAAAATCTCGAATAATTTAATTCCATATTTGAAAATACCGAAACCGGGACAAAAAACTTGGGTTCCCATGAATATATTGTCCTTTACGACATATCAAAAAACAATAACAATCGGACCTCTTTTAGGGTACCGGAACAACGATTTACTAAATGTACGACGAATTTTTTTCCATATTTGAAAATACCGAAACCGGGACAGAAAACTTGGGTTCCCATGAATATAGTGTCCTTTACAACATATCAAAAAACAATAACAATCGGACCTTTTTTAGGGTACCGGAACAACGATTTACTAAATGTACGACGAATTTTTTTGTATGGGTTTACACCTTTTCCGGTATAGCGTACTTCCGGTCCAAATTCGCAATGGCGACAGGCAGATCCGTATTCAGCAGGGTCAAAACCCTCTGATAACTTTGTCACCCCAACTGTTACATGATTTGCCGCTTGCTTTCTACTTTTTCAAAAATGATCCTACTCTAATAGCGTGCTTCCTCACTTTTTATGTATTAACTTGTTTTGTTGGACTATAACAGAAACCATCTTCTTGTAATATGAATGTATTTCTTCCAGCTCATGGCCGCTACTTCTTCTTTTGCCATATTACCATTAAACTAAAACATTTGTTTGCCTAGAAATCTGGTCAACTTATTCCTAGGTCTTGTCATTCAGGATAATTATCTGCAAGTGGCTGTTTGTGATGATTTTTATTTCGTTTTCATTATTTTTAGACCATTTTTTTTTGCTTCACGTAGGCTGAGCTCGACCAACATGCAACACAGTGACAATGTGCATTCTCAATTCCGATAACCGTGTCCGATAACTTTACCAAATATTTATTATAAACTATAATTGTTAAACAATTAAAAAATTAAAAATATTCGTTAGAACGCAGCCACTAGAGATAAGGTGAAAAGAACTGTATTGACTTTTTTTAAATCTAAATGATTAAACTGTAGCGTCAGTTTGGTTTATGAATGAAGTTAAGAGCCTGAAACAAACCTATTTATTTTATACCGTTTGGATTTTGTCCATTACTTCCATTAGCAGTGTTGGTTCTGTTTGCCGCGGGGTATAGGTGCTCGTAGTAGGAAAATATTGCTTCTCTTTTCCAATTGAATCTTTTATTTAATTGGCAATAATCCATACTCCAATATGGATCTTCGTCGTTTACTAGTTTTTTTAACGTTCTAACGAATATTTTTGTTTGCAGCTGAAATTACACCTGATACAACTTTAGGTTGCCAATGATATGGACTTGTTATATTTCCTAGTTAATAGAATGTCAATGATTTGATATTTCTAAAGCTTCTTTAAATTCGCATCACCGCGATCATTATTTAAACCCAGTCATGTTATTCCCTGTCCCTAACGGTATCAGGTACGAGAATTTGGTTGCTTTTATTTTAATTTTTTTCTAAGAAACCTGATATGCTTGTGTAGCCAAGTTGAACAAAAACCATGGTAAAATACAAATCACAATATTTATTTCACTTGCAGATCAAAATCAATGAAATAAGAAAACAATTTTGTTTCTGCACTTGTGAAACTATTTAAAAATATAATTTATTTATTTGTCACCCAGGTATGCTTTTACGATCATATTTAAAACAGTAGGTAGAAGTAACTCACTGTCAAGTTCTTTTGTCGTTAACTTTAGAGGATACCTATGTTTCAAGTGATTGAAACTTCTTGTTCTCACACCGACTCGCAACTATAAAATCCTTCTCATTTTACCTTCCTAAATAATGCAATCAGCAGAATAGTTTTCAAGAGTATATAAAGTCCAACAATACCACCTGGCATCTACTTGTTTAGTGTTTTTAATCCGCGAAGACTAGCCCCACCATTTATACTATAATATAGCGTAAATGTAGGCACGTAAAACTAATAAGTGGGGTGCGTCTCCGTGATTTTAAAATACTTAAACTAGCTAACTAAAAACAATGTCACCGCCAATAAACGTTGCTATTTTTATGAGTAATTAATTGCACAAAATAATTAGTTATGCTTTCCACTACAATCTTTGTAACCCGAAAGTAAATGTTGTATGGGTAACTACACAGAACAGATACTGGTAGAGTTGATTATTTAATAAGTATTATGAGGATCGATTTTGTTTGCTTTATAATAATTATAATTTTCATGACCATCATGTGAGTCGCTTCCACAGAGCTTATAAATACTAGAGAGAGCAAGGCACCGGTAGCCATGTAACCGTTTTAAGCTCAAAGAGCATATAGGTATTGCCTTCAGTTCCCTGTTTATTACGATCGTGTCTGCACGTACCAAATACAGAGTTATGAAATGCTTACTTCAAAACGTCGCAGTGATTTAATTAAGACTGCACCGAGCAAACGCCGAGCGTCCAGTGGCGCCCTCATTATTATCATTGTGTTTTCTAATTAACTAAAGAATTTCCTTTGAATCAGACGATACTTTTTTGTAGCGCAAGGAAAAACATTTTTTTTTGGATACGTAACAAACTTTAATAACAATTACCCTTTGAGTAGTCAGCTTAACGGGAAATTTGGCCACTTTTTTCCGTTAAGTTGATAACTCGAAGGTGAATTGTTATTAAACTATGTGATATAGGTACCCTATAAGCTGTGTTTTCATTTGTGTTACAAAAACAACCGTCTAATTTCAAGAAAATACTTTAGTTTATTAGAAAATACAATAATATAGTGATGAGGGCGCCACTGTACATCCGGCAGACGCTTGGCGCAGTCTTACGGTCACGCAAATGGAATAATTTTTCATCATAAAGTACAGTTTATTTATAACAAAATGAAATTCTTGGTAATACTTGGACTTGTACTCATGCTTCATTTTAACTTATTTTTGCATTACATTGCTGCCTTACAAGTCATTACCAAAAGTTGTGCGTGTTCACGCCGCATTGAATTGTATACAAACAATACTCTCAAGGACCAACTCTACACCATTCGCATCGCACTTACACATACATGTAATAATTGCGCGCGTGCGTTATCCAATTAATTTTGTGGTGCAGGTAGTTTGTGTGCGTTAAAGAACTTGCGACACGTCATATTGTCCCATCTCCTTTTATTCATATATCTGTGGTCGCTTCGATTTGATACTATTTATAAAACTATTGGTGATGCGAAATCGAACCGAGTAATACACATTGTGTTAGTTTTTGCCATAAGATTTAGATAAACGTCTACTTTATACAATAGATAAATGCTGACTTTCTTAATTTATTTTCAGATGATATTCCTGTACCAGTAGGTCAAGTTGCGCCCACAGAATCGACAGACGTTCTTACATCTATCACAGAAGAAGGTGAGACCGACGCTACTCCAATCCAGCGAGGCAGCGGCGTACGCAGCTCCAAACCAAAGCTGGCTGGTTTTCCCGTGCTAAGTAAAAAGTCAAAAGATGGTAAAGATAAAAGTTCAACGAGCACTGAAAAGAAAGTTACTCTCAAAGAATCTTCTAAAGGGATCTGGAGCTCTCGCAGTGGAGGGGGAGATTCAGTCGAAGCGTCGATGAAAACAAATGCTACGGATTCGGTCGATGCCAATGGCAGCGTCAAAGATGACAAGATTTCCATGACTTCTACCCATAATAGTACCGAAAATTCCGACACGCGGTCGCAGGTCACCAGTGACTCGTTGGACATTGAAACGACGCCGCGGTTTGCGGCAATGCAAGTTAGTTCAGTGTAACTTAAGACTTATCTATTATTGTAAGGAAATTGAACATGTTACCTATGTAACGGGCTGGGTAAAACGCGTAGAACACGGGTAGGAGTTGTGGTTCTTGATAAAACTTATGTAAAAAGCAATTAGTACAGGATTACGGTCAAAAGTTTGCTAAATCTGGTGTTTTGTATAGATTAGGAGGTAGTTGAATGTTAAATAACACATTTACAGACATATTATAATTTATTATTAAGGCTTCGCCACGTCGGCCTGGCATAACCAATCCGAAATGGTGAAGCTTAAGTAATAGCACCGGCAATGGACGGTGCCTGTTGATCGGTGACAGTGATGCCAGGTCGAGTCTATTAAAATCTACGATTGTGCTAAAAAATCGAGACCTTGGTTTTCAAATCGGGATAGTACAAAATACCAAAATACGGATGAAACATTACACGATTTGACAATATTATAGAATGCGCAAAGTGCGTACCGAACCGAACCACTAAGAAGATTGATATTACAGTCGAGTTCATAAAATATGTATACACTTTAGTAACTTGTCTGTTTAATGTCATGTTTAAAGTGCCATACATGAAATGGCACAACGATTAAAGTGACAAGGTACTAAAGTGTATAGATATTTATGAACTCGACTGTACCACAATATTATTATCTTCTTGCATCATTCGGAAAACGAAAAAAAAAACTTCTGTTTGGTACCGTTTTTCCATGTTGATAAACATTGGTATTTTAGATAATATTCTTATCCATAATTATTGGATACAAATTAATAATAATATTAACGTATGTTTCAAACTACGTAGTATAAACAAGTAAACAAATGTGACAAAATAAAGTTTACGAGTACGTTTGCGCTTTCACCGGCCGTCGCGGTAACCAAGACATCCCGACTAACGGCCATTACAGTACGTAATCAATCGTCCCCTGCGGGAGAGGCGGCAGCTGAATCCGATGCGCAGCGCGGAGTGGCTTGTGTATGTAGTATATACATATTCTATGCTAACGGGAGAGAATCGAGTTGCTTTAGCTACTCAACATAACACCTAATGGCTTAGGAGGGCGCTGCATCCCGGTGTTGTATAATTTCTCGATAGTAATTAGCAAAGTATTGTATAGTTTAACTCGACAGACTTCACAATCCATGTAGGAACTGCCAAATCAAAATTTCCTCACCACTATTCAATTTAATACATACTATTCGGTAATATGAATTTCGGTATAAAGACTGTATCGTTTAGTATAAATACAACTTTACGTAGTCGTCTTTCTTTCCTAAAGTATTTTTTAGATTAAATTGTACATGTGTTTAATTAGTGCTTTTATTAGGTACCTAGTAGTAATAAAAGCACTAATAATGAAATGTGTACCTAATAGGTACACATTTCATCCTGCGGGCTCGACTTGAGGCATATGGTTTAGTCAAAATTTACCGAATCCATCTGAGTGATGTTAACGAAAGTGGACAAAAAGCAAAATAAATTTTACTGTTTGCGAGCTAGACAACGTAACCAAAAAAAATTATCATACTACGCAAACCATAATTACACATGATTCCCAAAGTAAAACATCTGAGCATTCTCTTTAAATTATCACTACATAGTATAAAACAAAGTCGCTTCCCGCTGTCTGTCCCTATGTATGCTTAGATCTTTAAAACTACGCAACGGATTTTGATGCGGTTTTTTTTAGTAGATAGAGTGATTCAAGAGGGAGGTTTTTATGTATAATAAATTTTGTTTTATGTAAGTGTGTTATAGAAAACTCAAATAAACCGAAGCGAAGCGAGGGCGGGTCGCTAGTTTTTAATAAAAAAATGCCATGGATGGCGATGGGCGGTGGCCATTTTGGAAATATGGCATATTACTCATTACAACTCCGACTTTGACATCTATTATAACTATTAAGAAGCGTTTCTATCGACGTGTTTTACCGATGGTTGGACGCCACGATTATCCATTGCGCCTGGGTCTGGCTGAGACCATTGGTTAGTCTGCCTCCTCCCGCTCGCACCAGATATTGATGGGAAACCAAAACATTACGTAAAAAGTCGCTTTTGTGTGAAAGTAAAAATCTATCATATTTATTCTGAGGATGCTCATTCGGGTAAACATGAAGGGGACACTTAGTTAACATGTTTTGGCTGCATATCAACCTATTGCATTTTAAAATTGTACTTTAGGAGTTGCTGAAATACTTCAAATTGAGCTCAATAGGCTTGTCCGAAATATATTTTAGGGACGATTTTGAAAGCATCATAAAGTCTCTAAGACACAAAAGTTAACCATATTATATCAGATGAAATGGTTAAAAAACACCTTCAGGTCATATCCTCACAACATTGTAATTCAAAATAATACGAATGTCAAAAGTTAGACTAGGTTTTGTATGTATTTATACTAAACGATACAGTCTTTAGCAAGGCTAGACGTCATACTGGTTGCAAAGGAGTAGCCTTACAGCGGTTCCAGCGTACCTATGCTAGTTTCCCCGGTGTCGGTAGTGCGCTACCCAGGCCCAGTGCTTTTATTTATAACAAGAATATCCTAGTGTGGTGTAACGTGTAACTTCATCTGCCATTATTTCACGACATAATTTCACCATTCAAAACGGTTCGCACTCATGCCACATTTTTTTAAATTTTCCTACGCAGACATTTGTTACGTGTCAAGTAATTAACTTGATAAATTGACTATAAAGACTGTACACGATAAAATCTGGCCATGCATGATCTGGTGTATCTTTGCGATGAATGCATATTTTCAAGCAGTTTTTTTTTAATATGTTGTATAATTATAATACTATATAGGTAATGAAATAAAATCGTATCATAATGTATGGGTATGTGTTAGTTATCGCCAAATATATTCTATCATACCTTTCATCTCTTGTACAGCGTTTTTTGACAATATTCACTCACTTCCTGCTTCTACGCCACAACTGTATTTATATTGTTACAAGCAGTTTTACCCACAATAGAATGTCGTCTTACGAAAAAAATACTTTTTGAAACTCATTTCTATTTGTAGTAGTCAGGAAGACTTTTTACTCCAAGCACTGAAAGTTGTTTTTGTATGGGAGGCATTTATTTGTCAAAAAGTCAAATTCGCCAAAGTTAAAAAACCTCAGAACTATCTTAATCTGAATATAATTAGGAAAGTTTTAACTATTGTGGTAAGATAATTTAATAAGGTATAATTTGGCTTGTATAATTAATAATAATAAAATGTTTTAAAACGGAGAATTTGGTAAGACTGTCAGAAGATCGTGAACAAAAAAATAAAGGTACTGTGGATTATATAAGGGTCTAAGATACAGACGCTCTTACATTTTATTATGATTGTATTTTTATTATGTAGTTTCATAACCACTGACTATTACAAAAAAATGCTGCTTGAAAATTAGCATTCATTAAAAAAATACACCAGATCATGCATGGCCAGATTTTATCGTGTACAGTCTTTAGAAGATAGTTCAGGCTGAATCAAAGCAATCTCTCCTCGCTTAGCGAGGAAAAAGCACTTTTACTTTAGAAGATGATAGGGTTGATAACGGTTGCCCAAGACTGATAAGATGGAATTAACCTAGGCCACCGAAAGTTTGGTGGAAGGTGGAAAGACCACCACCTTACCATTTTACCGTTACCGTAGCGATGAAGGCTGAAGACAACGGGTAAAGACTAGTGACATCCCATCTAAGTCCTCAAGAGTTAGCCACGCATTCACAGTTTTGAAATCTGGTTTCAGAGTTCACTTTCCTTCAAGTAGTCTGTGTGCTCGTTTGCCATTTCCATGCCATAAAAAAAAATATTTCTCTATGTTTATGCTGTTATTCCTGCAAAATGTGCAAAATGTGGTTACAGAATTATCAAAAAGTTTTTATAGTTGTTGGAAATTCTGTAGCTCTGCCTACCCCACTCTGGGAATAAAGGCGTGAGTTTATGTATGTATGTATGTATGCTGTTAGTCCATTTAACTAAATGTTTTTCTCAAAAATGTTTTTTTTTTTTTCAAAAAAACTTGTGTTTCTCTTTGTCATAAATATGAGTTCAAGCGTTGAAGATTGTCATTGTACAGTCAAGGGCAATAATATGTATACACTTTAGTACCTTGTCACTTTAACCACTGTGACAGTTCATATATGGCAGTTCAAATATGACGACAATTAAACAAGGTACTAAAGTGTATACATATTTTTGCCCTTGACTGTACCCCATTGAAAAAAAAAAGAAGCAAATTTTACTCCAACACAAATATTCGTTTCTTGCGATTAACGATTGTCTACTTCCGTGCCTACTGATTAGGTATATACAATTTCTTTGATTTCGGCGTTCGTTATAGTTTTGAGATTGTTCTACCCAACTGGCTTAAGCATCTTCACTTCGGTTTATGTGAGTATGATATATAGCCTTCCTCGATTAATGGGCTATCTAACAATAAAATAATTTTTCAAATCGGTCCTGTTGTTCCTGAGATTAGCGCGTTCAAGCAAGCAAACGAACAAACAAACTCTTCAGCTTTATAGTATTAGTATAGATAAAGCATCTAGGTAGATTGGTGCACCGGTTTATTGCGCGAAATAGACTTGCAATAAAAATTGCAGAAGTTGATCGCTGTCTTACTTTAACTTCAGTTCTAGAGCAGGAAGCACAATTTTGCTTTCTTTTTCTCACTTGAAAGTAAGAATAAGCCAGCAGTCAACTTCTGCCATTTTTCTTGCTAGTCTAAACCTGGCTTAAGAATTAAGCTGCCAGTGCTGCCACCCGAGAGATTAGTGTTGAGCTGGTACGGTCACGAGCGTTAATTTGGGACCCATTTCAAGAAAAATATGCTTGAAGTTGTCGATGTTATTAGAGGTGTCAAGTCATTTCTAACTTTTAGGAAACTCAACCTTATTGCTGTAGAATGTCAGATTAACTTTGGACCTTAGGTGGGTACCAAATTAAATCTCGTGACTGTATGTCCAAGTGTTGTAGTTGGTTCTGGTCACACATGTTATGAACTCGACTGTTATGTATAAGATGTTTTTATAAATATGACCTTGAAAATTATGTTATAAATGTTATAATACATAATGGATTATTCAATCATGGATATTTTTTTAAATAGATGTCTGCCGTGGCACGTTAAACCTATGCACCTTAAAACATATGTATAGTCAGGGTAAAAAAAGGTTCGTCACTTTTGGACCTTAACTGCGTTGAAATAGAGTCGATAAGTGAGGAACCTTTTTTTACCCTGACTGTAAATCGGTTTGTTGTTGTTCCGTTTGTTCGTCTTTCATTCCTTATAATATAATGTATAATTCATATGTATTGTTTATGAAAATTTAAGAGTTTAACAGTTGACAAAATATGTCGACTGTTGTTACTATTATTTTAACAAGTCTGTGAAATCAGTTGATGTATTCGGATATTAAAATCACAGTAACAAAAAGTGTTTTATTTCACACTAGCGATCAGCAACGGCTTCACCTGAGTAGGATCATCTGTCTGTACAGACAGGTGCTAGGTAAAGATTGATTGTTTTCCTTTAATTTGAATGCAATTTAACGTTTACTGTTGAAACATATTAAAAATAATGGATTTAAGCTTCAGCTGCCTTTTAGGTGTTTAGCTCAAACAGCAACACTAAAGTACTATTCTTTGATATATGGCTACTGAACAGTAACACTGTAATACTCGCTAAATTATTTATCTGTCACACTTATGCACCTTGTGTATAATGGGCCCGGGATTTATAGAAGGGAGCCCAAAAGGGAATTTCAGGATTAACTTAAGCGCGCCAGATTACATAATGGGAGGAGATTCCTTGCTCCCTGTTGAGTAAGTCCATCGTTCCACTTGACACCACCACAATGACACCACTCGTTTGAAATCACTAAGTATTCCGTTTAATACCACCTGCGAATTGTCTTCTTATTCGATGCATGCGATCGCGATCCAAATCCCCATTTCCCTTTAGCCCTCGTACCAAGGAAATATCGCCTCCCGTACCACGAGATAGTGACTGTATGGCCATGATGTACCTAATACACTGATTTCAAAATTAGACTTTAACATCAATTGGTTATCTGAACTTAAGTTGCCTATTTTTTATTGTTGCAGAACAAAAGTACCTAGTTCAGTTTAGCGAGTAGAATAGATCGTTGCATTCAAAGCCCCAAGGTCAAAGGTACCCGGTATAAAAAAAGTCTGATTATTTACACCATTTATAACAAGAATGGCTGGACCGATTCAAAAATAATTTGTTCTACGTTTGTTTTTATTGATGTGCGAGCGACATCTCTTACTTTCTTTAATTGGGTTTACACTTCTTTCACTAACTCCACTCGCTTCTGGTGTTTTATTTTTCACAAATTTGGTTCTCGATGTAATAGCGTGAATTCATATTATTTTTTGAGAAATTATAAAGACTTGCAATCACTAGACGACCCTTAAAATAAGCAACAGATTATTAAATAAAACAATTGTTGTACAGTGAGTACTACGTGGTACTACTCAGGTCTAAACTACTATCTTTAATTGTACAGTGAACAGCATAAATAAGTGATCATTTCTGTACCTTGTCGCTTTCAATCGTTTTACAATTTTGTAAAACATGTCATTCACGACGTTAAAGTGACAAGGTACATAAATGATCACTTATTTATGCTGTTGACTGTACCAACTTATATAATTACGCGGGGACCTACGAGCATGTTATTAGATTTCTGATATTTTACACACGTAAGTGTGGAACTCTCAGTACTCTAATTCCTACTTACATTTGACCGATTTTTAGGATTCCGTACAAAAAGGTTAAAAAGCCACTTTTATGGTGAGACTTTGGTGTATGTCTGTCCATCATGGGTATGTCACAATAGTTTTTCCTCGGAGCTTCAGAAGAAGCTAGCGGTATATAACTTTCTTGGAAAATAAAATGAAGTTTGTCAAAATTTACAGTACCTATTTCAGTAAGTAATTAAAATTATAAACAAAATCTATGAAAATTTGTTGAAATTTCGTCAAGTCAACATAGACCATATTTCATACGAAATAAATTTCCTTAAAAAATTAAGCACCTCTTCAGACTTGATTTTAGATTTCTATCTTAAAAACGGAAGCCTCGGTGTGCGAGTCTGACTAGCCAATGGTCTGTTAAGTATTTACATAAGTTAGGTGCGTGCAGAACACAATCAATTTGTTTTACTTTTTAACACAACATCACTACATAGTATAAAACAAAGTCGCTTCCCGTTGTCTGTCCCTATGTATGCTTAGATCTTTAAAACTACGCAACGGATTTTAATGCGGTTTTTTTTAAAAGATAGAGTGATTCAAGATGAAGGTTTATATGTATAATAAATTCTTTTTTTATGTACGGGTGTTACAGAAAACTCTTATAAACCGAAGCGAAGCGAGTGCGGGTCGCTAGTACCTAATATAATAAATAGGCGACCAACCTAAAATAGAAATACTACCCATATTGACGCAACTTTGCAATGGCGAGGCGGACTTTCCTGGATGGGTTTTATACGCATACAATAAAACTACCATGTTCAATAAATACCTTTAGTGAGATCATAAAGCTTTCACAACTATTTATTAATCTGAATATCATGCAATGGAAGTGTACAATACATAATTATATTGATAATATTATCGCTAATTGCAATTAGTCTCACAGTTAAGTCAAAATCAACATTTGAATAGGTACATGTTATCAGGTGAGGACCTGAGGGCCTATAATTAAATGATACTATTTATATATTTGATTACTTTCTTTTGTGGGCGACTGTTCGCTTAGTTTTATATTTCTTTGTCCAACCCACAAGACCAGTCTTGCGCTATTTTTGTTTCGAGTTAAGTTCTAATGTAAGTATGGACACACAAATTTTCATTAATAGAAAATTTGTACACGTCATAATATCATAAACAGATCATACCAAAGTTTAACTGCGAACAAAATGTGGTGCAGAGGACTGGCGAACACGCCGGCAGGGGCCGTTTATCAAAAAGTATTAGCCTAATAATATTTGTGTTTTGTCTCATTTTCTAGTTGTATTTTGAGACAAAACACTAATATTATTAGGCTAATAAGTACGCTTTGAAAAACAGGCCCCAGGCCTACCCAAGATGCAAACGCTGCTAACGTTACTGTTTTCTATCGGCTCGAAAACTATGCAGTTGACACAAGCTGTCGCCGCAACCTGTCGTCAGCTAACATCAATCCTACATACTTACGATTTTCAAAAATTGCTATTTTGAGATTTTGACTAGACACCTGTTCAAATAGTTGCATTTACGAAAACTGATATTATATAACTATATATACTTTAGTACCGTTAAAGGGTTTTAGTCAATCCGACAATCTATAAACAAAGTAATACATTATGATTCTGATTTCCTTCACTCATTTCCTCCCCTTCATTAGAACTACCCAAACTTTTCCTTCCGTCTCATTTCAAACATCACATTTTCCATTCCTATTTTTTTTTCGATAATCTAGTCTCTATTTATTTAAACACAATCCTTATAATCCATGATTAGGGATACGCTATTTTGCTATCTCTTTTCAACATGTTCATATGTTTATACAAACACTATAATGGTGTCCAATCTTTTCTTAAACATCTACTGAAGTTAAAGAGGTTTACAACTATAGTTATTTCCTAAATAAATTGTAGACATATAGATTCTCTATAAAGTTACGCTTGACAGTTAATTCTTGTAGTCTATCTGGGACGAGTGCTATGATCTCTCTCTCCCAATTCTTACGCGATAAGTTTAATAAATATTACTTAATAATTATAGTCATACATTAACGTCACGCTTTGCTAAATTAGAACACTCACAGGTAAAAAAATTGGCCCACTATTGTCAAGGTTTAGCCAAAAAACTTGTACTTTATAGTCATACCAGTATGTAGTACGATTCAGGTCGAAAATGAGTTCGTTTTAAAAAAAAGTAAATTGAATTCGTTTAAAAAATGTAAACAGGTACTAATTCAAGTGTTTTTCTACTCGCGTATTGTAAACCCCTAATTTTAGATATCACTACCGGAATATATTTTTATTAAAAGTGCCATTATATTATTATTAATAATAAATAATATGACATGACACACATTTTCATAGTCATAACGTTTATTGTAAGTAGTATGTCATAATGATAGCACTGATGATAACCAAAGATCTTTCAAAAATAATAAACGTTGTATATGTTTTTAAAACAATTTCTCGGAACTGGCAGTTTAATATTATACCACGATTACGAGTATTCACACTTAATATTACATTCTTTACTTTTTAATAATAAAAACGGGTGATAAATAAACATGGTGATTGGTAACTAATGTAATGGGCGCACCACTACGGATGCAAATTACGTCAAAATAATGTCGAACGATATCAGTAGGTAATATGGATATGACTAAAATTGATTAAAAAAAAGAGAACATCACTGCAAATAAAATACGGAATTTTATTGTTGAAGTAAATCACATTTTTACTTTAGTAGCTATTTTCAGTACATTCCTTTTATAGTTCACTATCACTACATACTATAAAACAAAGTCGCTTCTCGCTGTCTGTCCCTATGTATGCTTAGATCTTTAAAACAACGCAACGGATTTTGATGCGGGTTTTTTTAATAGATAGAGTGATTCAAGAGGAAGGTTTATATGTATAATAGATTCTGGTTTATGTACGGGTGTTACAGAAAACTCACATAAGCCGAAGCGAAGCGAGGGCGGGTCGCTAGTCTACTTATATAGGGAAAATGACCATCAGCTAACATCAATGCCGTACCTAAAAAAGACCTTTGGGGAAATCGATATCCTGATCATGAAACTCTGAAGACAGTAGTAGCTTACGAGCATTTTGACAGCAAAAAGGAAAATTGCTTTTATGAGGGTACCTATCAATAATGTTGTCGAGCGATCTTCCAAATGTATTTAAAAGAATAATGATAACGTCAAAAAATAAAAAAAACACAGTCATATCTTTTTTTTTACCCATTCTAGCTAAGCTGGGAAGACGTATTTGTTAGAGAAAAGTCATGTATGCAACGGCATATCATTAGCTCCTGAGGTATTCGTGTCTGCTGCGTCTCTAGTGCTAAATTTGCCACTCGTAGGTACTTTAAAAAGCTTCATTATGAATTATGAGACAGTTGCATAATTAAGGGTAACGGTAAGGATAGAAGTCGCGATGGCCATTTTTTTGCCTTTGAGTTTATTTTCTACATTAAATACATACACATAAAGTATAATAGACAACAATAGTCATAAAATACCTTGTTCGAAGTCGAACCGAAAATTATTTATTGCACAATATTTACGATGAACTTACCTTACCTATTAAACATCTATTCACTGTAATGTTTTGAAATCACGAAGACGCGGCCTACTACTTAATTTAAAGTTACACGATATATTAACTTTATTATGTACAGTCAACCAATTTTATTTCTAGGCCACTTTGGACTATGTTAAAGTGACGTTGTCAACCAAAACGTAAGAGACTCCCTATGATTTGGTTTACAACGTCACGTTGACAAAGTCCATAGCGGCCTAGGAATCAAATTGGTTGACTGTACGTTACATAACGTCAGTGATCCTGCAATACCGCGTAACTAAAAAATTTGATAAGTTGCAAAGTACACCGTAGCACGTAAGTCAGTAAGGTAAATTTTGGAACTTATTTAATTTTTTACTTACGCGGTATTGCGCGGTATTGCCAACAGTGGTAAAGTAAGGTGGTGGTAGTGGTCGCTTTTTGACATCTAATTGTGCAAAATGTAGTTACAGAATTATCAACAAGTTCTTAGAGTTGTTGGTAGTTCGGTAGCTCTGCCTACCCCACTCTGAGAATAAAGACTTGAGTTTATGAATGTGTATGTATACATAAGGTAGTGGGACTTCTAGGGCAACCGATTTCCTGTTACGGGGCGCGTCTTCGTGAATTGTAACCACACTAACTTGGGGTGGAGGACGTATCGGATCCGCCGAAATTGGGTTATTAAGAAAAGCGCACATAAATTGGGTTATTACGAAACGCGCAACCTACTCTTCAATTTTGATTTGTTTGTTAGGAATTCATAGTGCCTAATGTTGACGACTACTCAGTTAAGTATTATAAAAATGTAATTTAGTGTTTCTAGTAGTATTAGCACACCTAAGCAAATATTTTTTCAACATCACTTTCAGACCGATTTTGAAGGGCTATATTTGCCATTAATTATATTATATAACTGTATGTTTAAACTCGATCGCCTTAGTAAAGAGTCCTCGCGTGGGAGATCGCGCGGCTCCCCCGCGGGCTACAGTTACTCGCGCAGCCCTGTTTGCCGGCAGCCGTGTCCGGCCGTTTATGAGAACAGCTCGTGGCGCTCGCGGTACATATCAATGACCGGTTGGTCGTGCGGATACTCGGCTCGCTTTTCATCGTTAGGCACGTATACATAGCCATCGAAATAAGCGAACTCTGTCGCTATGGCTTCTTCAACTAACAACATGCGGCTCGGCTCCCGCCACCTTTTTAGATTCTCTGAAAATGAAAACAGCCTTGTCAATAATTTCTTCCTAACCGACAATTGCTAGAATATTACAGAACGTTTAATATTAATGTAATTATAATTTTTACACATAATTTCGTCAGCGACACCGCAATACCGCGTAACGAACAAATGGATAAATTGCAAAATACACCTTAGTACGTCAGTCAGTAAGGTAAATTTTGCAACTAATTGAATTTGTTATTGAAGTGGTATTATTATTATTAGGTTATTACTTTATATTATTCGATACGCCAAAAAGTCGTATCTTTTTTTTTCATTAATTAATATGAAGTGCCGCAGTGCGGGAGTTGGAGTGGTCACCTTGTGGCACGTAGCGCTCCGACTGGTCGGCGGCCATCACGTTGTACGAGGGCTGCTACTTATGTAACCGGAATAGAAAAAATAAACAAACGTACATGGCTAAATATGGTTTTATTGTTTTTCGAAGTATTCTCCGTGATAATCGATGCACTTTTGCATACGTTGAAACCAATTTATAAAGCACTTTTTCCACTCTGACTGAGGTATCTCCAAAACGTGCTGTTTGAACGCGTCGACGGCATCTTCACGGGTCGAAAATCGTTGACCACGTAATTTATTCTTTACATTTGGAAATAAATATAAATCATTGGGCGCCAAATCAGGGCTGTAAGGTGGATGACCCGTTAATTCTATATTTTGACCTTCCAAAAATCGAGTCGTTCCGCGTGATGTATGACAGCTGGCGTTATCATGGTGCAGAATGATTCTCCGTCGCTGGTTGTTTTTCCGTATTTCTTCAGATACTTCCGGCAAACAAATGGTCGTGTACCACTCCAAATTAACCGTTTTACGATTCTCTAGGGGCACTGTAGCCACATGGCCATTAATACCAAAAAAGCAGGCCACCATTTGCTTCAAGGTGCTTTTTGCACGAGTTACTTTCGTAGGGTTCGGCTCATTTTGAAACACCCACACCGTTGATTGTTGTTTAGTTTCGGGATCATACGCATAGATCCAGGATTCGTCACCTGTGTAGATATTATAAACAGCTTTTGAGTCACCACGGTTATATTTTTTCAACATTTCCTTGCACCATTCGACGCGAGCCTCTTTTTGATCCTTAGTTAAGTTGTGCGGGATCCAACGCGAACAAATTTTTTTCACAGCTAAATGTTCATGTAATATCTTATTAATGCTCGTCATACATATGCCTATAGTCGCCTCTATCTCGCGAAACGTAACATGACGGTCATGCATTATAAGTTTTCGCACAGCTTCAATATTTTGTGGTACAACGACCGATTTCGGGCGACCATCCTTAACTTCGTCCCTGAGCATACTACGTCCACGATTGAACTCACTATACCAGTGATACACAGTAGTTTTGGATGGAGCTTCATCACCAAAAGTCGAAGTTAGTTGATCTATGCACTGTTGTTGCGTTAAACCACGCCGAAAATCGTAATAAATCATAGCACGAATATTTTCACGAGTGAGTTCCATTCTTGCAGCGAGATTAAAATTTAAACCCGCCAAAAACAAAAGACTAGCGTACATAAGAAAAAAAATATATAGCGGCCAGTATTAAAAAAAGTTCAAATTTTACCATGAAGGTCAGATATAGCGTTTAAAAATGTTGGAATCCCGGATTCCGGTTACCTAAGTAGCAGCCCTCGTAGAAGGGCTGCTTGGTGCCTTGGTACAGGTTCTCGGACACCATCTGGCTCTGCCACTTGAGCACGCACTCTACGTCCCAGTCGCGCACCACGCACACGTAGTCATACTTGGTGTGGAAGCATATCATGCCTATAGCGTACTTCACGGCACTGGAACGCTTTTTGTCAGTAAACTAAAATACAGAACACCATAATAATTTCCGCACTTATATATTACTTTACTAAGTTTAGTTAACTCCCAAAAGGTTTTTTTTAATATACTCGGCGCCGAGTGTATCTGCCCGGTAAACATCTTAGCCTGTTTGTGCAGAATATGGTTACAGAATGAACAAGTTGTTGGTAATTCTGTAGCTCTGTCTACCCCACTCTGGGAATGAAGGCATGAAAGTATGTATTTACCCGTTTCTTGACGCAGCATTCTGATGGAACGTCAACGTTTGAAAGGGTTCTTAAGACTCCCATGTGCACGAGGGTCATCTAAAAATCACAAATGAACGATTTATAATTATTACCTTTTATGTTGGAGATAGGTAGGCATATAATCTATTGTAAGACAAAAACTCATCTTAAGGTGATGATACATCTTTGAAAAAAGCAACGTCGAACAGAACAGTCAAATCTTAACATTTCTTATTGAATGCAAATACTTCCGAATTCATTTCAGAAACAACATTATAAAAATCCATGAGGCAAAGAAGGCACTTAGATTTTATTTCACAAATTTGAATTTGTAATCTACTCACGTATTTCAGATTAAGAGGAGAGTTCAATGCAGACATGTGAGTGTGGTCGAGCAAATACGGCAGAAAATTTCGGTAAGAGTTATGAGTACTAAGATTGGTACCCAAGAAATCCAGTAAATGCAGATTATTGTGGGTGTTCCTAAAAATAAATAAAATCTTGGATTTAGGTATGAAGTTAGTAGAGGTTATGAAAACCATTAGGTATCAGGTTTTTACCAGTTCCGTATACTGCCCATGCTCAGATGAAACGAGGAACAAAGGTATTGAAGTAGTGAATCAGGGCAGTAGCGGTAAGCGGAGGCGGGTCCGTTCGTCGAGAAGGGGCAGCGGCGGCGCCGGTGCACCTGGCCGCTGGCGGGGTCCACCGTGTACACGGCCGTCTCGGTGTCCGCCTGCTCGCGCCACTCCAGGAACATGTGGTTGGGGAACGCTATCAACTCGCACTCGACGCCGCAATTTTTGGCGACCGCATGATATAATGCAGTTGCAACAAGCACATTAGCACAGCGCTTATCGATCACCTGCAATAAGAGCTATATTACTGAAAACATAGCTATGGTCATATTATTTTTCAGTGTATTTTTTATACGTGTTTTTTATTTACCTACGTCAGAATATGATAATTAAATTCGGAAACAACCGCATTTTGCTGCGACCATGATAACTACCGAATGTAGGTAGGTAATATTGTTATTTATTTGCAACACGTAAACATAAGGTACAATCATGATATTCCCGTAAATTCCCGGTTCCCGTAAATCACCCCTATTTAAGTTTCACGGTTTTCATTACTTTTAAAGTTATTGGGAAATCAGTGAAATATCAGCAATAACCAGTTTTGCGTGATTGTAGCAAAAACATTTGGTATACGGTCGAAATTTTCAACAACCTTAAAAAAAAGGAGGAGGTATTCAATTCAACTGTACCTACTAATGTTTTTTTTTTGTTTTCTAAAATTAGTCGAAAAGAGGATACTAACTAAAAAACTACATTGAAAATATGGTACAGTAAGTGACATAAGTCGAAATTTTCCTATAAAGCGATGCGCGATAATTCAGTTAAACCATTCTTTTTTTTTACACTCCCAAGAAACATACTTGCTTCGTTTTTTAGACACGGACACATTAAATTAGTTATGTTCGGCTTCTTGATTTTTATTTTCTGTTTCTTTAATAGATTTTTTTTATTACTTTATTATTGTGTTTTTCTTATTTGGCGATTAGTTGTTTATTATTATATAATTTCTGGTTCTTTTGTATTTAAAATTGTTAACTACCTATGTATGTATACACTTTAGCACCTTATTCTGTTGAAATGGGTATAGCTACTACACATATCTTTGTGCTCGACTGTACAATAATTCCTTATAAATGCAAAACTGTGCGACATTTGCACGGATTGAGTTGCGGGAAAATGCAATTATATATTTAAAAGAAGTAAGTGTTAACTAGAGAATATGTTAATAATAAATTATCTTAAAGGATCTGATCAGATGAATCAGAAAAAACAAACCTTTGCTATATCTATGGTGTCCATATTAGCAGCTGTGGTGATTGCCAGATTTGACTGCTGGTAAACCACTTTAGTGACTGCAGCCAGAATCAGTCGGTCCATTTCCTGTTTGTGCTTAACTCCACGTTCCACTGGCTTGTTACGTAGAATAACTTTCACTTCCTTCACAAGGTCCTGTATCTATAGTCAAAAAATGTCATCTACTAGGTACCTAGTTAAACAAGTTGCCTAATTTCTTTCAGGTCCGTATGTGACCACTTCCTGATGGTCAAAGGGATTGACGCTTAGCAAATGAAATGGGTATAAACAGGTAAACTATATTGTCTAGTTGTCTACAGAACCTCAAGTGTGTAGGATATACATAGGTGATCACGTAATTAGAAACACTTGCGTTTTTTCCATACAATGCCTTCAAATAATCACTTATAGAATTTGAACACTAATCAAAAAATACTTTACCAATTAAATTACAAGTATAATTTACCTTAGTTCATCAACTATGGTCTTAACTGATGTACAATTAACTTCTGTTAAAATCTGACCATAAAATAGAAATTTTATTGGATTCTAAACCAAGTGCTGACACGTTCGTACAAAATTTTACAACTTTGAATAAACGCCGAAGATGATTCTTTTCAAATTCTTATAAAGTAAAAGATGCGTTTTAACCAAAGGTTGTACGAATTTATCTTAGTTTGTTCGTTAACGATAAGTGTAACTAACAATAAAATGAACATTTTGATTGTTTTCCTAGCTTCTTAAAAACTTTTGGCTGGCTATCGCTATCACGCTTGAACTTGCTAGTGACAGTATATTTGTCACACGTGTGCCATAGAAAAAAAAGTTCGACGATTGCTATTAAGAAAATGGTAACTGTAGCATGCAGTTTCACGGGGACAACGCAAGCGTTTCTAATTATGTAACCACACTAAAACTCAGATACGTAGCTACTTCTTTATTGATAATGTCGATTTACACGTCAGATTAAGATTGGAGGTGTTTCTCTGAGAACTCGTTATTCATTGTCCAGTACAAAAATATAAAAAAATGTTAATTATATAATTTGTACTTAACTCTTAAAGATAATTACCTAATGTACGAATTTTCAGCGTACAGTATTCATTGAAATAATCTTTTTTTTATCAAAACTGCTTTTATAATGCTTAAGAAACAGTCCCCTTTAGTGCCCCAAAAACAGTCCCCTTGTAACGAAGTTAATTTATTACCTACATTGTTTTTTTAAATACGTTATAAATATCTAAAGACTTTTCATACAATTAATCTTCACTTCTATATTGTATTTCTTATGCTTTTTAAGTTCGTTTAAATATTTATAATTCAACTAATATTATAATTGCGTAAGTATGTGTGTGTGTTAGTTTGTTACTCCTTCACACGGCAACGGCTGCTCGGATTTGGATGAAATTTGGAATGGAGATAGCTTATAATATAGTATATACCCTGGACTAACACATGAAAAACGTGCCCGAAAGTTACCGGCTTACAGAGAAGCACCCATGTATTAAAGTGAAGAACATTCAGATAATAATTACCATGTTATCAACATCTTCATCATGATGCATGCTTAAAGTGTCAATCCATTGAATAAAAAAGTTGCACACCACCTCTGGTGGCAGTTCATTGCTCATGTGAGCCCTAACCCACTTTACAGACAAATAAGTGTGCATTAAATGTCTTAAAATTATTTTTCCGTAGTACATCTCTGTCATGGTAAAAGGCCTGAAAATTTAAATAAAAAAATGTGAAATAACTAGTTACAAAACAATTAAAAACATTTCTGCAAATTTTATAGTACTCTGTCACTTACAAAAGAATTTAAAACATTTCTCCAAAAATGTACTCACTTTTCCACCTTTTTGAGAGTCATAATTTTGAGATTGCCTTGTCTTACAATGTCTTGTAAAAAATACATAGTGTAGTTGTAGGCGACGTTGTCAGAGAGTGCTATTTCAAAGAACTGTTTCACATCAGTAATGCTTATATCATTGCCTCGCCTGTAATTTAAAATATTTGTAAATCAGAAAGAATTTGCAAACATTATAGTATGCACATAAATATTGAGAATCATAAATTGAACCTATATGCAAAATCTGTGCACATAATTTGAACTTAAGTAACACTTTTATCTTGAGATATAACATCATTTACATCAGTGGTCCCAACTTGTATTCTACGAACAACTGGTGGGTGACCAAGAGTCTAGGAGGTGGTATTGACAGGATCCAAACAAAAACACGCAGATAAAAAGTTTTTTTTTTTAGATTTTAAAAGCAATAAATAGGGTAAAGTCACCATTGGTCCGCTAGAGACCTGTAGTTAGCCTCTGTCTATACTTTGTATGAGTGGGAAGAGTACAAAATATATATTTCCCACTCCTCGCACTCATAAGATCGACTACTGGTTTCTGGCTGTACAGTACTCTTGTTTCTGTAGCTACGAAGGGGGTAGGCCGCTTATCGTCACGATGTTATTGTTTGATACTACCCTCACAAAACTATGCGCAAGCGCCGTCAGTTCCGTGTTTGTTTCGAAGAGAGTGCTTGTTAAGTGAAGTGTTAAATCATTTATTGATAAAAAATGGCTCAGCAAGGAAATTTACTTATGGATAATCGGGAAATGTTTGATGTTGTAAACATTAACTTTGTGAGTGGTCAAAACATTGCTGACACCGTTACAATTTGGACTGAACGATTTCCTAATCGGCAGGCCATTACGCGCTACACTGTAAGCTACACTCTACTCACTTTAATCACTGTAACGATTCATGTACGGCAGTTTAAACATGAAATTAAATAGACAAGGTACTAAAGTGTACACATATTTATGAACTCGACTGTACATCATATCTTAATGAGCATAAAAAGTAGTAAAATTAAAATATATTTGTTTTATGCAACTTTTAAATTATATACCTGTTTTTTGGTGAACAGCTTCCAAAACAGGAGAGATAGTTTAATCAATGCTAAATCCGAATATCACATAAAAAAAATAAAAAACCTTAGGAGGTCAGAGGAATAGCATTTAAAAAAAATCCCATTATTTCACTTAATTGTGGTTACCATGCGCCGTGTTTACCAAAGATGTTAATAACGTAATCATCTTTCCCTTCATACCTGTTACGGGCTTAGGACCGTCAAAGATTACAAACACGGTTTAGGATAGAAAAATGTAGATTATTGTTGTTAAAAATCGTTCTGAAATGTGAAATAATGGGATTTTTTTTAAATGCTATTGCTCTGGCCTCCTAAGGTTTTTTATTTTTTTTATGTGATATTCGGATTTAGCATTGATTAAACTATCTCTCCTGTCTTGGAAGCTGTTCACCAAAAAAACAGGTATATAATTTAAAAGTTGCATAAAACAAATATATTTTAATTTTACTACTTTTTATGCTCATTAAGATATGATGTACAGTCGAGTTCATAAATATGTGTACACTTTAGTACCTTTTCACTTTAATCGCTGTAACGATTCATGTACGGCAGTTTAAACATGAAATTAAATAGACAAGGTACTAAAGTGTACACATATTTATGAACTCGACTGTACCTAAGTTTCAATAGTCATAAAATTAAACTAAGGTCAAGCCGGGCATGACGCCACAGGTGTAAATGTGTCACTTAATTTTTCAAGGGAATTAAACATTAACTTTTTATGCTTCCTTTTACAGAAATTAAAACAGTTTCAAAACATTGAATCCTCTTGAAAAAGATTAATTGATGCATTTAAAGTTTTAATACTTACTTGTAAAATCTTGGTGACATAGCAATCAGCTCGGTGTAAACACGTTTCTTTACAGTATAAAAGACTTTCATTTCATTTAGCCAATTTCCATCGCTATATTCTTCAAGGGTTTCATAAAGATCTTCTGGTAATCTAAAACAAAGTAAGTAAACAAATTGATTTTTTTTTAACCCTGACCAATCGAAGACGAATGTGTATCTGTGCGTCTGTATGTCCGTGTCTGTGGCATCGTAGCTCCTAAAAGGTTGGACCGATTAGAACGCGTTTTATTTAATGAGGTTTTTTAATTGGAACAATAATTCTTAGTGAAACTCTGTTAGCTCGTTTAAGACGTATCAGCTCATAAAAAGGGGTCGCAATAACATCTGGGGTTTTCATCCATTGAAAAGTTATAGTAAGACATGCGATACTTTTAAGATTGCGCTAAACAAGGAAGAAACTTACGTTTGTTTGGTAACGGCCTTCCAGAGAACATGATTACTTTTTACAAAATCATTAAAACGAATGCAAGTTGCCCCAAAATGTAAAATGTCACGAGGATCATTTTTTTGCAATATTAGTGAAATAATTTCGTTTGGTAAAGAATGTATTGAATAATTAACTTCCACCATTTTATTCCTCTTTGCACTCATAACAAAACTGAGTTAAATTTAATGAAGGGGTTTAATTAGCACTTGTCTGCAACGCTGCACTGTTTTGTTATAAAGTATTTTTTATCTTTCAATCTTTATCATATCGCAATCAATAAATTATCACACAGTGATAACACCATCTGTCATGATCTGTCAAAAGTCAAAAACCCGACACTCCCACCCCACTAGTGCTTCCAACAAAGCTTCAGAACACGAACGCTACGAAAAATACCGATATCATAAAAAAAAATCTTTAGGTAATTCTACATATTTAAAATTTCGTTTGAATATTTAAATAAAATAAATTAGAATAACGCGCTTTAATCAATTTATGCTTTTAATGCCTTAAGTCAAAGTATTGTGCAGCTGGTGACTTATTTTCATGTATATGTTAGATGGGCGGCAATAAAGGCCATTGCGGTAGTAGGTACGGACCAGTGAAATTAAGTGCAGTTATTTAGATGATGTATAACGTTATTATATTGTTATCATGTATCGATAAACAGTTTATATCATTATGATGAATACCGCATTTAATCCGAGTTTTAATATGTTATAATAATAACGTTATAGCGTATGAATAATGATATAATTATAACGTTATCGTAAAATAACGCTTTTGAAGGTCGGGCTGTGTAATGAATAAAACCCGTAGAATTTAGGTTTTATTTTGCAAGATTCTACATAATGCGACAGACAAGTAAGTGACATAGAATATCTTCTAAACAACCATAGATATTCATCACATTCTCCTCCACCTAAGTTTCGCAGACGTAATCATTCAGACGAGCCGGAGGATGACGCTCTCTATTATATCGGCGCACGGCAGTTGCGGACTACTTGGTGTGGAGCCTATTTGCTCGTCGTTAGGTAAGGGCTGCTCTTGGGCTTCTTGCCACTCGCCCTCCTGTTGATGGCTGCTCGCCACCAGGAGCTAGATGCCGATTAGAGACGACCGCCTCTCTCCCATTTTGGTGACGAATACGGGAATGTTGTGGATTCGCTTCTAGTAACCCCACTTCTTCTACAATTGGGTCGTACTTGCTGGTTCTGTGGTGGTTTCGGAGCAAGACACGTCTCTCATTTGTGAGCCATGAAGGCAAGGATTGGCCACTAGCGGAGCGCCTCAGGTGCGAAAACATGCGTTCATGTGGGGTGCAGTTAGTCACCGTGCAGAGCAACGAGCGGATGGAGTAGAGCGCGTCTGGCAACACGTGCTCCCACTTCGATATGGGCAGCTCCAAAGTTCTCAAGGCCAATTGAATCGATTTCCATATTATGCCGTTAAACCTCTCAGTTTGGCCGTTGCCTTATGGATTATATGGTGTGGTATAACTTGTTGCAATTCCTTTCTCGTGTAAAAACCGTTTCAAGTCCTCAGATACAAACGACGATCCACGATCGCTGTGTACATATGTTGGCATACCGAATGTGGCAAAAAGATCAGTCAATTTGATCTTGACGGTATTTGAGGATAGATCAGGGCAAGGGTATGCGAAGGGAAAACGCGAATACCTACTCGTCTACGATTGTCAGTATGTAGCGATTATTAGAGCCTTCTGGTGGGAGAGGCCCTTTGAAGTCGATAGAGATTCTCTCAAAGGGTGAAGTAGCTTTTATTAGCTTACCCTCCATTTTATGAAATCTGGGTTTGATTTCGGCGCACACTGGACACAACGCTGTCATCCGCTTCACTTCATCGATCGAGTATGGTAGGTTTCTAGTGCGTATCCAATGAAACATGCGTGTGACTCCAGGGTGACATAGATTATTGTGTAGATCCTGGAGGTCGCTCCTGCCTGTTGCTCCTACGTGGTGTACTCGGGAAAGCGCATCGGCGGCTTGATTGTCTTTGCCGGGACGGTGTAAGTATGATGTCGAATTTGAAGATGGCTAGTTCCAATCTCCAGCGTTGTATTTTGTCGTTTTTGATTTTTGACGAGTGAGTTTGGTCGAACATGTATTTGACTGATTTTTGGTCGGTGCTGAGTCGGAAAGTTCTGGCTACAAGAAATTGGCGCCATTTCCTCAATGATTCAACTATTGCTGTTGCTTCTTTCTCGACAGCTGAGTAGTTGCGTTCGCTGACGGTAAGTGTTCGGGAGAAAAAAGCAGTTGGCCTTCCGTCTTGTGTCAGAGTAGCTGCAATAGCGTAGTCCGAAGCATCAGTTTCGACTGTGAAGGGTACTCTATCATCAATGGCGTGCAAAGCTGAGTTCGCTACCTCTTTCTTAATCATTTTAAAAGCGTCAGTAGCTTCCCGAGACATTGGAAAACTCTCTTGTGCAACAGGAACGTGAATTTTGTACGAAAAGTTAGGTATCCATTTCGAGTAGTGTGCGAAAAGTCCAAGGGTCCGACGTAGAGACGCGGTATTTTCAGGAATTGGAAGTTCTAGAAGAGGACGTAGCCTGTCAGGGTCAGGCTTGATTAAGCCATCATTAATGTTGTAACCGAGTATGTTTATCTCCTTCTTCGAGAACTCGCTCTTATCTAGATTAAGAGTGAGGTTATAGCGTGTAGCGACGTCAAGAAATTGCTTTAGTTTTTGATTGTGATCCTTCTGATCGCATCCACATACTGTTATATCATCGAGATAAGCGTATATTCCTTGAAGTTTCTCGTTGTATATAATAGTATTGATAGCTCGTTGAAACGCAGCAACTCCATTCGTTACCCCAAATGGTATTCTACAGAATTGGTACAAATTGCCATCAGCTTCGAAGGCCGTGAAGGGTTTCTCGTGTTGCAATTGGAATCTGATGATATGCACTGCGTAAATCCATTTTGCTGAATACTCGATATTTTGCCACTTTAGCTACTACGAGTAGGTACGTCTTCTATACCCGGTACCTGTTGATTGTCAAGGAATACTCAATACACATCCTCCTGTAATGGTTCTCGTTTGATGTAACCAAGACTTAGGCACGCCATGGTGATTGGCCCGGCTCGATGATCTGGTTTTCGAATGGCTTTCTGATCTCTGCACTGATAAAGGAGGCATCATCGGCAGTATGTTTCCTCGATTTGATAGCTATGGGTTTGCATTCCGGTAATAAGTTAGGGAACAAACTCACAGGCTCTATGTTGGCTTGAGTTAGGGAATTCAGCTTTAGTGTATCTCGTGGTCCGCCAAAATACACTTCTAATGCGGTATGATTCTTAAAAATGTCATGCCCAATAATAACGTCAGAGCATAATAAGCAGAGGTTAGATGTTCAGCGGCCATGGTGATGCGTTGATTACAGGAGGAAATTTTGAAATTAAAATGGTTCACAAGGTGGCTATTAATAAAACTCGCTGAACATCCGGTATCAATTAGGGCTTTGGCATTTACACTACCATTTATAGTTATAGGAACAGTAGCTTTGCTTAGGTCGCTTGTGGCGGCAGTTGTGCATGATAAAGAGTTCTTCGCGTCCGATACCACTTCAGGCATTTCATCACTACAAGCTGCGAAGGCATTTTGTTTTTCTTCTTTTGCCTTGCTTTTGCATACATAGCGAAGTGTCCTTTCTACCACACGTCAAGCACGTTGCATTGAAGGCAGGGCAGATTCTGCGTGCATGTCACTTCGACCCACAAAAATAGCACGTAGTATCGTTTGAGTAGTTTTGCTTGGGCAAAGAGGCCGCGTTTATAAAAGTACTAGAAGAGGGTTGTTGAAAACTCTCATTATTTAGCTGAGCAGACTCGAGTGAGCGGGCTTGCCTGTGAGCGTCATCTAAGCTCAGAGTGGCGTTTTCTAAGAGTCTCTGCCGGTTGGACGCAGACGATAGGCCCGCTATAAATGCGTCTCTTACATGTTCGCTCAAGTTTTCCTCAGCAGTAATTTTTTTAAATGAACAGTCCTTTGCCAGTAGTTTTAACTCTTGTATATAATTATATTTATCTATTGACTCGGCAGGTTACTGTTGTCTCCTCGTAAGCTTGTATCGTGAGAAAACTTCATTCGCCGGTTTAACAAATAAAAATTCTAATTTCGCTAACGCAGAGTCGTAGTTAGTCTCATCTCGTATATAGTTGTAAACATTTGATGAAAGATGGTTTACCAATAGTTGATATTTCGTTTCATCTGATAGTTTATCGTCTTTACATACCACGTTCAGAAATTTCTTGAATGTATTTTTCCAATGCATCCATAATATAGAATTGTCCGTATTAGATGACGGATCCGCGTTGAATCGGTCTGGACGTAGGTATTTATCCATTTTGCTAAATAAATTGTAATGAATAGAACCCGTAGAATTTAGGTTTTATGTAGCAAGATTCTACATAATGCGACAGACAAGTGACATAGAATATCTTCTAAACAACCATAGATATTGATCACAGGCTGCCTACAGTTTTTTTTTTGAGATCTCTCTCAAAGACGGATATTGCAAAAAAAAATGAGACACAAAGCCTTGAATTAATTTATAATATTTTTTTATCGTAGAAAGAGTACCTACTACTATATCTGGGGTTATTACTATTATACAGGGTGACACCTAAGACGTAATACAAAATTTTATTTTCTGGATCCACTCATGAGTACGATCAACTTTTACTATGGGACTAATATCGAAATCGGTGGAAAAAAATGGAATCTCCCATACTAAAAGCAATCAGCTGGTTTCACAATTTGTATGGAGACGTCGATTTTGTGTTTACGTTTTCGAAGTTGGTCCCATATTAATAGTTGATCGTATTCATGAGTAGATTCGGAAAATAACATTTTGTATTACGTCTTAGGTGTCACCTAGTATATTGATTAATTCAGTGCATAATGTCTAGTCTAAGTAAGAAAGTAGGTACGTTAAAAAATAAGGGGTATGAATAGGTACCTAATCTAATACACGAACCAAATCATATAGTAGGTAGGTAGGTACCTACGTAGCGTGAATAAATGAATCACGAAGTCACGGATAATACATAGATAATTGCCGTGAACACGAACTGAATAGTACAAGGGTAGATCGGCATGTAGTTAGTTGGACTAATGGACCTTTAAATAAAATACAAAGCCCGATTTTGTTGTTATTTGTAGATACACAATAATACACATATCATTTAGATGAGGGTGTGCAGTAACTCAGGAGTTCAGAACCTAAAAAGGTCATCTCCAGCGGAATAACGGCCTCCGGGCTAAAATGTATTTAATATGTACCTATATGTATTTTCTCGCGGTAATAATCACAATTAGATCGTTTGCCGTGTTGTTCGGCACATATATTATCCTTATATACAAAGAATACTTAGTTACCTACTACGTCTTAGGGTTACTTTACCTACAAAAAAAACTGGCCAAGTGTGAGTCGAGATTAATTTGTCACCATCTTGTTTGTCAGAAATATTAGAAACCTCATAAAGTAGGTAGTCCTGCTGCTTGGGGCCATTATGTTTAAGAAGCTATACCACACGGTTACATATACATTTATAGCTCCTTTAAAGAAACCGTTAAAGTCGTTTCTGCACTTTTTGTTTCTTATTGCCGACCTATATAGAGAAGTTTATCTTCCCACGGAGTAGTATCCTCTGGGTAGTGATTCTCTCAACAACGACGGTCGGACGGAGAAACGAGTGAATGTCCAAGCGGCGAGTTTAAGTGGTCCGTCAGTGCGACAAAACATATTTTAGCGCGTGCATTTTCAATTTAGCAGCATGGTTTCCGCCGATGGATCGAACGTATAGGCTGCTTAATTGAAAATGCGATTTCGCTCGTTCGTCCGACCGTCCGTTGTTTTTCAGAGAATAACACCCCTGGTCTGTAGGTATATCTACCTACTAACCGCAATCTAAGTTTAACTTCGAATTTTTTCATAAAAAATATAAATGTTGGAGCAATATTTTTTTCTGTTATTTATTCACTACTTTCCAGTAGGTGGGTAAGGCCAAGGAGCGTTCGAACCGCCCCCGCGAGAGTGTTACCAAAACAATACATGTAACATTACAAAAAGCATTTATTTTCCAGGTATTATGTAAGAACCTAATCATAACTACCTATTGTAATTGAAAATAAATGCCACAGACATAAATCTTTGTCTATTTTGGTAACACACAAGACAGGGCGGTTCGAACGCCCCGTGGCCTTACCCAGGTATCTATCTTCGTATACAATTTTGGGATTTCTATTTTTACTAGTTTCTCAAGTAAAGATGGAGGCCTGAGTGTTTTCATGTTAATTAAGTAAGTACAATTCTCCGAATCTTAAACTTCATAGTTTTTGGGGTGCTGGGCCCGGATCGCTACCACCATCTTATCCTTTTACCTATCGCCAAGCCGCAGAGTCCGCATTGTTGTGTTCCGGGGTAGGGATAAGACAACCAGTGAAATTACTAGCTAAGATTTATTCTATCTAATTCCGTGGCCCTATCTTAGCAGACATTGCGTTTAAACCGACATAGGGACTAGAGAACCCTAAATGCTTTATCAAGTTGAAATATCATGGGTAGGTACGTACCTATCAAGTAAACGGATTTTTTGGGGATCCGTGTGAGGTAGGGTGGTTGCTCCAGTAAATGAACGGTTAAGCACACACTTGTATTAATAAAATAGTTGTACTAGGAATGCAGTTTTGAATACAAGTTATTAGGTACCTACTGTCATTATTACTCAATAATCTATTTAGCTTTATATACAAAATTTATAATTTAATTTGTAAAAAAAAAATTTAAAATCTCATCAAATTTTACTTTATAGGTGAAAAAATGGAAACATACCCAAACCCCCAGTAAATGAACAAGAATTTCTATTAAATGAACGGAATAAAACCAGTGAATGAACTACCTGTATTGTGTTGGTTTATACAGTCAAAGTAATGAGGTATAAAAACGTATTACCTACCAAGTAAACTTCTAAGTAAAATCATCACAGTTACCTATATTATATTTAATATTTATAGAAATAAAATAAGTATTGCTACTTATAAAAAAAATGTTTGCATGAATGGTATGTTACTACTCATAAGTAAATCAGTTTAAGAGTTTAGCCGAATGCGTTAGTAAAAATATTATGAATAAATGATTTAAATTTACTTGGCGTAGTTTGTAAATGTTTATTTCAGTTTAAAAGCTTAAAGAGAACCAATTCAAATAAGGTAATATTAAATTCAAACAAGTTCTTTAAAAATAAAAAAGTCATCAAAAACATAATCACATAAAATGCCTGAATTATCTCTAGGTAAAAATTCCCTGCCTTAAGTATTGTTGATATTTTTACATTTTAAGTTTTCCACGTAAAAGTAGCAAATAATTTAGATCAGTTTTCTACAGTTCATTGAAATAAGGAGACTAGTTAGATTTTCGAAACCAGTAAATGAACGAGTAAAAGAATGTTATAAGTAAGGTATTTCTAAAATTACCTAAGTACTGTTCGAACACTGGCGACAAGTGACAATCTATTTGTGGTTTCATTTCTGTAATTGCAATCTTAGTCCAACCAATAAAATGTTAGAAATCGCTTAAAGGTAGTATTTATGTAATTCTACTTAATGCTAGTGAATGAACAACCCCGTTTATTCACTGGATTTGTATGTTATAGAGCTCCAGTTATAGAATAGTTAATCTGGAGTAAATTGTCACAAGTTTATACTCACACCTCATACAAAGTTGTGCTGTAACCTATCCCAATCTACTGTAAACTCATACATTTTATGAAAACTACGTGTGATAAGTACGTGACTAAATTGATAAGTACAGAGTAACAATAACTATAACCTCATCTGACTCCTTAATACTAAGAAAAACCTGCACACTTTTGTTCTTTGTCGTTTTAACACCTTTGAAAGATATAAGTGCAGAAGTTCAAACTTTAAACAGGACATCAAAGTGACAAACCCCTTGTGCGGAGCTTCTTATATAGCCGACCGTACCAGCTAGTCACATTACAAAATTAAGTACTTAGCTACTTACACAACCCAATCTATCTATTCTATCTTCGTAGGTTTAAATAAAGGCGGGGTATGAAAGGTGTGCTATACCCACACAAGCAGACCGTTAATCACGAGTTCACGGTCTGTCGGCCCTTTTTAAATAAGAAACACAGGTATAAATGTTTATAACTATAAAGTATTTGATTCTTCATATTTGTGACTTAGATAGTTACAATACAATACAATACAAAACACTTTATTGCACACCAAACAAAAACATTCCAGAAAAACAGTACAATTACAAATAACACAGGTAAACATCAGGCGGTCTTATCGCTGGTTAGCGATCTTTTCCAGACAACCTTCGAAGGATAGGGACAGGTGTCAAATTAAAATACTTATTTTACACAGTAGGTGGTGCAGACTTCACACGAGCAATAACAAGAAACTATGTATAATCTAAGTTAGAACCAAATAACTTTAAATAGAAAATTAGTTCATACATGTTGTTTTTTGGGATAGTTTTTTGTGTTTGTCGTAACGGCTTCAGAAACCTACACTGAGCATGGTCCGACATGCTCTTGCACGTCGTCACTGTGACACAGTTCTATGGTGGATCATTATACGAGGGCTGCCTTTTAAGTTCTGTCGTTTGCAAACCTCCCGTGATTGCATAAAAAAGAACTAGTGTCATCTTAAAATATTTGAATTTAGAATTCGAAAACAAAAGAATGACTCGAAATCGGCCCAACCGTTTTAGTACAGCGTTCGTTCAAAGTTGACAAGTCAGTTGTGAAAATGGAAATTTCGAAGGAAAATTTACGTGCGATAATTTTTTAAAACCAAAAGGGGCTTAACGCGACTTCAGTGCTTCGAAGAGTTGACTACGGTTTTCAATGATAAAGCACCATGCCTCCGGACTGTGGAACGCTGGTATTTAGAATTTCAACGTGGTTGCTCTAGTCTTGGTGATAGACATCGTGAAGGTCGACCAAAAACAGCCGTAACCCAGGAGAACATTGATGCTGTACGGCAACTGATCGTCGAAGATCGCCATGCGACATACCGTGAGATAGAAGCTTCCTTAAGTATTTCAGGGACCAGTGTTCACAGTATTTTGCACGATCACTTAGGCGTAAAAAAGTTGATCTCACGCTGGATACCACATTTACTCAGTGAAGACCAAAAAATGGCTCGCGTTCGATGGTGTCGCAAAACTCTGCGGCAATTCAACCGAGGAAACTCGAAACATGTTTACGACATTATCAGTGGTGACGGATCTTGGATATATGCCTACGATCCCGATTCTAAACAGCAGTCGACTGTTTGGGTGTTCCAAGATGAGCCAAAACCGACCAAAGTAATACGCTCACGGAGCACTTCGAAAAACATGGTCGCCACGTTTGTGGCGAAAAGTGGCCACGTTGCCACCATCGTGCTCGAGGATCGTAAAACGGTTAATGCTAACTGGTATACCACTGTCTGTTTACCAGAAGTCATCGGCGAGTTTCGAAAAAATAACCCAAGACGTCGTATAAGACTGCACCACGATAATGCGAGCTCGCACACCGCTCGGCAAACAATTGCGTTTTTAAAAGAGCAAAACGTCGAAATTCTGGAACACACTCCGTACAGTCCAGACTTAAGCCCTAACGATTTATTTACTTTTCCAAAAATCAAGCAACGACTTCGTGGTCAACGGTACCAGACGCCTGAAGAAGCCGTTGAGGCATACGAAACGGCCATTTTGGAGACCCCGACTTCGGACTGGAATAAGTGTTTCGAAAACTGGTTCGATCGAATGAAAAAGTGTATTACATGTCACGGTGATTACTTTGAAAAACAATAAATACCATTTAACACTTAAATTGTCTTTAGTTTTTCCAAACGACACAACTTAAAAGGCAGCCCTCGTATTCAGGATTTAATTTTGCTGATTTTATTGATACGGAACCCGTAAATAATCATTCCGGTTGTAGCTGAATGGCTTCGTAATTATCTACAGAAACATAATATGTGATTCATATGTACCTACGTAGCATACCATTAATGCTGTTGTGATTTAATCTAAGCAATTAGTAGTAAGTAAAATATTGATTTCGGGTAGGTAATTTAGTATTCTCGATAGTCTCGATACCGCCGTTACGCAGAGGTGGTAAAAATGTTACGAGACATCAAGTAACCTTGTATTTTCAAAACATTGTACAAGATAAATTACTAGTACATTTTACAATTCCGTGCTTAAGATAATTATGGCATTTGTTTATAGTTGTTGCTTTTGGTTTTCTTTGCGGTTAGGAGGAATTTTGATTGGTTTATTCTCCCTAGTAAGTACACATCAGACGAGCGTATAATAATTTTCTTTCCCGACTCAGGTATACAAGGACTTAAATACGTATATAGATATATACACATGCATATATCCCTTTAGAGCCTCTATAATGTCAGTAGGAACATTTCAATCGAAATAGTTCCTTTTCATAATAATAATCAATAATAAAGGAGGCTGCGATGTCTTGTTCTCCTAAGTTGCGGTTATATTATAGTGTTTGTAAGCAACGAAGACGCGGTCCTCTACTTTACTAAGTTTTACGAACGTTTACGTAACGTTAAATTAAATAGTGGGGCGCGTCTTTGTTGATTAAAAACCCCGTATGTATAATTATACATAAGTATACCCAGTTATGACTGCGCAGGTCCAGGCGCTGGCTGGGTTGACTGCTTGCTGTATGGCCTACACTCACTCTGAAAAGTTGAAAGAAGATTTAATTTTATGGACCAACGACTTGACACTAATTTACACAAAGGAATACTTAGATACCATAACAACAAGTAAGAAATATGATTTTTGTACTCGTCGATTAAAATGTGTGTATTACGATTTCATGGAGAATACTGTAACGTCACTCTTTTCATCGTTGAATAGTCTAGATGTTACTTCCGAAACAACCGAAATAACTATTTCGATACGCTCTAGACAACCGAAATAACTATTTCGATACCTACGCTCTAGACAACCGAAAAAAATTTGAAAATAGAACTTCGGATTTCCATATAAATGTGTCCTTGTTTAAGGAGCCTCGATCCGATACAAAATTGCCAATCTGTGTCGTTTCGGAACGTAGCAGCGTCGCATCATCTGTCAAAAATCTACTTTTAGTTTTCTTATATACCCGTATTAATGACTTACATTATTAATTTTAATGAACTCGTACAAAAAGTATTGTTCACAATAGTGTCATAATTAAGCTTTTTAATCTCGTACCTTACTTAGGCCACTCAGCAAGCTTCGTGGCCTAAACACGGTACTCGACTAAAAAGCTCTCTATTATAACACGATTACGAAATAGTAGTTTATGCAATAGTTGTATAAGAGAGGTCAAAATATATGAGTGGCGTGAGTTACGATGTGAGCCGAAGGCGAACATCGTAAAGGAAAGCGCCAAGAGTGTTTTTTGACTTAGTTATACACCGTTGCATACAATACTTTTTCTACGACTAGGTTTCAAATGAAATGCAAAATTAAGCGAAAAAACTTACAAACGAACGAACGAAGTAAAGAACAACAAACGAGCGGGAAACAAGAAAATGACAAAATATGTGTCTATGGTTTACTTTGTTTTTAAATTGACGGAATGGAAAAAAGAATTATTTACAATTCCAAAACATTTTAATTTGACCAATCAGAATACTTCACTAAATTAAATCCACCAATCACAATACACATCGACTGTAAAACGGAACGATAGGTTCTTTTAGGTACGTGTTTCTCTTTAACTAAGTAATTTAAATCTTTTAAAAAAACTTTGTAATTCGTATCAACCAATCAGAATACAGCTATTTTAAAATCGACCAATCAGATAACTGAAATCATTTCTCAAAACATTAGGTGTTTTATAGTCCCTATTTCACAATCGTTAAAATATGATTAACAGGCTACACTTAGTAATCTGTGGCGTATCGTTAGGGCGACTTTACGACACCGAGAGCTGTTATGGGGAATAGAGTTATAGACTTTTCTGAAGTCATATTATCTATGTTCTTATAATAGTGTTCGTGACTATGTAAAAGACTAATAAAAGTACAGGAGTAGAAAAAATACTATTACAGCTTAGCTATAGGAGCTGGCGAGTAGCCTGCAGACGGGGGCTGCCGAGGGGTGTAAAACTGCAATCCGCAGGGGGGTGCAGTGCACTGTACTTGCAGACGCGCAGCTTGTTAAGGCGCGCGGCAATCACTCGAACATTGGATTGCCGCGCTCGGACGTGCCGCGCGGCGATCCTAGCGCTGTCGGTTTTTGAGCCCGCATCATAGAAGCTTCGGTCGCTGCCGCGCGCGCAGTTTGGACGGTTGTCTGATTTGAATATATTTTTTCACGCGCTGATTGAGCTGGATCGCTTGCCTCACGCAACCGCTACCGTACGGCCTACGTAAATTCCATCCGACATTTGCCGCGCATAATCTGTACCTAGCTTTGGTGACTCTCTGAAAAAAAACTCGTTTTACAACCCGACGAACGAATTATTAACCGACGAGTTTATGATTTAGGGCGTGCATTCTTTATTAGGTAGCTTTGCTCGCCCGTTTGTACCAAAAACCAAATTAAAACATGATTAATTAATTTCAAGTCTTGTCACGGGCGCCGGCGTTGCGAAGTTGATGATTTGGAAAGATTGTATATAAAACTAGCGACCCGCCCTCGCTTCGCTTCGGTTTATATGAGTTTTCTGTAACACCAGTACATAAAATAAAAAAATATTACACATATAAACCTTCCTCTTGAATCACTCTATCTATTAAAAAAAACCGCATCAAAATCCGTTGCGTAGTTTTAAAGATCTAAGCATACATAGGGACAGACAGCGGAAAGCGACTTTGTTTTATACTATGTAGTAGTGATAGGTAGAATATTAATGGTAGCTCAGCGCATAGGCATGCTACATATGTCTATACTTACCTACTGATTATCGGTATGTTATTACAATAATAGTAATATATTATCATAACTTATTACAGTATAATTACTTAGGTTTTGCCTGTTAGGTAATTCGTTTGCGTGGATTTTGGATGTCAAGTTCTGTCTTGTAGCAGCGACTGTATTTTAGATGTTTTCTTGTGTTTATAAACCCTTAAAATAAGTTGAGCAATTACAATTACAATAAGAATGACTTAATTAATTAATTAATTTCAGATTTTGAGCGATTCACTGCTCTTAGTACGAGTGTCGCAAGCTTGTACTTAATAACATGCTTGTTATTCATTTACGGGGCTTACAAGGTAAGATTATAAGGGTATTAAGATTAACGATAAATGTGCTTATACGCTTTGCAATGACAATTTACTAGTCTCCTACCTTGCTCTACATTTCATGACTAACTCAGCCGAATTCAGGCAATTAGTAGTTTTATAAATTGGTACATTTATACCTTGCGGGCTTTAGGGGGTTTTAGGGGGTTAAAAGCCCCAGATTTAACGGCGCCACATACTTTAAGAGCTGATATCTCTTTAACGGCCTCACCAATTTTCACAAAACAAGCAGCTATGAACAACCGCTAGAAAACCTGCTTTCGAATAAAAAAAAACTGATCCCAATCGGTTCATCTGTTTGGGAGCTACGATGCTACAAACAGACACTCAGATACATAGACATAGAGATACACGTTATAAACTAATACCCTTCTTTTTATTTGTTACTTATTAACCCCCTATTATTCATTTCATGTCTTTAAAGAGACGTTGCTAACTATACTTAATCATATTGTTTGGAAAAGCGTGAAATTAAAAATTTAAAAAAACGTTGACTCAAAACAGTGTGTAAAAAACTTCTAAAACGTAAAAAATAAAATCACCTACTTACTTATAATAAATTAAACTAATAGGGCCAATACTTATTATTTTTTAATTTTTAGAAGTTTTTCTTTACAGGGGTGTTATTCTCTCAAAAACAACGGACGGTCGGTCGAACGAGCGAAATCGCAGCGGCGAGTTTAAGTAGGGACTACTTAAACTCGCCAGCTCAGAGCGAACAAAACGCATTTTAGCGCGTGCATTTTCCATTAAGCAGCCTTAAATATACGTTCGATCCATAGGCAGAAACCATGCTGCTAAATTAAAAATGCACGCACGAAAATATGTTTTGGTCGCACTGACGGGACTACTTAAACTCGCCGCTTGGACATTCACTCGTTCGTCCGTCCGACCGTCGTTGTTGAGAGAATCACTACCTGCCTGTTTCGAGTCGGGAGTTTTTTTAATTTTTAATTTTCATAATTCTTACAAAGCAAGAGACGCCAGCTAAGGTCGCCAACACGAATCATCGCCGAACCCCAAGGGCCAAGGTAGAATATTAGTCACATGTTTTTTTTTTTAACTTATACAGGGTGTAATCTAAGTCGTGAATCAAATGATCACCTCTGTGTTCCACGGGTTCCACCCACGAATATGAACAACTTTCACTATGGGACCAAGTACGAAATCACGAAAAAAAAACATCTCTTTCATAGAGAAGTTCAATACGTACTCGACCAAAATGTATGAAGCAGCAGATTTTTTTTTTGTGATTTCACAGTTGGTCCCATAGTGAAAGTTGTTCATACTCGTGGGTAGACCACAGAGGTGATCATTTGATTCACGACTTAGATTTCACCTTGTAGATACTACCTACTCGGTGTAGCAAGAGGGAGTGTATTAGACGACATATTTGCTTTTTGCGTCCGTTTTCCATCCGCAGTGCAATAATATGCTTATGATCGGGTACATCCTGGCGGAGCTGATGCGGCTCGCAATGCTGTCGGTGCTGGTGGCCACAGGGCTGCTAGTCCTGAAACAGAACTCGATGGACATCGGCCTGCTCATCGGCGCCAGCGTCGCCGGCGGGTTCTTGCTTTGTCAGTATAACCGACCGTCCATTGTTTTTGAGAGAATAACACCCCTGATACCCTTGTGACGTAATGTAACACGTCGGTCATAAAAACTCCATGTTAAATTCTGTTATGCTAGAAAGAAATAGGATCAAATGTTTGTTGGCTTAGGTATATCTTGGTCATTTTTATAGCTAAGTATTCAAAAAACATTTTTTATCAAAAAAACATGAATACCTCCTATTCCCTATTTTGATACAAATTTACACCCATGTATGTATAACAAAACAAGCAATTTATTTCTAATTACTAAGTACCTACTACGACGATGTTCCCAATATTCCTACTATCTACCACAAAATACTATTTACCCAGTCACATTACCGCAGTGTTACAATAAGATCAATTTTCAGTACCAGACCCGAGCTGGCTGTCGTACAGGAAAAAATCCTTTCCATTAAAAAACTTGTATGTATGTATGTATGTATGTATGTATGTAAACTCTTTATTGTACAAACAGAAAATAACAAATCAAAAATAAACAGAAACAAAAAAGGTAAAGGTAAGGTAAAGGTAAGGTAGGTGGTTATCTGGGAAGATAAATTCTTCCTTTTTGGCTGCTGGGTAGCTAACTTGGTTATCTGCGAGGAACAAATTCATGCGCCGCTACCGAATTCCGGCTTAAGCTAAACTACTTAAGATAATGCATTTGATAATTAGGTACTTAGGTACCTAATGCATGTAAACGTGGCTACCGATTTTTATTCTCAAATATTCCTTAGTTACCATTGGTTCACATGTATATATATTTTAAAGCGACACAATCGCACAATAGGCGAATAAAGTTATAGGCATCATAATATTATTTATTAACTTAAGTACGCACCTATATATTATTTATCGATTTCGTTATTTTTCAGTGGGAATGTTTTACTTATGGGTGTGTGCGCTAAATTTGCCGATATTGATAAACGAAATGGAACGGGACGAGCAAGCAGCAACAATCGCAAAACTAAGGCAAGTTCTTGAAATGAACAATTCGAGGACTTACTCACACGGATTAGACGATGTTCCTGTGGCCAATGATTACCATACGAACAGAGGCAATATATTTACGGTCATGCAGAAAAGAAGTGAAATCGTCTCCAAAATCCCCGTCTCGTATAATCCACACCTTCGCTTGTAAAATAAATATACCTTTATCGCCAATTACTGTTATTTTTGGAATTTTTAGACAGCTACCTAATGTTAGTTGTCAGTAATTTCCTTTTCATCTGCCAGCGGAATTTCCATTAGGTATTAGGGAGGAAAGTGATTTTGAAACTACTGGTCTACTTGGTCATTAAACAGTCAGCAATATTTTTCTCAGGTTTCATACTGTGAAAGTGGGCCATTGTTTATTATCTTAGAAGCCGGTTGAAAGTGTTGCATGTCAAACCTAGGGAAGAAAAGTAATTGGAAAAAAAACCGGTCAATTCGCACCGAGGATTCAGCCTTTAAAACTGATTGCTTGGAAAACGCTAAGGAAATTCTCATTTTGTTACGAACTTTATGCTCTATGCAATAAGGTCTAGATTTAAGTTTTTTCATATTTTTTCCAAAACTGTGTTTGACAACTTCATTTTATTTTTCGCGTAATACCTATATAAATGATTATCTATAAACTCGAGATTTTTTTAGATTTGTTGGTGAGAGCCCATAAACTTCGGAGATTTTTTTCTCAGATTTGGCTATCAAAAAGTACCTAATGGAAGAAAAGGGTTTTGAAATTTACACACTGAACCCTTTCAACTACTACTTTTCAACGTTTTATTTTTATTTATTTTGAATAGGGGTGTTAAGACAACGTAGGATAAATCAAATCAAATCGTTTATTTATTAAAACAGGTTTCGTTGCATGAAGGTGTCTGTCAGAGTCCAAACTAAGCTAGGCCTAGGCGTCTGTGAGTACGATTAACAAATTGAATATGGCCCCAGGGCAAAGAGACAGCAGTATTGCGATAAAATGAGACCAAGGCACATACTGTATAAAATACAAGGTATTGTCCAATTTAGACATAAATGTCAATTTCATAGTTTAACCCCCTGCCTCGTTCGCTTTTTAGGCGCATGTTGACGTAGGGGAAGCCAATTCCGCCCGCAGTGATGCTGGGCTGGGACTCCGTGCGGTCCAGGTCCCTCGCTACGATGCCCTGAAAGTGATACAAATCAAAATGCTAACTTGTCAAGAAACACCATTTTTAACAGTTTTTTCTTCTTGCATATTTAACCGACTTCAACTATTGGGATGTACTAGGACAGCTTAGGCACTTAAGCTTGAATGTTAAGATTTTGTTGCTCAATCGGTGACTCGTCAGTTTATTTTATTTTAAACACGATTTCCAAAATATCACATAGTTTTACTTACGGGACCGGCTCAGTTAGTGAATATTAAAGAGAAGTCTTGCCTTAGTGTCAATTTTCATACATAAGGAACGACTCTGAAATGTGAGCAGGTACGGCGGTATTTAACAGTTTATAAATTCACACAAGTACTTACTCTAATGGAAAGCTGGTCACTATTCGAGTAGAAAACTTCTTTTACCCTCTTTATAAATGGGTAGGCCATGTAATTAGCCTTTGTGCGCCACACCAGGCGCGTGCTGTAGCCAGTAGTCCCGACAACTAAATCTTTAGCTAAACATGACGTGCTGGCGCAAACCAGAAGAAGAATAACGGTAACTTTCCTCATACTTCAAGTTTTACTGCACAGGTACACACCAGTTAATCAAGAATAAAAACGCCGGAGACTGAGACCCGTTAACTCTGGTTAAGACAAGCTAATTTATTTGTGATGAATTTATGAATCACAAAATGTTTGTAATCTCCCTCGTTCAGTGTGTAAATATTTGTTAAGCGTATGTACCAACAGACGCGATAATGATAACTCATCAGCTTCGTAGAATTTACTTTTTATCACATATATTTTTACGCAATTATTTATAAGAACCACCTCCCCCTCCTCGCTGAAGTCGCGAATCCCAGTCATTCTGTCGGGAGTTCAAAAACCCAACAACTAAATGCGTGTGTGCTACCTGTAACCCAGTCGACGAATACGAAGCTTAATAGTTTTGTTGTAAAGGTGTCCAGATACTTAAACCCATACTACAAACCGCTCATTCCCGAAATACCAGTATTTTAAAATACCCTCAATATATCGGAATTCCAAAACTAAACATACAAATCAGGGTATTATTTATTATCTTTACCCAACATTTCAAAACTGTTTTTTTGAGAACCTGGTAAAAAGAGTAGTTTGGTATTTTGAAATACTGGTATTTTGGGAATGAGCGCTACAAACCATAGTAGTTTTTCCTTAAATATTCGAATACCTACTAAGCTTGCTACAAGATAAGTTAAAATTTAAAACTAATAATAAAGCTGATTAATTTTCCTACAAAAATAAATGAAAAAAAACTCCTTCAAAAATGCATTAGTTCTTCGTTATGGTCGCTTACCATTATCTTAATGAAAATATCTTATCGCCACCCTTGAAATAGATACCGTTGAGGAGTTCCGGTAACCATCAGTGGTCTTCATTAGTTCCACTGCATACTTTCTGAATGCATTTGTTGAATGCATGGATTTATTACTAAAAATACTCGCTCACTATATATGTATGCCTATAATATTTGAGGAGTTCCCTCAATTCCCCACGGATCCCCTCATCTGATTCAGATTTGGTGACAACGGGACTGCCACGGAAGTAGGTATACCCTAACAAACCAAAACAAGAATTTTTAAAATCGTTCCACAGTTGACGAAGTAATGTAGAAACCGTGGAACAAAGAACCTCCTCCTTTTTTGAAGTCGGTTAAATATAGTGTATTGATTTGTTTTTAAACAGTGAACTGAATAGATTAGATAACTATGTATTACTGCCAACTGTCAAGTTATTAGTTATCAAGGTCCTTGGTCCTACCGTCATAACATAACATTGACAATACGATAACAATGGGTGTAAATTCAAAGTTGGATAAGGTCACTCAGGACATACTTTTATTAGACCAGGGTCGATAATTTTTAAAACCAAAAAAAATAATAGTAGGATGAAACCCATTAGAAAAGGAGGGGAATATTATAAAAATAAAAGGAAAAATAATTTACGGGCGATCTGAGGTCGGGAAGGGGATGGGGGTGAGTTTTTAAGGGTAAAAAACGGTTTTTCTCGATTTCCGGCAAAACTAAAAGTCCTATCGAAAAAAGTCAAATGGCAAAGTTGTAGGTAATAAAAAGATCTAAAACTTTTGTATTTACACTTTTTTCACATAACCTCAAAATTTATGTGAAAAATCCAAAAAACCAAGTATTTGGTTTTTTATTTTTATCTTTTACAAAAAAAATTATTTTTTAACGAAATTTGGTGAAAACTTACCTTTTTATGTCCCAAATACGCTGTAATTTATTTGATTAAAAATATTTATTTTTTCACCTTATTTTGAATTAATATCGAAAAAACACCCTAATTTTCAATCGAAAATTCACCCATCAAAATATCAGCTTTTTTCGAAAAGTTGGTATGGTTTCTGTTCGTTGAAATCTCTACTTTCCGATGGTGAAAAAAAAAAATATGTTACTACAGTAAATCTTCTCAGAAAATGCAATCATCCATACTGATAATCTGAAAAGACAAAATCGAATTAATAATGCCTTCACTATTTTATCGTGAATAAACTCCCATGAAAAAAAAAATATTAAAGAAATAAATGTCAAAATGTATAAAAAATATATTATTATTATAAATCTATTAAAAATGTATAAAATATATATGGAAATCGGCCAAAAGTTTGTTATTAAAAATATATCGAATACTGGTTAGGCTAACGGTTGTAACAGCTGCTACGAAATATACAAGGTGTTACAAAAATACCCGTAAAGCCGAAAGGGGGTTAAATGGTACCTTATAATAAGTCCATTTACAATATTTGAGAACCGTACTATCACCGCATGACTTATCGGCAAAAAAAAGAAAACCATTATTGCTTTCATTGATGTGCAAACCCTATTTCAGTAAAATTAAAGAGTAAACTACGCAGATTGTTTATGTACATTTTTACCTAATTCGTGAAACGATTAAGAGACATACTAACAAAATGTACAGAATTCGATTAGATAGATATTACAAATCGAGTTTTGGAAGATTTTAAAAGACCTAAACTACTTACGAAGAAACCTAAACTAGCACTTACTTTTTCGAAAAGAACGTCAAAATTACAGGAACGGCCCAAAGCCTTGTACAATGTACAACCTCGCTCGTCGGGATATGGTTTTAAACCCATTTAACCCTTTAACGCCTACTGTACTCGCACGGGTACAGCTAATAAAACTGAGATTTCAGTGGTTTTTCTGAAGTCTCAATTGATATCATTGCTCAATATGGTCATACATGTCTCTTAATTTATGACAAATTGATTATGCATTAAGAAAATCGAATTAGATGTTAATAAAGCTAGTTATAGCAAAAAAAAAGGCATTATTTAATTTTGGATTTTCTTAATAAATATTATTAGTTCGTAGGTTACTGGTTACTATTGTTGCAATAAAAACAAAAAAAAATAGACAGTTTACTTTTGGGCGATAATGGGTTAAGATGAAAAATTATTAAATTGGTAGGTAGGCCTCTCTGTTAAAATAATCTATGCTAACTCCGGTTCCCTGACATGACAGCTTACTAGGGTTGACAATATTTTAGGCTTTGATAATTTATTAGATTTTTTACGGGGTATTTTGTAACACGTTGTATAGTATAGAATAGTAGGTATGTATGTAGTAAGACCCAGACCCGCCTAACCCCTTCCCCACTTCTCCACGAAATACCTTTTGATGGGCTACAATTTTTCGTAGCTCACTCAGGTATATCTACTCAGGTATATATAATTTATCTTAAAATAGTTATAAATAGGCATCTACGCATATAATTTAAAGAAGATTCGACAACTTTCTCCAAATATTGTAGATGTCTTATTAAATATTAATTTTATTAACTTATTTGTTTGTTAATTATAGTAGTATATTTTTATTTGCAATTTTTTTGCTATCAATGTCACATGTAATCTAACGTTTTTCGAGTAATTAAAGTGTAAATTTTAATAAATAGCTCAAAATTATTTATAATAATTAAAAAAAAAATTTCGAATTCAATTTTTTTTTGATTTTTTGCATTTTCTGAGAAGATTTACTGTAGTAACATATTTTTTTTTTTTCACCATCGGAAAGTAGAGATTTCAACGAACAGAAACCATACCAACTTTTTGAAAAAAGCTGGTATTTTGACGGGTGAATTTTCGATTGAAAATTAGGGTGTTTTTTCGATATTAATTCAAAATAAGGTGAAAAAATAAATATTTTTAATCAAATAAATTACAGCGTATTTGGGACATAAAAAGGTAAGTTTTCACCAAATTTCGTTAAAAAAAAAAAAAAATTGTAAAAGATAAAAATAAAAAACCAAAAACTTGGTTTTTTGGATTTTTCACATAAATTTTGAGGTTATGTAAAAAGTGTAAATACAAAAGTTTTAGATCTTTTTATTACCTACAACTTTGCCATTTGACTTTTTTCGATAGGAGTTTTAGTTTTGCCGGAAATTGAGAAAAACCGTTTTTTACCCTTAAAAACTCACCCCCATCCCCTTCCCGACCTCAGATCGCCCGTAAATTATTTTTCCTTTAATTTTTATATTATTTCCCTCCTTTTCCAATGGGTTTCATCCTACTATTTTTTTTTTTCACTTTTTATTATTTTTAAAGGCTTCTACCCTGGTCTATTATATGCCATAATGATCATTTGGTATATTTTCACTTGACATTATTGTTAGGTGCCATAACGATACGTAGATATGCCAACTTTTCATTTTCCCTTTTATCAAGTGTTATAAAATTGTATGCTATAAATGTTAAAGGCCATAATAATTATTTGCCATGAAACATTCAGAACTATAAAAAAAATAGGGCGCTTCGACGACCGCTCCCGCGGCACGCTCGCTCGGCTCGCGCGCTGCAAGGTCGCAGTTTTACCTAACACTCCTCCTCGCTTCGCTCGTCGTCGTACCTGACGGAGATCTTCCTTACAGTAGGCAGGTTAGAATAGGTAAGTTATTATAATAGTAGTACGTAATCTAGACTATACCAGTACTTCATCATAACCACTGAAACACACTGATACAGTCTGGGTCTGCTTTTCCGAAATTATGGTAAATGAAGTGTTATGGAAAATGTTACTATTGTATCTGATATTAGGTAGGTTGAACATTATGAGTTATGACACTAGAGTATTATGGCATTCAAAAATTATGTTATGTGATATTAGGGAAAATTAAGGTTAAATAGGCAGTGACCATTATGGCAAATGAAATTATGAAAAATGAAGGGATACCCTTTATCCTTTAACTTACGAACGGGACGCAAGGTAACTTGTGTTTTACGAAGTCTACAAAAGATTTAGGATTGCGTATAGTTAAGCTCATTTACCCTTTACCAGGTTAAGGTTAAGCTTTACATATATAATGTCCCCCTATAGTATATTGTATACCATAGTCCGGTTTCAACTCCATATCTCGTACAAAACCTTATATCAACACAACTAAATCTAATAATGTATTTTTGGCAGCCGTTTGAATTCTCTTGACCAGTAATTTCAGTGATTTGTGACAAAATACGAGCACTACTTAATTTCAACAAATTAATATCACATACGTCGGTCATATTTTTATTTTTTTAGGTTTTGAGTGTTGTAGGGTAATGTAATACACGTTGCTAAATATTCATGCATTTATGTAATATGACCAGAATTAGGATGTGGGATCACACTATCCCATTGCCTTGTTAGAGTTTGACTATGTGGGAACTATTCTGTCTATAGCCCGGTTAATTGTCTTCTCGTGTCAGGTAAGTAATAAAGAGAATGAAGGTCATGAAACTATATTTTCTGGAATTGACATAAGGTTTTGTAGGAGATTTGGAGTTGAAACCGGACTATAGTATACAATATACTATGTGGGAGACATATCACCCTTTGCCTGATCAAGAATATAATTACACTTTCATTCACAATTGAGTACCTATGCCAGTTCATTATATTACTCAGAAAGGCAATGGGAATACCGTATCCCACATTTATTTTTCTGGTTTACAGGAACATAATAATATGACTTTTGTAAATACAATTTGTACAAGACGTTCAATACGGTTGCAAACTTATTAAGACACGCTTATTCCTCGCGGCCTTGTAAAGGGTTAAAGGGTTTTGTAAGAGTATTGGTTAGCGCTAATACAATACAGGCAATCGATTGGAATAGTGCTGTAAAAGGGTTTGACGGGCAGACGGGTTTGGTAAGTTAAGTCTTACGAAAAACCCATACAAAACCCTTTAAAAGGGCTAGCGGGCCGGTCCCTGGAATTAAATCAATGAGTAACATTGTAGTATTAAAGTATTTTTATTTATTCATTTCCCTCGTAGTGCTCAAATAGTCGTTGACAATTTTAACGAGAAACGAGATCATTTTAAAGTCTGTTTATACTAATGAGACTTTAACCATATTTACAATTATAATCCTAGCTCTTGGGTCTCGATTAACAGGATTAATCAAAATGGCACTACTAGAGAAAGAAGCGGACATCCATAGCAAAGCGCTGACATTTTTTGCTGACTATCCTTACTATTTGAAAGTATTCATCTAAGCTATATTCCTATTTTATTTAGAAATCAAAAACACGAAAATTATGTTAAGTACAGGGCTAGTTTATATAATAAGGGTTTGCGATCGTGCACACTTTCCCCTGTGGGAAATAGGCCATGCCTTCTTATTTGTTAATTTCTTCTAATTGAAATGGGATAACGTCACAGCATTAGAAAAATAAACCCGGGTCTCATTCCTTGGTCTAACGCTCGTGCGTGATTCAGAAAAAAATGCTCTACGAGAAATGGCAAGCCCTGTTCATGGAAAAATCATTTGTAATTCTTTTTACATTCTTACCTGGGCTTTTGCTGTTCTTCTCATTTCAAAACAAAACCGAGACTATAAAACCCCTTTTGCCCTTTCATTGATCAGTCCAGGAGGCAACAGGGTGCGGCAGACGAAACTTCGCAAAAATAATGTTTATCGTAACTTAAAAGCGTTCATTTTTGGCTTGAACATAATACAAATAAATATACAATACAGAAATTTCAGGAATGGTAAATTTTTAGATGAAGCTCTCTACGTTCTTAAGGATTGTCTGTTGTTTTCTATTAAATGCATTTATCTAATAGAAAAACTTGGTTACTGGATGCGATAAAACATCAACACTATCGAGTTAGTAGCGACGCACTCGGTCACGAGTCGTGAGGCGCCGGCGCGGCGCGGCGCGGGCGCAGGTGGAGGCGCGGGCGACTGGGCTGCCCGGCCGGCGACTGTGAGACTGCACATCGAGTTTATTAAAGCTTTTTTATTAATTTTCGACGCTGATGTCATACTCTACTCGTTATCTCACTATTGCATACAAATGTTAAAATACAAAGAAGTCACTATAAAGTCGAGACTTATAAATAAGCCATTTTACTAATAGTTATGACAGTACAAAATGTGTTTAAAAATTTAAATTAACTTTAAAATTTTAATAAGACAGGCATATCAATACCCAAGTGCACACTTTTACCAAATACACTTTTTTGTTATAACATTTGTTATAACAAATTATTTGAATACCCGAATTTTCTAAGTGCAAAGGGATATCAATATTTACATACGCATAAATCATATTTCATTACGTTTTCTTTATACATGAACGTTGCAGAAATAAATGATTAAATAACTATAAACTACTAAGCTAAAATTAAACATTGGCAGCCGTTAGGGTATCTTTATCGCAAGGGACACCCAATAATTGTTTAATAGTATTTATATTATTATAATTAATTACAAAATCACGTCACAATCAGCAAAGTGCGAGTCACAGAACACAAACGTGATATGAGCGTGTTAGATTACTCAGGATCAGTATCACGCTAGCTTTAAACACTAGTCGGTGCCAATGTAACTGAACAATTACATATTATTTAAATAAAAAACACATGCTCCTCAGTTGTAGAGTTGGTCAGGATGTAAGCCAATTTAATGCAAAAGGGCTCTAGTTTCATGTAATCGACATAAAGGGTCGCCAGTACGCTGCCGTCGAATTAATGTTATCTTTAAAGTGAAGAGAAACTTGTCATTTAAATACAATAAAAGGGATAGTGGTCGTCGGATATTATACATCTACCAAAAAAATACATACAAACTTGAATAATACCCGTTTACTGTTCTGTAATTATAATTTTGCACATCTATGTAATTCTGATGACAATCCTTTAATATGGTACCATCAAGGCTAATAGTACTTTTATCGAGTTTGCTTTCGTTTAACTCGTCTTTTAATAGAGATTTTATCATCGGTATTAGAAGTACATAACTGGCCACAAAAGTGTACTGCTAAATGTTGAAATTATAGGAAATCTTAAAATATTTCTTTTAACTTACTTATTTCACGTTTTTGTCTTTGGCTCAAGTCAATTTTCAACCGGTCCCCGTTAATACCCGGTCTGATTTTGGAATACACCTGTAAACCCAACGACAGTGCAATATTATGGTATCTAAGAGCTGATCTAACAATGGAGTTGGAAGAAGGCGACAGGATCTCCGCTATACTTAACGTAGACCCACCGAGTTGGCTTTCGGATTTCGGTCTTAATTAGTTGATTACGACTGTCCAAGAAAAAGTACAGTTGGCAAAAAAAACCTGTACTTACCCGAAAATATTTTTTTGACAGAAACCTATTTTTTTTTAACCAATATCCCTCAAGGTTTAAGGCATTTTCTTTAAATTGGCCTTTACACCAAGAGTTTTTCAATTAAAACAAAAATACGCAAGTGTCCTGGCGACTCTCAAGCGGAAGAACAAGGTTAGGTCTCCATACAACTTTAATACAAAATTGGATCAATGTCTACATGTTACCTAATTTATAATTTCGATACTATACTGCTACGACAGCCCCCTGGCTGTAGTTATTCATTAAACAAAGTAATCCAATTTGTGGCCATCTGTTAAGTTTCGCGGGATGGGTGAGCCTTCCCTGCACCTCAATTTCCATTGTTTCTGCGAATATCATGTGAAATGTGATGTTCATAACTAAGCTAAAACAATTTTTTTCCTTTTTTTGATTATTACTAATTGAAAGTTTGTTAATGTTGCTTGAAGTTGCTTGGACACCTAATCTTGATATTTCAAGTTTTATGTATTCAGTTTCATCACTTCAATTTTACGTCCAAACAAAATTATCTATAAATAATTCAAAACTATATGATGGAACATGTAAATCGCTTAACGTCATGAGTATAGTTGTTATTTGGATCAAGTTTGGTTACAATGTTATATTTAATATTTAACTGTAGGTTAGTGATTGAGGTACACCATTGACAGTCTTTGATTTCAGGACACCGTTTTCGTAAGATGTGACCGTCTCCCGCCCGTTTTCAGTAACCCTGAGAAAGACAAGATAATATTAAATATTATTATTTTTATGCTTGGCATTAGCAGCATACTGCTAGATCTTGTTTAGTATTAACTCAAAATTGTTGCTAGTTTGGTTTCAAGTTCATAGAAGTTGTATTATAGATGTTTTTAAAATACAGTTGTATTTTGAGTTGCTACTGTTTTAATCTAGCAGTGCGATATGTTAAGTACATATTTATCTATATAAGTATTATCGTTGTACATAGCACAAGCACAGAGCTTAGTTGGAAACTAGGTCAATTGGTGTGACATTGCCCCCTGATATTTATTTTATTTATTTACCTAGCTGCACCCTGTGCGCGTTGCTACGTCGTACCAACTCAAAAACCTTCGTAGACTCATGCACAACACTTTGCTGAAGATCATCACATGATCAAATGCATAGTTTACGATTCTATAAAGGACATACAGACAAACATTCATTTATACAGGGTGTTCGGCACATGAACCGTCAATTTTTTTTGGGATATTGTTGGGGTTATTTGTTATCTTTTCGCCCTTGGACTTAGGGTCATAAGGGTCACGGTTTTGGAGATATGATTTGTTAATGTTTTTTCTCAAATTTTCCGAAATTCCTCCTTTAAACGTTCGTAACTTTTTTATTTATTCGTGTTACAGAAAAATATGTTGTATTTAAAACTTGTTAATACATGCTAGTTCAAATACTAATAGCCTTTATTCTAATTGATAGTCTCAAAGGGACGTACGAGGTTTTTTATTTCACAAATTTACTGTTTGTGTGAAAAAAATCCAACTTCAAAATTCAATTATTAAAAACCTAAATACAATTTTTGGGTTTATTTTGTTTTAAAAAGTTCTCTAGCTAATTACCTTTCTAACGATGTGCTACACATTAATAAAAAGTAAACGGGAATATCCACATTTTCAAAGAAAAGTTAGAGAGCACCTAGATAACTCGTTACCTAACTGGTGGATAGGCAGAAGCGGCCCGATTCCTTGGCCCGCAAGATCTCCAGACCTAGCGCCTTATTTGTTAAATAAAACTTCACTTCAGTACTTGTAAAGTATTGAAATGAAGTTTTATTTAAAAAATACTTGAGAAATTGCGTAGGCACTTCCGTTACATAAACTAGTTCTTTTGCCCGTCCCAAGACAAAAGTCTAAGGGCGTTAGGTCTAGAGATCTTGCGGGCCAAGATATCGGGCCACTTCTGCCTATCCACGAGTTAGGAAACGAGTTATCTAGGTGCTCTCGAACTTTTTTTTGAAAATGTGGATATTCTCGTTTACTTTTTATTAATGTGTAGCACATCGTTAGAAAGGTAATTAGTTAGAGAAGTTTTTAAAATAAAATGAACCCCAAAATTGTATTTAGGTTTTTAATAATTGAATTTTGAAGTTGGTTTTTTTTTCACACAAATAGTAAATTTGTGAAATAAAAAACCTCGTACGTCCCTTTGAGACTATCAATTAGAATAAAGACTATTAGTATTTGAACTAGCATGTATTAACAAGTTTTAAATACAACATATTTTTCTGTAACACGCATTAATAAAAAAGTTACGAACGTTTAAAGGAGGAATTTCGGAAAATTTGAGAAAAAACATTTAACAAATCATATCTCCAAAACCGTGACCCTTATGACCCTAAGTCCAAGGGCGAAAAGATAACAAATAACCATAACAATATCCCAAAAAAAATTGACGGTCCATGTGCCGAACACCCTGTATATAGATGAATCTAAAATACTTTTGGGTTGCGAAAGTACCGAATGTTTTTCCCATGGACAACTGTATGTAGGTAGGTAGCCCTTTCGCGCGTATTGTGTTGTATTGTGCAATGAAAAGGCACTCAGGCACTCATGATTTGAACCTGAATTTAAAATTCAACGGCATGAAAAAAACAATTTTAAAAATCGTTGTAAAACAAAACATCTGTGCACCTATCTATAATTTGAAAAGTATATTATTCCAGATGAACTTGGATTATTTTAACACATTAACCGAAGCGAAGCAAGGGCGAGTCTCTAGTACTTTTATAAACCAACGGGCTAAAGTCATATGTTTAATTAGATTAAGTAAACTGACAGTGCATGTATGGTTTATTAAAAAGATAACAATTTTAATTGTAAACAAATGTTAACTTGTGTAATTATGACAACAATAAATATACAAGGTTAAACCAGTTTTGGTTACATTTTCTATTAAATTTTACCAAAAGAATGTTTCTAGGACTGCCAGTCTAATTTGTCTAATATGAAATTCACTATAGTCTGTTGTTAAACAAGCTACTATACAAAAGAAGCGACAAGCTTACTTCTTGGTAGTGATTTTTTTCCCGTTGACGACCCTGGTGGTGGTGGTGGTGCTGCGCATGTTGGTGCTGCCGCCGCCGTGCGAGCTGTTGAACGACGAAAACGTGGTGTAGGCGTTCGGGTGCTGGTGCGCGGCGCGCGCGAACACGTCGTCCAGCCCCAGGCCGAACCCGAACGGGCTGAACAGCGACGACGCCAACGAGGTCCCCGCGTGGTGGCGCCGCCCATGCACCCGTCCTCGCCCGTGACCGTTTATTTCTGAAAAAAAAAAGTTTACACCCTGTCATTTAAGGATACCTGATCTTTTTATTAATTCACGCCCTAGCTTAGCACTTGTGAAATATTAATTTACTAAGTAACAAAAAAATACTAAAAAAAGAGGAAGCCGCATCATAGTCGATGCAGTAGGTCTAAAATTAGCGCTATTAAATCTGTACGCACATACAGACAGACGCAGAGGCGAATTTTAATTTAAAAGTTTTTCGCAACAATTGGCTCTGAGACCGTCAGCTTTGTCGGCATACGAAGTAACGAAAAATCCAATTTGAGCGTCAAAAGCGAAAGCACGAACCATTTCAAAATTCAAACTTATGTAAACTTAATTGTGTCGGGACTATCATTTAGTAAAAAGGGTACTTTACGCGACGGTATTTGCGGTCACAAGTCTGACCTATTTAGTTAAGCCGATGAAACCTATGTCGTATGAAACGGTTAAAACACCAATACATTTTAGCGAAATAAAAGTTTGTAAAATGATCAATTCAACGGATACCATCAGGGCGGCTAGCACATCTTGCCCACTAAGTACTTGTTTGGTTTGTCTCTTGGAAATCCTTCTCTAATAAGCGAGAAAATCCGTGATCTGATAACCGACGGCTAGTGCGCGACACTCACATCACTTTTACTGTCAACAACGTGCATGGTTTTAATATGTATAGTACTTACCAGCAAACAGATCGCGGAATGGGGACCCACCGAAGAATTCTCTGAAGACATCCTCTGGATCTCGGAATGTAAATGGGAAATTGCCGTAACCGTATTCGAAGTCATCATCCGCTGCAGCTCGACGGCTTCTGGAGTTATTATTCAGGCCTTCCTTTCCATATTGATCATACACCCGCCTTTTCCTTTCTGTAAACATATAATAACCAGTTTTAAAAAGAAACTTTTGACAAATAGAAAAGTATTGGACAGGTTTATCGCGCCCGGTTTTTCTTAATGATGTATTGCCTTATTAAAGACTGGAAGAAGTAAGTTCTAGTTAATGGGTAATTAATTAGAGGGAACATGATTATTTTTAATAGCTAACAGTAATTATTTGATTAAGAGTTTCTTCAGTAACAAACCGTTAAAAGAAACAGACTTAAACAAATAATAAGGGCACAAATAAAAAACCCTGGAACAGGAATATTTTTGTACGACGACTACATATAGTCTTGTTAAATTTTAGAGAAAACTGGCGGATAAACAAGTATATGATCAACAGTGCCTCGAGCGCAAGTTTCGAACGCGAAAGTGACCATGTTATTCATACGAGAAACGCAAACGCGATCGAGACGTTTTTGTGTATGGAAAATATACAGTAGAGCCCCAAGTAGCACGTAAGTGTCGGCAACATCAATATACCAGCCGATTTAGAACTAAGAGTTCTCTAAGAGTCGCATAAGAGTTTCAAAAAATGCATTAATATTTATAAGAGTCATTTAACACCTATTATACAGCTCATGCTGTATAAAATCATTATAGAGGAATCCGTGTAAGCTTAGGGTGCCTTATCAGAATATAAAAACTCTACTATAAAACTTTAAGTATTGTGTGACACTCCAAGCTAATTATATCGTTAAAGCTGTATAATAGCTGTATTTTACATGTAATCACTTACTTATTACAGCTTTAGGTGTTATTATAGTATCACTTGGCACTTGTTGCTGCACAAGGGTATATGTCAACTCCGTTTTAAAACTATTTCTGGTGGCGTAATTTTACACTCTTATAAGTATAGTAGTTTTATGACTTCTGTCTATGAGGGTATTATAAAACTAAAAGAATAAATGAAAACTATAGTACAGCGTTAGTCTGTATTTATAAGTATTAGTTTTATGACTTCTGTCTATGAGGGTATTATAAAACTAAAAGAATAAATGAAAACTATAGTAACTCGTGGGCTTAATGGTGAGCGTAAGGGATGCAAGACATCACCGAGTAGGCGCTTGGCGTGCAGTATTGAGATGCACTATATGTGTCCCTACGAACTCGCCAAGCGGGCTCTATATATAATTCTGTGGCACCGGGGTACGGTACAGTTTTAAGTCTGGCAGTCAAAGTGTTAACGATCTTTACATTTGACATACACTATCGATTCGTCGTTTCGATCGGTCTGAAGCGACGGATCGTACGGACAAATCGTACAGTGTATGGGGCCCTTTATGGACGGCCATACCAACCAAGTCGTACGCAGCATAGGAGCAAGTTAAAAAAGTGGCTTACTATCACTATCACTATCGATGTATCGTCCTATTATCGTCTGGCAAAAAAAGAGATTAATGCGCTGGATAAAAATTTACAAGAAAAAATAATAATAAACCAAGCTTGCCAATTTTGAAAACTTCTAAAATAAAATGAGGAAGAGATCAGACGTTTTTACCTAAGGGTTTTTCATTTGTTATATGGATCTCCAATGAGAATTATAAGTTATGTATGAAGAATCGAAATACAGCCAAACGAATAAAAATATTCTATTATAAAGCTGATTAAAGGCTAAAAGCTGTATAAGTGACTCCATTGATTACATAGTGCAGTTAGTAAGCTTATAATGCTCTCCGGATATCGTTGAGGCTGTTTAAGAAAAGTCGCCATTTTCGAATGAATAAAAACACATTTGAAAGTATAAATAAAGAAATACTTGACAATATCTAAAGCCGTATGATGATTACCAGCATTAAATAATGTGACTGGTCTCAGATTTAGTATTTACAATATGAATATTTTGATATTATAACCTTAAAAAGAAACACTTTATACTTACCAATTTGTATATTTCCCTGGTTTTTCTTGATTATTTAGCTGGCGCGTGAATATTTTTCCGCAAACAACACACAGGTTTACCATAAATTTTAATCGGCACTTATTTACACCGTTATACCATCCGCTAAAGTGATTAAAGTCTGTTACTTATTTATTTTGAGTTCTGGTTAATACGTACGCCATTAATAAGTAAAAGCAATGTTGCGATCCTCATCGTACATGTGTTAATTTTATTCTTTTGTAATTCTCTTCAAAACCTTATTTAAAACTATTATTCTTAAAAGATACTTATAAGAGACTATCTGTAGTGTTATAGTTCCCTTGTACACCGAATAACAGCTCTAATACAGCTATTATACAGCTTATCTATTGCTTCTACAGCTACTATACAGCCCTTATAACGCTAAAAGCTGTATTATTTGGGGCCTTTTTGCTCTTATAAGGGCTGTATAAGCGCTTATACAGCATTTATACAGCTAACATATACAGCTTTTAGTATACGAATGAACTTAAATACAGCTTATATACAGCTTGAAATGCTACTTGGGGGCTCTGCATACAATACAACTCATGGCATGATTCGGATTCGTAAATTTAATAACCTTTCAGCAGAATCGTATCGTGAGATTATAGCAATAGATGTTTTAATGCGATGCTTCCTAGGCGCCGGCAGGAAGGCGCTAAAACACTGTTTGAATAAAAATCTCGGAGCGAACTTTAAACGTGCAGATGCACTCATAATCTTTTCACCCAAAATCATCGTTTTCGTATTTTAATGAACCAACACCGTATTACTGGTAACTAACCACCAGTGAGCCGCCACAAATGGACAGTTAAGACGGCGCCGAGCGTACACCGGATGTATAGTGGCGCCCTCATTACTATTATTGTGTTTTCTAATAAACTAAAGTATTTTCTTGAAATTGGTCGGTAGGTTTTAGTACTACAAATGAAAACACAACTTATATATCATATAGTTTAATAACAATTCACCTTCGAGTTATCAACTTAACGGAAAAAAAGTGGCCACCTTCTCCCGTTAAGCTGGCTGCTCAAAAGGTAATTGCTATTAAAGTTTGTTACGTATCCCATAAATTGTGTTGTTACTTGCGCTACAAAAACGTATCGCCTGAGATTGCAAGAAAATTCTTTAGTTAATTAGAAAACACAATAAAAGTAATGAGGGCGCCACTGGACGCTCGACATTTGCTCGGTGCAGTCTTAACTACGTTGCTGAATGTAGGTGCTCATAAACAAATGATACAGCGGGTTAAGCAACCTTCATGGCAAAAATATATGGTGATTGCTACATTACATGGCTGAACCTTTCCTTAGGTAAAATTCATGATCAAGACATTTCACACGCTACATGTACAAAATGTAAGAATTTGATGTTTTCAGTTATTTTTATTTGTAATCAAATATAAAGTTTTTTTAGTATCACATCATGAGATTCACGAGTAAGTAGGTACCATGTTTCTACATATTGATAACAATTAAGCTAGCAGCACTTAGTATAGTCGAAAGCATTAATATCTATACAGCCACTGGTCAAACTATTTGTAAGTAGGTACCTTATTATTAGTGGCATAGGGTCGTGTAGAAATCGAATATTAGTCAAGTGTACGGGCGAATTCAGAAGTAGCTCTAAAACTTAGTACCTTAACGTAGCTACTCTCTCACTTTCGTTACTGGTACAGTCGAAGTCAAAAACATATTTACACTTTAGTACAGTCACCGTCATAAATAAGTGATGATTTCTGTACCTTGTCGCTTTTAATCCTTTGACAATTTCGTATGACATTTCAAACACGACTTTAAAGTGAGAAGGTTCATAAATGATAACTTATTTATGCCGGTGACTGTACCTTGTACTATTTAACGTCATCTTTAGACTGTCATATGAATTTGTCACAGCGATTAAAGTGACAAGGTACTAAAGTGTAAACATATTTATGACTTCGACTGTACTAAAATTCAAATTTAAGTTCAAATTCTTTATTTTTCTTTAAATGTTCAGCTACTTCTGAGTTCGACGGCAGACGAATCGAGCCAAATAACGGTTATTTATTCTAATCTGAAAAACCAAAGTATATTTATTTAGGCACTGTTTAAGGTATAGGATAGGGTATACTAGTTGTAGTACCTAAACACCAACTGTTCTAAGACTATTTTGTAAACAAATCCTAATCTGTTGATAACTGCGGAACCCTACCCTGCATTGCGCTGGTATAATCTTGCACTTGTTCGGTTTTGGAATTGTAAAAGCCACACACTAAAATATATGGTAGTATATGTATAACAAAAAAACTTTTTATATAATGTATATTTGAGAAACATGCTATAGACAACACCAAATTTTGAATAAATCAACAACTCGCACAATCAGATGTAAATTCGTTAATGGTTCTTTTATTAAAAAATATTAAGAAATCAAACAAAATTAGGGTTGTTATCACTCACTTAAAAACATTGATTTCTACGTTTAGTAAAGAGGTTATGGTTATTTAATTACGGTGTTACAATTTATGAATATTATCACACAGAACTGGCTAGACATAATTTAGTAAAATTATTTTATTTATAGTTTGAAGTTATTAAACATTAACTTTGAGACTTATAAACAGTCGTAAACAAAAGACTTAAATGATAATATTCATAACCGATTAACACGATGGTCTACGATAATCACAAACCCAGTCCTAAAAGACAGGTCAACTACCAAAGAAACGATGAAATGGCGTGTCTCCAAAGAAACCCCTGAAGCTAAAGTGCCGATGCCCATTGACTCCGTTCTTGCTTTGGTATCTGTGACTGTGATGACTGGATCCCCGCGCATCATACATTTTTCGCTTGTTTTCTACTCAACAACAAAACATGTCTTTAAGAATACCACATTCCATACTTAAAAGTACCTTTAACGCGCAGTTCGTCACCTTCTTATGCACTGAATTCATTTCTAATTAATATGTATAAAAAATTATAAGCATAAACATGACCTACTGTAACTGAGTCAGTAATTAAAATACAATATAGACATAGACGTTAAAAGTATTAACTTCGCAAAATAAACATATTCATGTATTGCTCACCGTCTGACAAAACTTCATAGGCCTCGGATATTTCTTTAAACCTTCGGTTGGCCTCGTCCGCGTTGTCAGGGTTTTTATCGGGATGCCATTTTAGGGCTAATTTCCTGTACCTGTAATATAAACAAAAAAAGTTAACGGTTTTAGTCGCCAAAGAACTATGTATTCAGTAATTACTGTGCAATAGGCAACCACCAGTTAAGTTTCCTCATATTGACCCACTCTCCACTGCAACCTCAACACTATTGAATTTCTTGTAGTATTGTTTTACTTTTTATTATACAGGGTGAAATCTAATACGTGATACCAATGATCACCTCTGTGTTCTACCCGCGAGTATGAACAACTTTCACTATGGGACCAACCCTGAAATATTGAAAAAAAAATCAGCTGTTTCATAGAAAAGTTCAATACGCACTCGACCAAAATGTATGAAGCAGCTGTTTTTTTTTTCGATATTTCAGGGTTGGTCCCATAGTGAAAGTTGTTCATACTCGTGGGTAGAACACAGAGGTGATCATTGGTATCACGTATTAGATTTCACCCTGTATACTATGATACTGTCCCTTACATTGTATAAAAGTGCCTATGACTAAATTGTACTTACGCTTTTTTTATTTCAGTCTCTGTGGCGACCCGAGTAACACCCAAAACCCTGTAGTAGTCCACCATTGCTAGATTCCCTCAAAAGGGACTGCAGATGCTCTGGAATAAATTAATACATTTGTTAATTATGTAATACTACTTAGCTGTTCCCGTGCCCACTTCGGTGGGTAATAAATATATTTTTGCGGTTAATATATAGCCTATGACACTCACAAATAACGTGGCTTCCTATTCGTAAAAGAATCTTCAAAATCGGTTTTAGATCGTAGATGCGGTAGTATAAGCACGCGAGGAAAAAAATAATAAATATACGTACTGCCCTCTTAAGCCGATAAACATTATCTCAAATTCAATTGCCAAAACAGATTCGATCCTCTCCTGTCAGTAATGAGGTTGTGATTGATACAAGAATTTTATCTGATATGCTGCTATTCGGCTTAGCAGGGCAATATAGGATACCTACTGCTCGGCTGTTTCGTCCACGAATCCTGCGGGTAAATTAAAAATACACGCGCTAAATGTTAATAATTCTCTAACAGGACCATCTAGGTTCGCTTGGTAATAATTCGTTGACGAATTCAAACAAGTTTAACAATTCAATAAGTTTCTATTAAAAAAACTTTTTTGGGACAAGCTTTTGTTGCTGGCTCTATTTTTTTGTCGTTATCTGCTTTTCAAGCCCAAACAAATGAGTCCCAACACGGTGGGTCTACATTATCCTGTCGCCACCTTCTGACTGCATCATCAGATCAGCTCCATGTCATAGTAGTATTGCATTGTCATCCAATTTACACATGAATGCAAATTTTCAGCTTCATCGGATACCGGGATTTGGGTCAAAATAACTTGCAAGATTTGACCTAGGAGCTTGCAAAACCAGGTTGTTAAAGTCAAAAAACTAGCAGGTGAAGCTACGACAAATATACTGGCAGATGGGTTTTCCAGCGACCGCTTCGCTACGTGTACTAGAGTTCGTTTTTGGTGCGCGTGCGGCGGTTTATGCTGGGAACCGTCGAGTCTCCTGAACTTTTGACTTTTGGCCAAAGATGTCGTATTTCGAAGCAGCCTACCTGCAGCGACCACGACGTTAACTTTGGCAAAACACGTCACGCGCTTTTTGTCACCTCAGTGTTGATCTTAAGTTCAATATTGTTATGTACTTATTTTAGTTTGTTGAAATTAATTATGGGTCTTGTTGCCCGAAATAAAAAGTTCCTGTATTTTAGTTTGTTGAAATTAATTATGGGTCTTGTTGCCCGAAATAAAAAGTTCCTGTATTTATAATCATGTTGAACATCAGATCTTAATAAAGAGGCTATAAAATTGAAGTCGACAAGATTTCCAAATGAAGCTATAGACCCTTCAAGAAAAATCATTGTTCTGAAACGCCGAACGCGTCGAACACTTTTAAAATCAGACTAAAAAAGTTAAAAGGCTTAAAAGAACAAGATGTATGTACGTACATTGATGAATGATGAAATTTGGAGTAGGTATAGGTGTGTTGTATCTGCGCCAATACTTTGTTTGGTAGTTAAATAACAAATATAAATAATTTTAGGGGGGCACTCCATCCCTTACTGTCCATAAGTCCGAAAAATGTTCAAAATAGTTTCAACGAAAATTATTTTCAACATGATTGGACACAGATACCGTTTTTTTTGAGAAAACTGCGCTTCTCAACAAAACGTACCTAAGTGCCATGAAGATGCGCTGTTTTGCTGGTGCAAGTTTTTGTGTTTGTAGTAACGGCTTCGAAATCCTACACTGAGCATGGTCCGACATGCTTCTGGCCGGTTTTCTAGTATGTAGATTGGTTGGTTTGGCTAATTGTTGATTTCCTGATAAACAGTTTCATTACCTTTACAATGAACAATACAAATTGAAAAACGATATTTTGGAGACTTAGTCAAAGTGAAAAGTATTAAAGTGAAACTAATTTCAGCTGGGGCACACACTGTTGATAAGTTATAGATAACCACTTAAAGATACAATAAAACACTACAAGGTGGCTATATCAGGCACGATTCATGGAAAACAACGCGCAAAAATTGTAACACTTAAATTAACCACGCCACTAGTTACCATAAAATAAGCAGAATAAGAAACAAGGTAGATACCTATTCATATAATGACGGACATCATAATTCATCACATACCTTTGAGATCGGTGTGAAATATCTAGTAATAGGTCAAGTTGTGTAAAAAGATTCAGAGCGTAAATTTTTTGTTTAGTTTTTGATGGCTTTGAAAGCAGCCAAATAAACAATTACTGTCAATTTGACTATTACCAAATGTCATTTATTTTTCCTAATCATACCTCAAAGAGTAGCCGCCGTCGTATCTAAGTCCAACAGAATCTCATGAGTCGTGACACTAATTTAAAAGTAAAAGGAAACGATTTTCACATGGCAATGTTGCCTTGCGCTTGTCAATTCAAATTCTGCGGTTTGTCAACTTTGTTATAGAGCAAGAGCCCGTGACGATCAGTTCCTTATTTCATGAAACCTGTGTAAAATTGGTCAAAGACTTTTTCGCACGTTTAATCAAACAAAGAAATATCTCTAAATAGAAATACATTCGAATTTTAACCCTAACTTTTGAAAGTAGAGTTTTATCTAAAACTGAATTTTGTTTTGAGTTAATTCTTTGTTTGATTAAACGTGCGTTTTATTTGGTGATATTGATCATTTTAGTCAGAAGTTTGGTAATTTTTCCTCATGTCCAATGTCCATGTCACGAAAAACTCATCATGTTGATGTAATATTTCAATATTTTTTAGTGGCTTCTTACATGGATAGATTAATCATTATGAACTTACACCCGTATTCACAAACGTCACTATGAGGTCTCACAGTGCTCACGAACGCACAGGGTGGTTCAAATCGTGTCAGAAACAAAAGGTCAGTCAAACAGGACCAATCACAAAGCTGTATTGAACGCAGTGCGTTTACTCAGTGAAGGATCCCTTAAGTATTGTTTGTGAATACGGGTGTTAGAATGTTTTTAAAGTTACATGCCAGTTTTTTTTTTCATGTGTTCTTTTTGTGTAATCACACAAAGTTTGTTTCTTCATAGGTAGGTACTAGATGAAAAACAAACATGGGGTTCCCTTAGTATGGAGAAACACAAAAAGTTGACATAAAAAAAAAATGGTAAGTAGTTTTAAAAACAATCTAAGTTCATAATGATTCTATCGGTTAAGGGAAGGGATTAAGCTTTAAAGCATTTTTTTTTTGTCGCGAACTCTAATTTGTTTGTAGTAACGGCTTCGGAACCCTACACTGAGCATGATTCTCTTGCCCGGGTTCAATTTGTTAGTTACGCGGAATTACCGTATCACCGACGAACTTATCTGTGAACTGAAAGGTGGCGTCCCAGTGATGCTAATTCATTCCACAGTAAAGTTCCTCGAGCTGAACTTTTGAATTAGGAAGGAATGTACAATCGATTAATAAAAAAAACCGGGCAAGAGCATGTCGGACCATGCTCAGTGTAGGGTTCCGAGTTCCAAGCCGTTCCGACAACACACAAAACACTATCTCAAAAACCAACGTGAGTGAACAAATTTTCTATTTAAAGTTATTAGACGAGTTATTTTTGCCTTAGATGATTTATAGTAGGTATAAACACTTTAGTCGCCTGTATCTCAAGAACTAAGTAATTGAGTTTACCTAGTCGTGAAAGTTTTCCGTTTAAATTCGTTATATGCGCTTTCATTGAAGATATTTTTCAGATTTTTAGTATTTGTAGTTTTAACTGTAACTTGGGGGGGACACTTGCCTCTAACAAAAATTAGCACCTTAAAGTTTACATACATACATAAACTCCCGCCTTTATTCCCAGAGTGGGGTAGGCAGAGCTACAGAATTACCAACAACTCTAAAAACTTGTTAATAATTCTGTAACCACATTTTGCACTTTTAGGCTAAGATGTTTACCAGCCTTAAAGTTTAATATTTCATAAACGGATTCCTTAATCGAAAAGTTGTTTTTACAAACGTAATATATAAGTATATTCATGCTAATACTAAGAGTCTCTGAGCTAGGCTGCGGACGGACAGACAGACGGACGGACGGACATGGCCATTCCATTATAAGTGTTCCTAGTTAGACTACGGAACCATAAAAAAAGAAGTAACTGATATAAATACACATTATCGCTAACTCAATAAAATACGTTTATTTTATAGACATCGACATAAGTAAAGATAAAAGAATTGACAGACAGAACACGTAATTTATGGTCAATATAAAAACTATGCGAAGTGTGAAATGAGTTCGTAACATTCGTCCACCCTTTGAAGACTTAGTTTTCCATCTCGTCTATTAGGCGTCGGGGTGGTCTAATGGTACGCTTGCTGCGACGGGGCACCAAAGGTGTAGCTGGTATGTTGGGTGCGTTCTGCGGTGATCGTGTTGCAGCAACCCCTGGGACAGCTACTAACGGTGGTCGTGAAGCAGCAGCCTCTGGAACAGCTTCTAATACTTGAGGAACTATCGGTGTTTGCGTAGCTTCTAGTATTGGTGTCGAAAATGCGACTGGACTAAGGTGAGCAGGAAACGTCTGTCCAGATGCACCTCCATCGATACCAGCTAGTCGGGGCCTTATGTGGTCTGCATGATATCTCCTTTCCACACCCATCGGAGTGTTAATGACATACGAATATCGATGTGTTTGTCGTGACACTGTGGCGGGTTCCCATCGCGATTGGTTCCTGGCTCGTACATACACAGCATCGCCGGGTCTATAATTCGGCGCCTGATCTTCTGAGTTTACGTTCGCTTGTATTTGCCTGTGTTGTAATGCCCTTTTGGCGCTGGGTCGGACATTGTCAAGGACGCAAGCTATCTGACGCCCAAACATCAGCTGGCCCGGGGCCTTGCCAGTGGTACTGTGGGGAGTGATACGATACGCGAAAAGGAAGTGTTCTAGCCGTTTTTTCAGGCATTCTGTGCTTGAAGACATCCGCGTTTTGAACGTCCTTACGAGACGTTCTGCTAGCCCATTTGTCCGTGGATGGTAGGGTGACGATTTGATGTGTTTGATTCCCTTGTCTTTGCAGTAGCTCTGGAACTCCTGAGAGGTAAACTGTGGGCCATTATCGGAGACTATAAACTCAGGCAGTCCAAAGGTAGTAAAAATCGTGTCCAGTTCATCACACAACTTTGTGGTCGTAATTTTGCTCATCGGTTTGACTTCAATCCATTTAGAAAAAGAGTCTGCCAGGACTAACCAATATAAACCTTCAAAAGGTCCAGCAAAATCGACGTGAATCCTCTCCCAGGGTTTGTCTGGCATAGACCAAGAGAAGATAGGCATTTCCGGGTTATTAGGTCGGTTCTCCTGGCACTTACGGCAAGTTTTCACGTGTGTGTCAATATCTTCCTCAATGGTTGGCCACCATACGTAAAAACGTGCCAGCGCTCTCATTGCTGAGATGCCTGGGTGTCCACAGTGCAGGTACTTCAAAGTCGTGTTCCTTAGAGTGTCAGGGATAATAATTCGACCTTGCCACATGACAATCTTGTTTTCTAGTGATAGTTCACCACGTTTGCGAGCGTATGGTTTAATATCATTTGAGTATTGTTGTTCACGCCAGCCTGTTTTAATAAACTGGGATACGAGTCTGAGTATGAAATCCTTTTTTGTTTCGTCTCTTAATATCTCCTCTGACAACGCAAGATCGGCTAGTCTATCTGACTGTAGGCGTGATACAACCTTGTGAACTGCGAGTTCAGCTTTGGAAGGTTGCTCTTCTGAATTGGGCATTCTTGATAAATAGTCGGCAATCAAGTTGTTACCTCCTTTTGTATATACTATGTCGTAATCGTAACTTCCTATTATCAAAGCCCAACGCACTAAGCGGTTATTGACGAGTTTAGGTAAGTTACGCTGAATCCCCAGGATGTGTATGAGAGGCTTATGATCAGTAACTAGAGTGAATTTGATACCACGCAGATATTGGTCGAATTTTCTGACTCCAAAAAAAATTGCAAGAGCTTCGCGGTCTATGACAGAGTATTTAGATTCTGCAGGTCGAAGTTTTCTTGATGCAAAGGCGATTGGTTGTTCAATATTGTTCCTCTTGTGGAAAAGTACTGCGCCAACGCCTTTTTCTGATGCATCACAGGCTAGGAACAGCGGACGATTGTCATCGAAAGCTACAAGAGGTTTAGAGCGTACAATCAAGGACTTTGCTTGTTCAAAAGCCTTAATTTCCGTGTCAGTCCAACGCCATTTCAACCGCTTTCCAGTAAGTGCGTGGAGGTCAGCACAGACACTGTGTAAATGTGGTATAAAACGCTCGTAAAAGTTGACTAAACCTAGGAATGACCGTAGCTCCTTGGCGTTGGTTGGAGGGGAAGCTTTGGCAATTGCATCTATCTTCGATTTTGTGGGACGTACTCCATTTTTATCAATCGTGTGTCCAAGGTATTCGACTTCAGGTTGTAAGAAGGTGCATTTCTTCAAGTTTACTTTTAATCCGGCTTGTGCTAGTCTTTGGAAAACGATACGTAAAGTTTCGAGGTGGCTTTTGTCATCTTTCCCTGTAATGGCAATGTCGTCGAAATAGACTGCCACGTTCGGTATCCCTTCTAGAAGTTTATCAAGGTAATGCTGAAATATTGACGGAGCTGTCGAAATCCCAAATGGCATTCGATTGTATGCATAGTAACCCTTGTGTGTCGAAATTGTAAGAAATTGTTTCGATTCAGGACTTATTTCGAATTGAAGGTAAGCGTCCTTTAAGTCGATTTTAGAAAACTTCTCTCCATTTGCGAGGTTCTGGCGTAACTGGTCAAATAACGGAATTGGATGTGCGTGTGTTATCAGTACAGGATTGAGCGTGCTGCGGAAGTCACCACATATTCTGATCTGACCGTTGGATTTAAGTACGTTGACTGTTGGTGTTGCCCATTGAACCGGTGTGACGTTTGGGTCCACTTGAGTAATGATGCCTTCTTCAACTAGGCGTTCTAGTTCAACTTCTATGTTTTTCTTCATTGAAAACTTAATTGATCTTGCTGGGATGTGTTTCGGGTCAGCTTGCGGTTTGATGTGTATGTTTACTTGGTAATTTTTGACTTTTCCCAGTTTACCGTCGAAAAGGGCACTGTGTTTGTCCAAGATCTGTTTCAGGTTGTCAGGTTCGTGTCGAATGTTTTTAATAGAGTAGACTGGTTTTGGAAAATCCATGTTGAACATCTCACTCCACTGCAAGCCAAACAACATTGGATCGGCTGACTTCATAACGACGACAGGTAATAATTTTTCTTCCCCTTGCATTTGTACTGTTACGTCTGTAAGGCCCTTTGGTTTTAGTCTGATGTTACCGTAAGCGTGTAAGCCTGGGGCCTTCGTGAGACGGGGTGCCCCGATGCGTCTCCAGAACTTGGTGCTGATAATAGAGTAAACTGAGCCGGGGTCCCAGTCTAACGTGCATTGAACGTCATTGATTAAAACATCGATTCTTTTGCTGTCTTTGCCCTTTGTACAATTAATTTGACAAACGGTATCTGAGTCTTCATCGTTGTCGTCTGAGTCGGATGTTCGTGAAGAGTCGTTGCAGCTGCCGTTATTTTTCAGCTTGTGTAACTTGTTCCTTTTTGTAAGAGTTTTTGATCCGTTATAGATTCGATCAGGTAGGCGTGCCTTGCCTGACTTGATGCAGCAGTCTTCGAAGTGACCCTGAATATTGCACTCTTTACATGTATGAGTTTTGGCCGCGCATTGATGTAGTGGATGTCTTTCGGGTTGACCGCATCTGAAACATTGATGTGTCCGTAGTCTGCGTGGAGATGGGTTTTGACGGAAACTTGTGTTTCTTTTGATCTTGTTCACCTTGACGTATGTGTCCTCATCGCCTTCTGCGCGTTCTCGTGACTGTGCAACGCTGAATATCTGAGCAAAAGTGATTTCTTTCCATTTCCCGTCTTGAAGTTCTTGTAAGTCGGGCCATTTTTGTTTCAGGTCGATCTGTAACTGTTGATGGTTGAGGCCGGTGGCAAAGCGGTCACGTAGCTGCCGCTCTAACAGGTTGTCGTTGTAGCCGCAATCTTCACTTATTTCTTTAAGTCTGTTAGCGTAGAGCTCCATGGATTCGTTGTCAGTGCGTATGCAGTTCCAAAAGTCGGTAAGTGCTCTGTATCGTGTGCGCTTGACTCTGTGCAGGTCGAGAAGCTTTGCTCGGATGTCTTCGTACGTGCTGGTTTCAAAATGCGGTGTTAGGGCAACTTTTATATCGTGAAACGTTTCAGGCGTGATGCAGGCGAACAGAAGGTCTTTCTTGATACCTCGCGCGTCTTCTCCCCAAAGTCCGCATTTCGTTTCAAAATAGTCTATAAAGTTTTCGATCGACGTGTCACTAGAATTGAATTTATCACCTTTGAAACTGTTGTAAATGGTGTTTCTGTTAGTAGAACTAGATGACTCCGTGCCGTTTGTCGTGTTCGGTGTGGAAGTCGTCTCAGCCGCTTTGTTTTGCGTTAGTAACAATTGTAAAATGTCAGACATTTGTTTTTGTTGAACTGCCTGCAATTGCAGGAATTTGTCGAATTGTTCGGTGTTCATTTTGTCCTTTAATTCTCGTCGCCAATGATATAAATACACATTATCGCTAACTCAATAAAATACGTTTATTTTATAGACATCGACATAAGTAAAGATAAAAGAATTGACAGACAGAACACGTAATTTATGGTCAATATAAAAACTATGCGAAGTGTGAAATGAGTTCGTAACAGTAACGTTAGTACATATCTGGGAAAATCACTAAAACCCTTCTATCTAAAGCTAGAAATATCGATTATCATACTGTAAATCTAAATGTACCTAAATGAAAATCAAACACCATCTTTGATTTTGTATCGTGTGGACCATTGAGTGGTAAGAAAAGTAAAAATATAATGATACTTCAAGATCCTTTGTACATTTGGAGGGAACTTACTTATTCTTATCATTCCATTTTGCTTTTGGTTCGCTAATGTTTTACCAAATCATCATTTGGTAAAGTTTCATTTCCCAAAGAGGTGCTTCCCGACACATTATTTAGTATTTATTGTGGTCAAGTCTTACTTTAACCTAACTTATTTAATAACCTGTGTAACCTATACAATATGTAATGGTTTAAGCAACAAATACCTACGTTATTGCGAAATTAAACTTTGTAAAATGACACGTTTGTCAAACGTGGTCAAACGTACTGTTGATGAAATGAACGGACCCCCATTTCTAAGTACCACACGGCGAATCTCAGCTGAAGCGGCACACAGTGTTCATAATCCTTAGAGAAAAGGGGGATATCCCAGAAGTTCCATATGAAACAATCGGTACATATGTATATGTCAAATAAATGATCCTTATAGTTCCATATGGAACTACATACTAGGCTTTACACCTGGTTTTGTTTTTATTTTAGTTTTAAATCAGTTTACTTAGTATAATCGGAGCATACCCCGTTATCAGTGTTGCAAAATAATTGAAAACGCTAGGGTTGGCACTGCACATATTATGGGTTTTTGTTTTACTAAAGTTTGAGTGATAACAATGTTGTAACACCCGAGATGTTGTGACACGTCGTGCCAGGCCGGTGACACTCCGCGCTATCGCCTTCAAAATGTGCTGCCCCTTGCAAGGGGCGAATCAGTTGAGTGTCACGCGAGCGCTCGTCTCGACGCGCGCCGCCGTGCGCTGCCAAAGTTTTTGTTTGAATACGCACTTATACGAATATGGCTAATCGAAAAGGCAAAAAGTAATGCATCGCACACGGATGCTTAAATAATAATAACTCCAATGTCGAATTATCTTTTTTTAACCTGCCTCAGGATGCCGAAAGATAAGATTATTATTAATATTATTAATAACTTCGATCTAGATAGGTAGTTACGAGTAGCTGGACTTATTTACTGACACAATCAGTACCTACAGTTTTGAATCCTCGACTTAAAAAGAGCGGTATAATATTATTTATTTTATTAACGACCCGTCCGCAGTTTCGCAGTTTTCAACTTATTCGGACCAAAAACCAGTTATCTAGTTGCCTTAAACAGCGTTCAGTCTAAATAAGTAGATCTCCCAGTAATAGTAACAGCCTGCTAAAGCAAGGTCAGCATGTGCTGGTTATTAGGTAAACACAACACGCAAACAAATGGCAGCTTTTCTAAGTAACGGAGTAGGTAACTATAGTGCTTGAGTTTATAACAAACAAAAAGTTTTAAGGTCTATATCGAAGATAAGTATTATAGTATGTTTACAACAAATTTTGTAATGCAACTTTTACAAAATGAAAGTTCAAAGTCCTTACAATAAATAGTTATTTTTTGTCGAAAATGTGCGTCAGCTCCTAGACTACTATTCCAGTACGGGTAGCACAAGTAGTTGTGAGCTCTATCGTTACAGACTTGATTTGTTTTTTTTTTATTTATTTATTTATTCAATTAGGAACACCAATAGTTGTACAAACAAATACAAATGGTATGTATAAAGAAAATAGTTAAATAGTTAGTACCAATTACAGTTGTGCAACATTATTAGCACAGTCGGGATTCAATAAATCTAAAAATTAGGCATTTAACACATTACAGCAAATTGCCAAAAAATAAATAATTACATTAACATATATTTAGAATTTTAATACTAGTAAACTACGTCTTATTACTTAGACAGAAAGGGAGATCGGAGCAAACAACAAACAAGTCGCGGACAACTTTTGCTAGCCCTCCAGGCATGAACGATTTTTTATCGTCATAAAAGTAAGAACTACATAATAAAACTACAGATTATCATAAATTCAATTTCTTTTCTTACAACTGCCACGGAAAAGTAATAGAACAAGTAAGTGCCAGCCCTGGGAGGTGGGCGGAGTCAGTAAAGCTAATGACGGGCGAAATAATACAGACTCGCGCGGCACAGATTTAAGGTGCATTTTGCCTCGTAAGGGGCGCCCCCACTATTGATCGCAAAAATGTAACGAAGGTCACTTCCGTGCGTGCACTTGTATTATTATCGTTCCCGCGTTCTAAATAGGTTTAAATTCGCATGTTTGCTGTCACAGAGAGTCGCTTCTGTACTTGTACTATTACTTATTCTGTGGTCGTGCTTACTTCGGCCGCGTTTTACTATTGTAAAGCACATTTTTTACCGAGGTACACGATCACTTGTATAAGAAACAACGTAAAACCTGAAGTGTCATATACTTGACAATGTTAACTGAAGTATCAATGTGAAGAAGTGGCCAATTATGTAAAATAAATATAATATATACAAAGGTCATACTTAGCAGAGGATATTTATACGTTTAATATGAATATGTACCAGTAGTTCCATATGGTACTTCTGGGACATTTCCTTCAAAATGAATATCCCGGTAGATCCATATGGAACTAGAAAATATGGAACTTCTGGGATATCCCCGAGAAAAGTAACAAAAAAAAGTAAATAAAGTAGTCTGTATAGTAAAGTCGTGTTACCTTTAATGATATTTCGTTATTATTAACATTTGCTTTTAACGAAATAATGCTGGTGTATTATCGGCATTATCGTGCCCCGTCCATCAATCTGCCCCACTTCCCCCTAAATACTACCCCTGAGTTGCTAGCTATGCATTTTAGTTTCCCTTTTTGTCATAAGATTCTGGAAGACCTATTATTTCTAACCAAGGATCTTATATTCAAACTGGATAAGATAGGTTGCTAAATATTCATTGATAAACGAAATGATACCGTATTGGCCAGTGAGATGGTTTCAATTTTTTTTCTAAGGTATCTACAACTGGTTTCTTAGAAATCATTAGGTAATAATATTTCTGGATATAAGTAGTGGAATTCCACAGGGGTAGGGTGTTTCTTAGTAAAATAACGTTATCTTGCAGTCCCATCTTGGCGGGATTGTTCATTTAATTGCCCCCACATAAAACAATTTTTATTGTCATTTAAGTACACCTTTTGATTATCATTTTCTTAATTTAGACTAGACAGATTTAGTTTTGAGAGGTCACTCGCGCGGCTAGGTTTTCGAAATTAAGATAATAATTAATAATGGCTAGAAAATGCAAAACTAACGTACTTAACGTAGTTAGACCTTTACCCGCGACTTCATCCTGGATTAGAACATGACAAAATATAAAACCAACCACCATAGTCATTTTCTTATGAACTTATTTAATTTTGTAATAAGGTCCATTTTTAAACCGGTTTGTTTTAACTGTAAATCTGGATTTTTCCTGGAAACTATAAATAACCATCTTTAAGTCACGAGTTTTACAGATTTTTTCTGTCCATAAACTTCGGTGATTATTTGAAACGTGAAACGGTTATTTTTTGTACATTTTTGGCAATAAATCAAAAAGTAGGTACCTACCTACGTCACGTAAAATTATAAAAAATTGATTTGAAATGTGCAGATTGAGCCCTTTCATATAAAACCTCATTTGTTATAAATCAAATCACATTCATTTTTAACCCCCTTTCTAGAGCACTTTTCAAATATTTAGATTTTTTTTTTTTTTTTTACTTTAAGCAAGCAAGTTATGCAACTACCTACCTATGCCAAATTAGAAGTTGGTATCTTATAGTTTCAGGGAAAACCTACTGTGACACACAGACAGACTGACTCACCATAAGGATTCCTTTTATACTATTTAGGAACAGAACCCTAAAAAGAGATAAATCATTGGGGTGGAACTTCGTTGATTAAAAAGTAAGTATAATAATATATATATTTAGATTGTTGCAGTTTTTGCCAATTTTTAGAGTTCCTTTTCAATAGTTCTTTCAGAAAGAGTAGGTTACCTTTAACCTTCTTTTTTGGAAGTGCATTGTCCGCAGCCAGAACATTTTTGTGCATAGAAGTTTCCTTCTGCTAGGTAACTTCTATGCACTAAGAGGTTGCTTTTCTCTGCACCTATCTACTACTAATTATGCTTACTCAAGTTTTACAATGTTAAACAAATTCTGTGATTAATAATAAAACTGGGAAATCACTACATAGTATCAAAACAAAGTCGCTTCCCGCTGTCTCTCTGTCCCTATGTATGCTTAGATCTTTAAAAATACGCAACGGATTTTGATGCAGTTTTTTTTAATAGATAGAGGATTGAAGAGGGAGGTTTTTATGTATAGTAAACTCTGTTTTATGTTTTTTTTTTTTTTTATGGCATAGAGAAGGCAAACGGGCACACAGGCCACCTGATGGTAAGTGGAAACTGTGACCCATAGACATTTGCATTCACAAGACTGCCATGCAATCCTAAGACTGCAATTGCGTTGCCAACCCTGAGGACTAAGATGGAATGCCTCTATGCTAGTCATTTCACCGGCTGTCTTATCCCCAAACCGGAACACAACAATGCGAACACTGCTGTTTGGCGGTAGGTTAATGGATAAGATGGTGGTAGCGATCCGGACGGACCCTGCATAAGGTCCTACCACCCGCAAAAAAATACACATGGGTGTTACAGAAAACTCGCATAAACCGAAGCGAAGCGAGGGAGGGTCGCTAGTCCACAATAAACCACATTATTTTGATCAATTTCCCCAACGTTTAAATGTATTGTGATGGCGCTGTTTCATTACATTATTAATGCAAATTTTTATGGCTATGATTGATAATAATTATGACCACTTCGGAATTAGAACTACAGATTCTTTACACATACAATACCACTACAATACACATAGTGACTTTAAATCTAAGGAGCTTAAAAATAATTTCATTTTGGGAAAATCTTATCAGCATTAAGGAAGATGTTACCTATTGTTATATGGAAAATATCAATTGGGAACCACTCTAATTTTGGAAGGCATCCTTATCGCATTTGACAGATAAAAGTGTTTTCCTAATAGTCTTTTAAACCAATTTGTGTTTAATACTATATAATATTGATCTGATTTAAGATGGTCCGTGTTCCGACCTGGGCTCGACCGACCCGACCCGAGCAGGGATCTGTTTTAGATTCTATAAAATGGATTAATATAATAGCTTCCCAGTGGAGTCATTCAAAACCTGAATATTGGCACTTATGACCCCACTCTGATTGATTGGTTCATTTCTTGAAAAATATAAATTTACATGTCATTGAATGAACCAATAAATGATTCCTCAGTATCTAGTGATTTCACATTTTTGACACTCATAAAGTAATGTAGCACAAATTGGACATTCAACTCAGAGAATTATTATGATGTTAAGATTTGATGTTAAAATTTAATTTGTAATAGCAATTGTATGGTTAACTTGAAGATGAGTACAATGACTTTATACTTATAACCAGGGCCCGTAATTTTCATGCCGTTGACGTAAAAACGACGTCACGCTACATACAGTATGATTCCAATTAGTATTTTGTCATAATCATTTGTCAACCTCTTTAGTTGACCGGTATCGATGAAATAATCAGTATATAACTTTTAACTAACTGTGACTAATGTCACTCAAATAAAAAACGGATTATCAAATTATTAAATAATTCATACTTATGTTCCATAAATTTTAATAGTGTCTTAGTTATTGTTTACATTTGCTATTGTTACAGGAGTTTTGCAACAAATATCCGTTTTTAATCGTAAACGACAAAAACGATTATTGTACTAATTGTGATTAAAATATAACATCAAAAATAAAAACAACAACTAAACATATTGAAAAAGAAGAAGGAAATTTAATACAAAAGGTGATTAACCTGGATCTTACGAATTTTATGATAGCCATCAGGAGCATAAAATACAAAACAAATAGTTGCATTTACATTTAATGTATCAAGTAGGTATTTATTTTTCTACGCGTCAATACTTGACTCAGTTGTACATGATTAAATAATTGACGACTAATGGTTAATAATAACAATAAAACAATTTGAAATCATACTTTATGTAGCGAGACATCATTTTTGCGTCAGCGGCATGAAAATTAAGGGCCCTGCTTATAACTTATTTAGTTGTAAAATTATCAGAAAGGTCAATAACATAGACAGGAATTGTATACAAAATATAAATTTAACTGAATGTCTAAAAACCTGACACAAGAACACAAATCATTTCCATTTACCGCATGCATGAAAGCAGACTTGGCACAATCCAAACTTAAGGGGTTAAGCTACAGTTTGAATTGGCTTGCATCTGTAACTTTTGTATGGGCTGGCATGTGTGCAAATAAATACAAACATTTGACCATTTAGGCATTAGAAAGGGAGGCATCAAGAACTGGTGTCCTTAAGCATGTCTTACAGGGAAGCCTGTAAGGCAGCGCAGGATCATTTCCGATAAAGAGCTTTATTACCTCTCAGAATTTGATTTATTATTATTAAAGGGTGCACCATGAGACTGTTTGTTTGTACCAATTGCAATACTGCCGTGATATATCTATAATGCTGTTATCTACCAAAATTATGTTTTAAAAATCGCAAACACAGATTGATAGTGATTTTGTTCTCATTAATAGAGCATTATAAGTAAAAAAAATACCAGACGTCAGATAACGGCATTATAGATATATCACGGCAGAATAGTGAAAAGGAAATTATGCATAAAATTTACTCAGAAATAGAGTTAAGTAAGTATGTGTTAAATTTACTCAGGAGCACCTGCTTTACAACTGGATTACTTTATTACCCACTTACAAATTATTTAGCAATAAAATACCTACACCTTAATTATATGTAGTTAATTGTGGTAGATTATAGTCCAAAAACTCTCTCCATATGTATAGCTATTTGTTTGTCTAACTCAACAAAATGCATTTGATAATACCTACCTTTAGTGTGACAAAAAGAGTTTGTAATGAAGTGTAAGATTCTTTAGAAACACCTGTTGTCAGGACTCAGGAGTGAGGTAAGTAGTATTCATGCCAGGAGTCAATTCAGCAGATCATTAAACATGACAGTAGGTATTGGTTTGTAATTCCAGCACATTTTTTACCAAATATTAATTGTCACAATATTAGGTTACCTGCCATAATTTACAAAAAAAGGTGAATTTATTAGGATAAAGTACGACATGTTGATGCATTTAATATGGTCACACCAAATCCCCAACTGGTTGGCTAGACAGCTGTAGGCGCTGTAGCTTTGTTTGCATGACCTTGAAAGGTAAAACAGACGTTTACAGAATATGCACTCGTTTCATTAAGCAGTGTTGCTAAAACTAACAACATTCCGATTTGAACTTAATTGTAATACTGGCCGTTTTTAAAAGAGACTAAATAGTAATATATATTGGAGGAGACTATTTTACTGTTACTTATCTGTAAAGCGACATAAGAATGTGATTCGTTTCGCTTACCTCACGAAACACTGCAAAGTGCAATGCAACCTCACCAACCTACACATGGTGCTAATATTACATTGTAACACTTATATGACACATTAAAAAGACTTCTTTTTACACACCTGTTTCGTAATAAGTTAAAAGATAGATACCTGGGTGAACGTCGGTTTAGATCCCAGTTCCTAGGTGTCGTAGAAATAGGTACAAACCTTAAAATAACATTTGCTGTTCCGGTGAGTAAATAGGTGCCAACCACGGATACTGTCTGATGTTTTTTTCACTACACTTCACGATCTAGGAATTTCACCCTTATTATCACTTAACACGTTTCATAGAGGTTAGCAGTCCTTTTAAGCAGGGGAAATGATTATGACACTCCGGTAGTGCTCGACACACAACTTGATACGGATGACTGATTTTTCGCAATGACACTTGTGCTGCTTAATCAAATAACAATAACATTACATTTCAATAACTAGTCAATGCTCCCCAGTTACGATATCCACAGAACGACTTTTGATTGTACACAAAATCGATAGGAGCAAAATGTAATAATGATCGAGATAAGTTTTAAAACGAGATAAAGCAACTATGTAGTATCGTATCGTTTTTTGTAACCGCGCCTAGCTGCAGTCAATCGACGATTTGCGCAAACGAACTGCACATCATCTTCCGCTCGACTAGCTGTCTGACTCCGACTGACATACCCTAATCTGTGCGCTGAGCGAGCGACTGACATAAACAGCCACCGAACGAAAAGTATCGGACAACGAACGAATGTTCGAACGAATATCTTTATGAACGCGACGGAATGGTGCTCGACCTTTTTATTATTCATACATTTTAAATCAAGAGGTCCTATCCTATCTTATGTTCCATAATAACACCATCATCATGCCAGACCTCCACTTACAGTTATCGTATCCACCCAGTCAGTGACACGTTATGTAGGTACCTATATACCTGTATTTGTTTACTGCATTTTTTTTAAATAAGCAGGTATTTTTGGTAACGAAAGCACTTTCGACATTTCGTCTAGATATGTCGACTAAAAAGTTTTTATTTAGGTATGTAATTTTTATGAACTTTCTGTCAACATAATTATTAAAAATATTTTTATATACCAACGCAATATAAACTGATCAAAATCGTTTTATATGAATAATAATCGGAAGGTTATAATATAATAATACCTACTATAATTAATTATAGTAGGTATTAATATTTTGATTCAAGCGTCGAAACGTCGGGGGACCGCTAAGTAAATGAAATTATTAATATAAAATACCCCAGCTACTTAGCGGTCCCCGACGTGGCGACGCTTGAATCAAAATATTAATACCTACTATGTTTACTACTGTTTGAAAGGTGAATTAGTCGGGAGTGTTCTTAGACATATTTTATCAAAGTCGGTTCAGCCGTTTTTGAGATATTGAGCATTAAAGTTTAAAAAGCGTGAAATAAAAATAAAATAAAAAAACCCTGTCTCTAAACAGTTGGTAAAAAAACGTCTAAAAAGTAAAAAATAATAAGTATTGGCCCTATAAGTTTAATTATAGTAGGTATTAATATTTTGATTCAAGCGTCGAAACGTCGGGGGACCGCTAAGTGAAATAATTAATATAAAATACCCCAGCTACTTTGCTTTTTAGCCGTTTTTTTACCGACTGTTTAGAGCCGGGGGTTTTTTAAATTTGCATTTCTTATTCAATGTTGACCTTAGGTACCAAGTGCGCAATATATAAGTATATTAATTTGTGTAATTTCAGCTTTGAGACTGATCTTTTCTGAGAAAGAGTGTATGTGGTGTGGCATACAGACACAACTGACACAACAAACGGACATGGCAGAACTATAAGGGTTCCTATTCCTAGTTTTACTATGGAACACTAAAGAGAAAAATACAGAAACGTTACTTGCGTTACTTTTTTTGTTTATGTTGTATTGTAAAAATGGCTAAAATGTGTAAGTAAATCATTTCTACATACAAGCTTCAAATTTAGTGTTATTAAAGTCCAAAAATAGATTTAACCTAGGTTAGGTACTTACTCGTATGTTACCGGTTCAATCTTGCGCCAATGTGATATTTTATTTACGTGAGGGCTCAGTGTCATGCGAAATCGCTTGGCACTTTAGAAATCGCTTTTAAAAATAGGATTTTGTGAAGTTCTATTAATATCAGATGAATGCGTAAATATCGCTAGCGTCGGGTTTGTAGGCGAAGCGGGAGGTCGCTGAGTCGGACCCGGGTTAAAACTATTCCACACCCCGGCCCCACGTGATACCGTTGAAGACCACTAAAACTTTTTAAACATTAAAAAAAAACAAACTACTTTAATATATTTTACGTAACACCTGGCCATAATGTGAGTTTTATCGCACGCTGCGCGCACGGTAAAACTCGCATTGTGGCCAGGTGAAGACGTAAAATTGTGTACTCATCACGGGCAGTAAAAAAGAAAGCCCTCTATCGCATATTTACAACCCTCGCCTACGGCTCGGGTCTCAAATACCTGCGATTTCGGGCTTTCTTTCTTTTACAGCCCTTGTTAAGTAATGTACTCTTTGTACCTAGGTATATTGTAAAATTCATAAATATATAATATACGTCGGCCGTCGGCGTAGGATCGCCAAACTTGTGTCATCTTGTATTTTCCCGAAAAAACTAGGGGTTTCATATCGCGTAGGTTCTAAATACACTAAGCGTAAGGCAGTCTAATAGTTCTTTACGCGATCTAACTGCTTTTTAGGGTTCGGTAGTCTACAATGAATAGTTTCGCCATATCCGTCTGTCCGTCTGACCGTCTGTTATCAGACATGTAAAAGAAAGGTACTTATTTTTTTTACATTATAACTTATAACATCATTGAGTGATATGTAAATAGAGCAGTTAAAATTCAGTAATTTTGGGGACCGTTTAGGACATATTGAATTTATTTATACCTACTAAAAATCATATACCTATACGAGGGCTGCTACTTATGTAACCGGAATAGAAAAAATAAACAAACGTACATGGCTAAATATGGTTTTATTGTTTTTCGAAGTATTCTCCGTGATAATCGATGCACTTTTGCATACGTTGAAACCAATTTATAAAGCACTTTTTCCACTCTGACTGAGGTATCTCCAAAACGTGCTGTCTGAACGCGTCGACGGCATCTTCACGGGTCGAAAATCGTTGACCACGTAATTTATTCTTTACATTTGGAAATAAATAGAAATCATTGGGTGCCAAATCAGGGCTGTAAGGTGGATGACCCGTTAATTCTATATTTTGACCTTCCAAAAATCGAGTCGTTTCACGTGATGTATGACAGCTGGCGTTATCATGGTGCAGAATGATTCTCCGTCGCTGGTTGTTTTTCCGTATTTTTTCAAATACTTCCGGCAAACAAATGGTCGTGTACCACTCCGAATTAACCGTTTTACGATTCTCTAGGGGCACTGTAGCCACATGGCCATTAATACCAAAAAAGCAGGCCACCATTTGCTTCAAGGTGCTTTTTGCACGAGTTACTTTCGTAGGGTTCGGCTCATTTTGAAACACCCACACCGTTGATTGTTGTTTAGTTTCGGGATCATACGCATAGATCCAGGATTCGTCACCTGTGTAGATATTATAAACAGCTTTTGAGTCACCACGGTTATATTTTTTCAACATTTCCTTGCACCATTCGACGCGAGCCTCTTTTTGATCCTTAGTTAAGTTGTGCGGGATCCAACGCGAACAAATTTTTTTCACAGCTAAGTGTTCATGTAATATCTTATTAATGCTCGTCATACATATGCCTATAGTCGCCTCTATCTCGCGATACGTAACATGACGGTCATGCATTATAAGTTTTCGCACAGCTTCAATATTTTGTGGTACAACGACCGATTTCGGGCGACCATCCTTAACTTCGTCCCTGAGCATACTACGTCCACGATTGAACTCACTAAACCAGTGATACACAGTAGTTTTGGATGGAGCTTCATCACCAAAAGTCGAAGTTAGTTGAACTATGCACTGTTGTTGCGTTAAACCACGCCGAAAATCGTAATAAATCATAGCACGAATATTTTCACGAGTGAGTTCCATTCTTGCAGCGAGATTAAAATTTAAACCCGCCAAAAACAAAAGACTAGCGTACATAAGAAAAAAAATATATAGCGGCCAGTATTAAAAAAAGTTCAAATTTTACCATGGAGGTCAGATATAGCGTTTAAAAATGTTGGAATCCTGGATTCCGGTTACCTAAGTAGCAGCCCTCGTATAAGTAAGACAGCACCAAATAAATTTAAATAAAAAAATCGTTCATTAGATACTTGTTGTTTTTAGAGATACACTCAGGGGCAAAAATAACGGGACAGAGTGCGTTTTTCATACAAACGAGGCTATTTCGAAGCCTTGGTTCCTCGCCAGGGGATGCTTGTAGTGAAATCTGATGATGGATACCCCGAGCATCGATACAGGACGTCCAGAGTACCTAGGACACCCAACTGATTGAATCTGCGGCTAACGCCGGAATTGTGCATGTTCAAAAAAACATCTAAAATGACCATAAAATGTAAGGAAATCCAAATGCTGACTCAAACTCTCTTGCTGTGGTGTCAACTGATTGTGCGATCAGTTAGGTATCTTAAGAACTTTTGACCTCCTCTATTGAACCTTGGTGTATCCACCATTAAACCTCACTCAAAACAACCGCTGGCTAGGAACCAAGGATTCGAAATAGCCTCGTTTGTATGAAAAACGCACTCTGACCCGTTATTTTTGCCCCTGAGTGTATGTAGTTCAATGTGTTTATAGAAGGCGGAACTCTACACGAGCATGCTCTTGCCCGGTGTTTTATCATTATCATGCAAAATCTCGCGTTTTCGCTTCGTTTTCATGAAACTGCAAGACTAGTTTGTGAAATGACAAAATACGTAAACCATTATTGTTTTTTCTGAATATACCTGAGCCACTATTCTTGGCTGTAACCTTTATCGCGGTGGATAAAGCGTCTGTCACTCGTCGCACTTACATACTAGCCAGAAAGTGACAGACGTTTTATACACGTTTATCCACATCGATAAACACAACCATAATAGGCCCGGTATAGGTGATAATAAACTTAAGTAAATGACCGAACGATATTCTATAAGTATTTGAAATTTGAAGTTTTGTACATGCAAGAGGTAATTTACTTAAGTTTTACACCTACCTACTTATATCGCATCTTTAGAATTACAGTGACCTAATTAACAAATAAATTCATGACTGGAAGTCGAAACCTGAAAGCTGAATTTTGACAACATTTCATTTTGGTGACACCTGCAAATTACTATACGAATCGAAAGGGTTTTACCTCCTGAACACGGCAAAATATTTATTTAGATTTATTTTTCTTTATTTACAAAATTACAAGTAAGTTAATAAAAATATCGAGTTTTACCAATACTATGCCTGAATAGATATAATACCATTGCCTTTTTCACGAGAAAAAAAGCTGTCATACTTCAAATTTGATATTGACACTATTGACAGATGGATAGATACTTAGGGCCACCTGCACGAAAAGTTTAACCGGGTGAATATTCCGGCGTTCCAACCGCCGTCATTATTCTCTTCAACACATTGACGAAAATAATGATAGCTACCAGCAACTTTTGATGTCTCAATCAGCGGACCCGGGGGTAGTATCCATTCCATTTAAAATAACAAGGAAGTTATTAAGTTTATATTGAATATATGCGAAAACAATAATGACGGCGGTTGAAACGCCAAATATTCACCCAACCCTGGGTTAAGGCACTAACTCGAGTTAGTAGACGTCAGATTCATACGAAAACCCTTAGGGCCACTTGCACGAAAAGTTTAACCCTGGGTTAAGACACTAACTCGAGTTAAAATGACAGTTTTCGTATGAATCTGACGTCTACTAACTCGAGTTAGTGCCTTAACCTAGGGTTAAATTCTGCGTGCAAGTGGCCCTTAGAGAATTATCGGTTGACATGATACTTTTTTATATAGGTACAGATTGGACTAACGTAATATGTCCATTGTGTCGTAGAAATGGAGTTACGCCCTTTTAGAATAAGTACATCTTAATAAATTAATAATAAAAAAATTATTCATTCTAGAGAAAATTTAAAACTTTTAGTGTCTTCCTCCTTCCAAATAGTATCTATAAAACGAATAAAATTAAAGTCTTGAAAATATGAAATCTTGTCAATTCTAAAGGTGCGATATGGTTTTTAACTCGGCTGCCATTACTGTCAAGTGAATATAAGGGCTTCGTAACGTTGACAATACGATAACAGGACAAAGACGACGTGGTTTTAACTGCGTGGAATTTCGGCCCTTTTCTGATCTGAAATATTTGACTTATGAGTAGTATGACGTATCGTTGTATGATTTTATAGGATGCAAGATGCAAGTGCGATTCAGTTCTTGATCTATTCTGGGTTCTTAATCAGCGTGACGCTTACCGCTATGCGACTGTCTTTTCCGCATGGTATTTCTTGCAATAGCGGTCGATGCTTTTGAGAAATACAGAACATTATACTTACACATTAAAATGCGATTTGACGACTAAGTGTACCTACTTTTTAGAAATGCGGTGACACGCTGTCGCTTACTTTCTCCTACATTACTACCTTTCAGCTAAACTTTTAAGAATTATGACGAATTAGCATGAATTCCCTAGAATACAATTCGAATACTTACCATTAGTACATACTTACTCATAATTAAATAAATATAACCATAAGTCAATATATATGACATTTTCATACTAAAGTACACTCCCTTATAGATAATAGATTTACAAAGTAAGTATGCTTACCACAAATTATGTTTATGGTAGGTAGGGGAGACCTAGGTGGGTTGCAACAAAGGTAAGTTGACACAACGTCAATATCTCGGAACTGTAGCGAATAGAAGTATGGTAACAACGCATTTCAAACCTCGAGCACGGTCTATTAGACTTGTCAGAACACGTCCCGGCCGCCAGGTGAACGGTTACGGAGATACAGCGTAGGTGGTCAAAATTGTGCGAAAAGTAAGTTTTTTATCATTTTTTCGATACTGTTTTATTATCATCACTACATAGTATAAAACAAAGTCGCTTCCCGCTGTCTGTCCCTATGTATGCTTAGATCTTTAAAACTACGCAACGGAATTTGATGCGGTTTTTTTTTAGTAGATAGAGTGATTCAAGAGGAAGGTTTTTATGTATACTTAATAATAAATTTTGTTTTATGTACGTGTGTTATAGAAAACTCAAATAAACCGAAGCGAAGCGAGGGCGGGTCGCTAGTATGTAATAAATCCCATTTCGGACTGAGTGTAGATGTTTTTTAAAGCATGATTAAGTTAGTTTTACATGAATATTTCATAATTTAGGTAAACTAACGGCTTCTAGGTTATAATCGCAATGATACGATAAGAACCGTAAATTTCAACGGAGAGGTAAGTTGAAACACCTTGTTTCAACCCACCTCGTTTGTCGCAACTCACCTAGGTAATGTTTTTCTTGTTTTGTTTAGAGTGCCAAATAATTACGTGCGGAAGACAAATAGAGGCGAAGCCAGTACGGAAATTTATGAATTGGCTGCCGATAAAGTCAATTTAAGGGGCTGCAAAATCATATAAATTACTTACATCACTCTTCCTTGTTCCGATTCATAAAGAAAAAAAAAACAATGGAAATAACGAGACGTCCAGAGAGAAGAGCATTTTAAGTTGCAAAAGTTATTTGTTTGTTGATCTCAAAGAAGTTCCTTTATTGTGTTAAAGTTTATTACCTGATAAAATAGTTTTAGCTACATTAAAGACTAAAATTTTGCAAAACATATAGGATAAACCTACTTGCAATGTCTACTAATTATAATTAAAGTTAATTGATGACAAAGGCCGTTTCTTTAACATTAAAAGGTTTTTATTCACTTAAATGTGCGTTTATTATTTTGAAATGCTTCATCTATGTAATGTGTCAACTTACCTAGGTATTTGTTTCATCTTACCTCTATACTAGGAGAGTTGAAACACTCTGACTTAATTTAGAAAATGTATTTTTTTAAATCGTTATCACTAGTAATTACCACTTCAACTGAAATCAATTGTTAGAGTATTAAATTTGCTTTCTAGCGATATATATCTCAAAGTTCTAAAACGTATAGTGAGGCAGTTATGACCTAAATTGTAAATTTTGTGTCAACCCGCCTAGGTCTCCCCTACTTTGTAAGTAATATATATATATATATATATATATATATAGATACATACATTAAATCACGCCTGTTTCCCAGCGGGATAGGTAGAGACCACTTCTTTCCACTTGCTACGATCTTGAACAAACTTCTTTCGCTTCTTCCACATTCATACATCGAGTCGTGCACGCACGTCGGTTTTGGGTAGCTACTTAAGATTCGGCCCTTTTCCAGTAAGTATTTCTCCGATTTGAATCGAAAAAGTACGCCTAGGGCGGCCCCTTCCGACCCGTCCACTCACTTTCGATCTGTATATCTCTTTCGTCAATCTTGTTTCATGCCGATTTTCACCTGGAGCCTGAGATGGAGGTAGATTTTGACATAGATAATAACAAACATAAACAATTAAACTACGAAAAGAAAACAGACAAAAACAACAAGAACAAAAATTGTAAAAAAAAATATCTAAAAAAAAACAACTGGAATATGAGCGTGTGCAGTGCGCTCTTAAATAGGCAATACATCGCTGCTTAAATGCTAAAGCGCCTCAAAACAAAAACAGAAATAGTTTGATTTAAAACTTAAAGTATACTTATAGCATTCCGAATTTAAATGCAACACAAACAAATTTTGATTTGAGGCCCTTTAGTATTTAAGCAACGACATATTAAAAGTAAGGGACTAAATGGCAATGTTGCCCTAATACCTAGTTAACATATTCAAATAAATAGTTTAAAAAAAATTTAAGCTAACGCATTAAAGTAAACTCTTTTTTTTTTTGCGAAAACTGTAAGTAAGTACCTAGATGTTTTTTGTGTTTGTCGTTACGGCTTCGAAACCATACACAGCATGGTCCGACATGCTCTTCCCCGGTTTTTTAACCAAGGCCGCAAGGTTTAGAACGTCGTCGAACTGAAATAAGTACCTACCTATTTTCATTTATAGCTGCCATTGACAATGTCATTTCATGTACATTAACTCAAAAACTACATAAATTATGTACTCAATCCTGTTCTAATCGCGGTGACGACACGTTTACTTTGCTTACCTACGAATCGGGCGTTCCCGGGTTCGATTCCCGGTATGCGCAAATATTCGTGTAATAAACACGAGTATTAGTTTCTGAGTCTTGGAGGTTTTCAATCTATTTAGGTATTTATTTATCTGTAAGTATAAGTATATATTTCGATTGTTGTCTAGTAGGTACCCATCGTAAATACAAGCCTATAGCTTAGTTTGGGACTAGGTCAATTTGTGTGAGATTGTCCAGTGATATTTTATTATTTCATTTATTTATTATTATACATATATCTAATATTTATTTTTAATGATTTACCTACCTTATCTTATCATTATCACAAGCAAACAAGTTATAGCCCCGCAGACTACCTACACGTTAAATTGGTGGCCAAATGTGTTTTGTCTACTTATAGAAATTTTACGGGAAATGAATATGAACGCCGATTCCACATTTCAGTTGGATCACGTAGAGTTATTAGAGAGCTATTTTTGCACTGTGTTAGAGAGGTTATAATTGGAATAGTACACACATGCTTTGAGGTAGATACCTACGCTGAGTCCTAAAATAAAGCGACGTGACGCGATTGTCGTGTTTTGTGAGATTATCATTTTAGTGTCGACAAGCGTGACTCTCCCTTTTGTAATTTGGCAATTTAAATCTAAACTTGAACCAACAATAGTGATAGGTATCACAACCTCAACCTTGGCAAGAGCTGCGTCAAACAATGAACAACAAAGGAATATCTACTACCAAGACACGGGCTAGGCTGTGTCCCACTTTAATTAACATTATCTGTTATCTTGATTCCATATCGTATCGTTATTGTGCCTAGGTACTACCTAATCATATTATTGAAGTTTGGTAAGCAGTAAGTGGGTATTTCTAAACAATGATCCCAGTAGAAGCTAATTCAAAAAAGGTAGGTAACCTAAATACCTACATAATAATTTCATGTTTACCTACTCATCAATATCGTCGTTCATACAAGAGCTTCCATTCCTTATAAGAGTTATAAGTATTCAAATAGATTGACAAATTTATATTGTCGTTAGGGAAAAAACTAGGTAGGTACCTGTCTACCATCATGCACTTAATCACAACTGTAACAAAAAGTTGGAATGTAGACTGCAAAAGAGAAATTGGTAATTCAATTTGTTAAAATTGGCGTCAACTAACTCATCTGACGCGTGATCAAGGTCAGAGAAACGATTCTCTCCGACGAAATAAGCGATTGCACGCTTCACGGCACCACATACACGCTATGGTAATAGTTTCATATAGGTAGGTGTTATTCTATAACGCGCCAATGGAGTCGCTATAACCACAGTCAATTATATACAAGTTACTACGTTTAAACTTTTTCAACTGAGCTTATCCACTTAAAAATACAAAGCCATTGTGTAGTTAACCACAAATTAGGACAACGAGCTCGCAGTTAAAGCAGATAATAACCGCCTTCGAAGGTTAACATAGAGTCATAGATACAATACAATACAATACAAAACACTTTATTGCGTACACCAAACAAAAACATTACAGAGAAACAGCACAATTAAAAACACAGGTAAACAACAGGCTGTCTTATCGCTGATTAGCGATCTCTTCCAGACAACCTTACTAGGGATAAGGTGTCAAATTAAAATATTTTACGAGGTAGGTGGTACAGACTTCACGCGAGCAATAACAAGAAACTATGTAAGTTGTTATTGTAGAGTCATAGATTATCTAAATCAAAATATATAAAAGGAGAAACTGACTGACTGACTGACTGACATAAATCAACGCACAGCCTAAACGGCTAAACGTAGGCACTTGAAATTTGGAAGGGACGTAGCTTAGGTACCGTAGAGGTGCACTAAGAAAGGAATTCCCGAAATTCCCACGGGAACGGGAATTAGCGGGAAAATCCTTTTGTATGAAAAATCCAAACCGCGTAAGATAGATGATTGAAATTTGGCATGCAGGTACAGAAAACTCACATAAACCGAAGCGAAGCGAGAGCGGGTCGCTATTCGACTCTATTTCTTTAAACAATAGACTACAAGATACATTAATAGAATAATGCCAAACATTATTTGTTTGCATTTTACAACCGCCCGGCTAAGATTGTATAGATACAATGACCATTGTGTTTACAGGTACTTAAGTGGAAGAGCTCAAAAACTTTTAACTATAACTATAACGTCGAACTATGCATAAATTTAGTACGAACCTTAATTGTCGCAGCTAAATACTAAATTCAAACTACTCTTACTTTTTTTTACCTTTTACTTATACTATTACTTATTCTGTGCTTTTACTGTGATAAGGTACTAAAATGTAGGTACCTACAGCTACTTGCCTACTTCTGAATTCGACATGGACAAACCGTAGTTAATTAATTACTTAAATTTATTACCAATGTAGGTAAGCTTGGCAAAAAGGAGTTTGGAAAAAAAAACTGTTCAGGAAACCCATTATGGTAACACTTTTTTCTATATTTAGATATATTTTTTGTAATCTGTCCCCAGACTATGAGCGTGAAATGTGTCAAATATTGATAAAAATTGCGGTGGCTGTTGCCACTGGAAGGATGTAGTTAAGTACCTACCTATACCTATTTACCACGTCCAACTCATATGCCAATTGCATGGCATTGCCATTGCATAGACAACAAGTGCTCAATTTTGCACCTGATATTCTATCTTTTACAGGTACAGTCAAGTGTAAAAATAAATATCCAAACAAAGTTGCACAAATACGTACTTATACGTGAACTTAGTAAGCCTGTATAGTTGTATACCAGTCGGCATTATATGTAGCTGCAAACTTTAATACCTTATCGCTTTAACCCCTTTGACAGATTAGTCAAACATTAATTTTCAAAAAATTTTCAGCTTTGAGACTTTGCTTTGAGGTACATACGAGGGTGGATCAAAAAGTACCCGTGTTAGAAATGAAGACGCGTATATTTTTTAAAAGTTTTATGTTATTTTTCAACATAATCTCCTTCTAGATCCTTACACTTTTCCCAGCGTTTCGGCCACTTCTTTAACCCCTCCAAAAAGTAGGATTTGTCAAACTCTTCAAAATACGCTTCTGTTTCCGGTATAACCTCTTCGTTTGACCTGAATTTCTTTCCCCCGAGCCATGTTTTCATATTGGGGAACAGAAAAAAGTCACAGGGAGCCAGATCCGGCGAGTAAGGCGGGTGTGGCAGCAATTCGTAACGTAGTTGGGTTAGTTTGGCAGTGACAATTTTGGATGAATGTGCTGGTGCGTTGTCATGATGGAACAACAATTTCTTCTTTGCCAAATGGGGCCGTGTCTCCTATATTTTTTCATCAAAACGGTCCAATAACTCACTATAGTACAGCCCTGTGATAGTTTTCCCTTTTTGTAAGAAATCTATTAGGATTATTCCCTTACCATCCCAAAAAATCGTGGCCATGACTTTTCCGGCTGATGGGACTGTTTTTGCCTTCTTTGGGGCAGATTCATTAGAAAAAATCCATTGCTTAGACTGCCGCTTGGTCTCAGGTGTATAATAATGAATCCAGGTTTCATCAACAGTAACAACACGACGGAAAAACTCCTGCGGATTTCGCTCAAACAAGCCCAAACACTCCTTCGACATTGACAGCCGTAACCGCTTATTTTCATCCGTGAGTAATCGCGGCACCCATCGGGCGGACACTTTTTTCATATTTAATTTATCGTGTATTATATTAATTGCTGTTCCGTACGACACCCCTACAGCCTCTGCTAATTCCCGCACTTTGGTACGTCGATCGGTAACCAATATTTTTTTTACCTTTTGCACGACTTCTTCGGTAACCACGTCTGCCGGGCGTCCTGGGCGGTCCTCGTCGAAAACAGATGTACCACCTCGTTTAAATTCATTAAACCAATATCTCACGGTAGTCATAGACGGCGAAACACCTCCGTAGACAGCATCTAACTTAACTTTTATTTGTTCGCATGTTTTTCCATCCAAAAATAAGAAGCGAATTACGGAACGTTATTGCTCTTTTTCCATTTTGTACGAAAAACAAAACAAGTCTTACAAATTTTGCCGCCAGAAAAAAACTGAGCCATAGACAATTGTCAGTTTTCATTTTTATTATTTAATAAGGTCAATACTACACGACGGTAATGCCAACTTTCCTAAGTAACGCCACCTGACATCAAACACGGGTACTATTTGATCCACCCTCGTACATATTGGTGCCCTTAACTATACCACGTGTAACGTGTGTTAATTAAGTTTAAATGCGCGTCTTGTGTCCTGCTGGGCAAGCGAGACAAGTAGATAATGCTTGTTCAGCTCACCAGCGAATTGATGAAGATAATGACAACCTAAAGAGTTATCTAAACAAAACAGGGGACAATCTCACACAAATTGACTTTGTCCCAAACTAAGCTCTATTAGGCTTGTACTATATCGGTACTATACGCACACATCGATATAAATACTTCAAATACATAGAAAACATCCCAGACTCAGAAACAAATACTCGCGCTCATTAGGTATTTAAGTACACAAATATTTGCCCATAGCGGGAATCGAACCCGTGCCACTAACTTGGTAGAAAGAAGGCTCACTAGTCTCACTACCTACTGGGCTAACGCGTTCTCAATGTTTTATTGCACCTCGTGTACCACTCACTACTGTCACTACACTCGAAGATGCAAAGAATTATCAATTATTCTGACCTACGAGTTGAACTACATAAGACACACTACTACTGGTTAATACTGGTTAGTAGAACCACATTTTGATGGACTAATGAGCATATAAGAGAAAGTACATCTATTGCTCGGCAACGCTTACTTACACAGAAGTTTAAATTCGTTTCCGTTGAGGAGTCCGATGTCCGCACGCGACCGCTCTCAGATTACTTTCCTTACTAACATAGTTTAGTTGAAGACATTTCCTAATTTGGATGGTATATAAAAAACATCCTGTCCTGTGTGGTGCTGTCTTTGATGATTTTTAGTAGGCTGTATCTCAGGAACTAATGAAGTCTACTTAATCGTGATAGTCTTCCTTTTAAATTCATTTATGCACTTTCATTTAAGATATTTTTCAGATTTTTAGTATTTATAGTTTTGGCTGTAAGAGGGGGGGGACACTTGACTCTAACAAAAATTAGCGATTTAAAGCTTAATATTTCATAAACGGATCACTAGTCGAAAAGCTGTTTTCAATACCCGCAATATTTTTGAAATACCTATCCAACGACACCCCACACTATGGGTTAAATGAGAAAAAAAAAACCATCCCCAAGTTACGTTTAGGGGAGGTACACTAAAAAGAATATTTTTTCAAGATTTTCTTTTACCGCTTTGTTGGCGTGACTAATATGTATATTCATGCCAAATTAGAGCTTTCTAGCTCTAAGGGTCTATGAGCTAGGCTGCGGACGGACGGACGGACATGGCGAAACTATAATAGTTCGTAGTTTGGCTACGGAACCCTAAAAAAGTACCCCTGTGCTAGATGCGCGCACTTTCATACTTATCCCGTAGATTTGATGTGAGAGACAAAATAGTCGTGGAAACAAAAGTTACTCGTGCGCGCTATCCCTTATAAGCTTAAAACGTTCCGTTTGTTTGCACAAAAAAAAAAAAAAAAACGCGTTATTATTGAATAATCTTTATAGGTACGTAAAAGCAAACCACACATTTTGCACATTTGTTTTTAATAATTTTTCCAGTTATTCCGTCATACTACCGTAAAACATTCCCAATAAAAACCCTAAATTTACTTCTTGAAAGGTCTTTCTAATGCTAAAAAAGCAAGGTATAGGCCCAAACATGTAGGAGTCGATACTAGAATATCGGCATTCGACATCACGAATAAATTTCTCACTTATATTGTCCAACACTATCTGTCAAAGGGTATCGTCTACTAGACGACGACCACAGATTATAGGATATGTCGACGACGACAGACGACGATAGACCACAGATTATAGGATATGTCTAAAGACATAGGAATCAACCATAGAACTGACAGTTCATTAGTGGTAGTTCAGGTACGCAACAGACTACGGAACCGGTAGTGCTAGTGGGCAATAAAATTCAAATAAAAATGGCGAAATGGCGGGGAATTTAAATTTTGACAGCAGATGTTCATAATGAAGTTCATTCTCGAATTGAACGAAGTTAACTTTTTCGCACTCATCGATTAAATTGTATGTACACACATCGATAAGCACAAATTAGTTAACTTCGATCAATTCGAAAAAAATGTTAATTTCCGCCAGCAATATGCTAAAGATAAAGCATGTTTCAGTCTTCTATAGATAAAATATGAATACAAGGACGGAATATTAATACGCTAAGCTTTTTTTTTAAACAAGACTTATAGTGAAACAAACTCCATAAAACAACATAGCACAACACGTTACAGTAGAAATTATAGACTTTATGAAATGTAATATCTTTATTGTGCAAGGAATTTACCAGCGCTTCGCAAGAGGAGACCACTGTTGAGAAGAAGCGCCGCAAGAACCTCAACAGTCAGTCTTTTTTTTTCAAATAAACCATCATAACAATGACAATAATAAACTTAAGGTAAGAGTATCATAAAACCAATTCCAAATAATAGAAGTAAAACTATGAAGGAAGAAGCAACAGACCAAGTTAACGTAAGTTAATATTTTTTTAACCCTTAAATTGGCAAAAATAAAAAAAGTCGTGAATTCAAACCCTATTTGATTTGAAATCAGCATAAAAAAAATAGTAACCAAAAAATAAAAAAAGTGAACATTATAGTATGTGCATTATTAGATACACTGCCAATTTAAGGGTTAAGGTAAATATACATTTAATCTAACCTAAGTTTTAATAACACGAAAGCACAGCAATGTATTAAATGATAAATATCTGAGTATGGTGCTGTGAGCTTACATAAATTTGTCCACAAGAATATAAACTCTCGTAACCTAGTTTTACAAAATAAAATATAGCCTAGTCTGGAATTATCCAATAGCAATTTTCTACCTCTTCATAAGAAGATCAAAAAAAACAGAACAGGTTAATAAGTGAAGAGCTATTTAGTAGTCGTTTTTAAAATGTTGATCTGTGGCTGTTCAATATTCATATTCAATTTACTTTTTACATAAATATTCATTTATACAATGCAATGCATGAAAATATCTTCGTTATTATATTTTTTATACAATTCAATGCAAAACCATTATATTGCTAGAGCTACATTAAAACTTATTCCATAATCCTATCAAAGCTTTTTATTTATACAATGCAATGCATGAAAATATCATCGTTCTTATATTGTTTATACAATTCAATGCAAAACCATTATATTGCTAGAGATACATTCAAACTTATTCCATAATCCTATCAAAGCTTTTTATTTATACAATGCAATGCATGAAAATATCATCGTTCTTATATTGTTTATACAATTCAATGCAAAAACATTATATTGCTAAAGATACATTGAAACTTATTCCATAATCCTATCAAAGTTTTTTTATACAATGCAATGCATGAAAATATCATCGTTCTTATATTGTTTATGCAATTCAATGCAAAAACATTATATTGCTAGAGATACATTCAAACTTATTCCATAATCGTATCAAAGCTTTTAGTTAAATTGTTAATTTACACATCTAGAAAATAATAAAACCTTGGACCCGTTTCGCGAAACCTTGTAACTTGTATTACAAGCGGAAATCTCTTTTCAACATCATCATCATCATCATCATCATCATCATCATCATCATCATCATCATCAGCCTATATTAGTCCACTGCTGGACATAGGCCTCTCCCATTGCACGCCAACGAGCACGATTCGTGGCCACTCTCATCCAGCTCTTGCCAGCCACCTTGCGAAGATCGTCACTCCACCTAGTCTGAGGGCGTCCTACACTACGTTTGCCGATTCGCGGTCTCCACTCAAGAATACGATAACTCCAGCGATTATCGGTTCTGCGGCACATCCACTGCCACTTCAAGCTGCTAATTCGATGGACTAGGTCGATAACCTTAGTTCTCTGTCGGATCACCTCATTACGAATCCGATCCTTCAGAGAAAACTCCCAACATAGCCCTCTCCATAGCTCGCTGAGCGACTTTAACAAAATGCATTAAAAAGAGAATTCCACTAATACAAGTTACAATGGGTTCTATACAACACGCTAAAACAATAATGCGTTTAACCGCTCATTCCCGAAATACCAGAATTTTAAAATACCAGAATCTCAATTTAATTTTCGGTATCGTTGATTATGCTTACCTAATATTTCGAGGATGGTGATTTGGGAATCTGGTAAAGAGAGTAGTCTGGTATTTTGAAATTGTGGTATTTTGGGAGTGAGCGCTTTTAACACATGTCATTATGGTAGTTTTTAACTCGGCCATCATTACTCTCAAGCAAATAAGACTGTAGTAACGTTAATACAACACGTCAAAAGCAATATTGTTTTACAGAGTTGAATAAAGGCCCAGGGCCTATATTCTACACGGTAAAATCATATTGTTCTTGACGTTTTTCCGTATTCTCCACGGTTTGATAGCTCTTATTTACATGACAGCTATGGCGGCTAAATTAAAAACAATACCCATAAGATGTCAAGGGCGATACCGTTTTACCCAGTACAATAGGTCCTGATTTCGAAAAACGGGCCTCGGTAATAGTGACACTAAAATCGTTAAGTGGTTTTAAAGTGGTGAACCAGTGAAGGGCCATATATGCAGTGAAATTATCTAATAATTATTATGATAACGGTGGCCAGTGGGAAAATTCCTAACAAACTATTTCACCACTTTAATCGTACATTTCATAAAATTAAATTAAATCATTTGCGGTATATAATCAAAGCTTAACCCTACACATAAATATGTAGATTAAGCTGTCTTTGATCTTATACCCCTCAAATATAAAACTTGTCATGGGCTCATAACGTTTTCTACCGAAGAGAGAAAAAAAATTTAGAAATGTTGAAAATCATAATGAACCCGTGACGTGATCTTAAACATAAATTAAAACTAATGTAGAAAATTTAGCGTACTGGGCTGGCCACTCGTGGAGACGCATCCATTGATTCTGGAAAAAAACAAAATGTTGACTTAGACGTATAAACAACACACACCACACATCACGTTATATCGTCAAATCGAAAGCGAAGGCCAATGGATTAATTTGAGCGACACGTTAGGTCGACGAATGAAAGAGATAGTTTTACATAGAATTACTAAAGGTTGTACGTTATTTTACAGACTGAAGTTGTTTAGAATTTCATTTCATATAATTTTTTTCTCGTATTATCATTTCATAGAATAATCAATATGTAGAATAATTAATTTGAAGACTTTTAAATCATCGTTTTTTATTTTAAATAAAATTCAATGTTTCTTTTTTCATATCATAGAATAGCAAATTAAATATTCTTTGTTCTCATATTATTTATTTAAAATATAACTTAATAACAATAAAATCAACTTATAGAGTAGGGTGCAGTTTGTGAAGGTGTGTGAAATGAAACGTTTGAAAAAAAGCATACGATTTTAATTTGCAGTCAAATGGTATCGCATAGCTTATTCAAGGGATATAAAAAAAATAACCTCGAAGGCTAATAATAATAATAATAATAAGTCATTTATTTCAGGCAAGTGTACCCATACATCATTAAAATTTAAAATTTACATAAAGTGATTAAAAATAAAGCAATAAATTAGAATTAAATACATTAAACACGGACACAGCATAAACCGACAACTACTTTTTGTTAGGCTCACGGTGCACTTTCAGCCAGTGTCGGAGCATCCGGCAGTCCAGGTGATCCGACAGGGAACAGAGAATCTCGTTATTGGACGACCGAATGCGATCTCGAAATGACGCTATGCGTGACCTTATGACGGCGAAAAAATCGGGAACGCCCGCCTCCGCAAACATACTCGACGCACTGCAATAACGTGGCAGTTTCATCAAGGTGCGAAACGCATCATTGTACTGCACTCTGATGGTACTCATGGTGCGTCTCGTGTAGTTGACCCACAACTGGCATGTATATAGGCATTGGCAGAATGCTCTAAATAATGTCAGCTTAACGGGGTCACTACATCGCGCGAACCTTCTCGCAAGCACGTTGCTTCTGACGGCCGTGGCTCGGCGTTCACGTTCAATGTCCAGATCGTCATGGAGATTCTCCGTCAAGATGTGTCCCAGGTACCTAAACTGCCGGACCCTCTCAATTGGAGAACCGTCCAAGTATACTGGGCGAACACTCTCCGGACCTTTCCCTGAGCGGAAAACCAATAGCTTTGTCTTCTGAACATTATACTTTAACCCATAGTTAGAAGCATAGCGCTCGCAGACGTTCAGGAGCTTATTTATACCGTTTATAGAAGGGCTGAGGAGGACCATATCGTCGGCATAGCTGAAATTATTCAGACATGTTCTGCCGATATGGCAGCCGACTCCAGTTCCTTTTAAGTGCCTAATAAGGTCGTTTATATACAGGCTAAAGAGGTCCGGGGAGGTTAACCCTCCTTGACGAACTCCACACTCTAACCTATATTCGTTAGAGAAGGAGTCGCCCCATCTCACCATATTCGATTGATTTTCGTACCAATATCTCAATAGGTTCACACTGTGCTTAGGTACATTTGACCCAGCAAGTTTTTCCCCCAAATCATAATTTACGAGGTCAAAAGCCCGACTGAGGTCAAGAAAACATGCGTACACTGAAGTTTCCCTACCAACGTAGTATTTGACAGTTGATTTAAGACAGTAAATCGCAGAATCTGTTGAGAGACCAGTACGAAAACCAAACTGCGCATCATCCAATATCAGGTTCTCCTTTAATGATGGGTGTAGGAGTCTTTCCAGTATTTTGCCAAGAATTGTACCTAAGGAAATAGGGCGATAGTTTTGAATACTAGAAAGGTCACCCGTATTATTTTTTGGGACTGGAACCACCACAGTTTTCATGATTTTGCTGGGCAGATAACCATGGCTTGCTTCGCTTCGCTCCCGCCATAGCCTTCTAACCTAACCTATTCAAGTCGGTTCTGCCCAGAGAGGTCTTGCTCGCTCGCTTCGCTCGCTCGCTCACTCATATTTATATCATAATATAGTATTTATCTTATAACCCAACCTTCTAAAAAATGCACTGACCAAACAATATTCGTTGAAAAATAATTATATTGTTTGATAAGTATGTGTAATGAAAAAATAAAATTACAAAATTCATTGAATTGATTTTCTGTCGAATTTGTTTCTTTCAAGTAAATAGTTAAAAAAAAAAATATACGAAGCAAAAATACAAGGACCAAATAGTATATGAAACATTTTCTGTGAAACAAAATTCTGTAATTTTTCAGTCTGTAAAACAAGGGGACACCATTACTAAATTGTGGCCTTTGTATCTTGATATTTTTAAACATATTTTCAACGTGACACCCTCAAAATCTCTTACAAAAACATCGTTGTGTTGTAACGTAATATTAGGTTTCACTATACAAATTTACCAAAATGTAGTATAAATGAAAAATAGATACCATTAATGTTATTTGTAGTCGAAGATCAAAAAGGTATTCATTGCTGGGCCTAGTGATTTCATTGTGGATACTCGCAGTCATTGGAACCCCTTTAAACAAATAATAATATTAAAAAATCATTTGAATTTGAATTTACATAGTATTTCAGTATACTAATTATTGCAAATTTTAATAGCATACATTGAATTTTTCATATATTAGTCCCATTTGGTGTCATACTTTAACTATTCTGTGCAACTTGTGCAACCGACAAGTAAGAAAATGTTATTCTAATACAATGCGACCTTTGTATCTTAATATTTTAAAATATATTTTCGACTTGACAAGCTCAAAATCTCTTACAAAAACATCTTTGTAACGTAATAATAGGTTTCACTATAAAAACTTATCAAAAATAGTAAAAATGAAAGATAGATACCATTCATATTATTTACAGTCAAAGATCAAAAATGGTTTCATTGCTGGGCCTGGTGATTTCATTGTGGATGCTCGCAGTCACTGGAACCCCTTTAAACACAGAATAATACATATCGTTTTTCAGTATACTAAATCTTGCAAAATTTCAGTACAAAGATTAAATTCACATTTTTTTTGTGCAACAGGCAGGTTAACAATGTTGTTCTAACACATTGCGATTTAACTAACACATTGCGATTTAAAAGTGTCAGCCTAGGCTTGTAACAGGGCTCCGTTGATCTTGGGGTATGGAATCCCAAAAAATAAGCAGACTTGAGTATATGGTTTTAATTTCAACTCGATACCTTCATGCGTTCCCGAGATAAAGGGTCTTGAAAGACAGAGGGACGGACGAACAGTGATCCTATAAGGGTTCCGTTTTTTTTTTGATGTACCTACGGAACCTTAGAAAAACCACATCCAAATCGGTTCACCTGTTTAGGGTCTACGGTGCCCCAGAGAGACGCACAGACAGACAGACAGACAGACAGACAGACAGACAAACACACACATACACACATAGTAATCAAACCTATTATACTTCTCTTTCCATAATTATCAATAATTATGTCAAGAATGACATTATGACGAAATAAAATTATGGGAGAGAAGAAAGCTCGAGGAGAAAGGAAGTATCATAACAGCTAATAATATGATTTCAAGTACTACTTACTTAGTCCCGCTATGAGTTTCATAGTTGCACATACTCATTTACTCATCGGTTGGGTGTAGTTAACAACCTTCGTCTTCTCTATCTGTGAAAAATAAATGAAACTATACATGAAAATGCCCGAACCAGCTTGCCACACCTGACAGCAGAATTCAACTGACTTTCACCCATTTCGACCTAAAATCATTTGACAGTTTCGTTCCATGAACCATTAAAATGAACCGGTCGCACATTAGTAAACCGCCCATAAGAATTTTTTACTTTTTTCCTTTTAATTAATTGTTTAAAAGGCTAGGTAAAACATATGTAACAGGTAGTAGGTTAAAGAATAACCCTAAGGAGCGTCGGTGGTCTAATCGGTTACTAGGGTGCTGACTCGCTTGCGATGGAAAGGTACATTCAATCCGCAGCAGTGGACATGACATGTACACATGAGTTTTTACTACCTACTAAGTACTTATATTGTACGATGCTATTCACAGTAAACCTGCAAATATGGACAGCTGAGTGTGTAAGATTTATTTATTAACTACACTATTTAATGCATAATTATTTTGAACCTTCAGAACTTAGCGTTACAACTTGTCTAGATGCTAGTATGACTATGCCACACTTGACAACACTTTTTGAAAAGTTTCCACAGCTGAAAAAGATTGAAGTGAATGGTGACACGTGTATTTCAAATGTATGTATGGCATAAAGAGTTGAGTAGTAGGCGCCAATAACTAAGAAACACACATATATGCATACCTACGTATCAAACACAGAATCAAATCAAAATAAGAATTTTGCTAGTTTATTTTGAAATACGCATCATCATCAATTCATCATCATCATCATCATCATCGTCATCATCGTCGTCGTCGTCGTCGTCGTGAAAATCGTCTTACAAGATTTGACCCAGACAGATCAACATACATACACACATTGCAGGTTAAATAAAACGTTGTAAAAATAGGTGTTTTAAACATTAAATATATAAAAAAAAATTAAAATCATTTGAATACAGCCTTTTTTTTGACGGTACTTTAATGCTGTAGTGTCGTCGGGTCTTCATAACCATACAAAAATTTCAAGCCAATCCGACGACTAAAAGTGGATGAAAATCGTCTTGCAAGATTTGACCCAGACAGATCAACATACATACACACATTGCACGTTAAAGAAGAGGTTGTAAAAATAGGTGTTTTGAGCATGAAATATATTAATTTTGGAAAAAAAAAACATTGGGTTTTTTGTACGTAGGGATTTCGAGCACTAGAAATACTGAGTTTCAAAGTATTGTTATTATATTAGGCATTTTATAAGAAAGAATAATGATTTTCGAACATCATTTGATTAAAAGTACATTAGGATGACATAAAGTAAGTACATAAGGATATCTCCGATTTTAGAAATATTGCTACGGTCCCTTAAAAAGTATGTTAGGAATGGGTTTATTATTACCTTACATTTAAAACGTACAATATAAAAAACACACAAGTTTAAGTTTTAGAGTAAGTTTTCGTTACAGTAAAAAAAAAAACTTATTTCCCCTCCATATATTTTTTTAGACCCCTAATTGAAATATATCGTATACATATATCATATGTTAAAATCCGCGCAAGGGCACAGAAATAGCCATACATACTCTCTCTCTCTTAATATGTACGCTCGTTAAACATAAACCTCCATCGGGCAGTTAGGTAAAACCTAGTCATTGTCTTACCTAAATTAGCAGTAGCATTACATGCTAGTATGTAGGCAGAAACCAAATGTCACGGATCTTGTCATGATACATGGAACGTTCACCCCAGTTTCAGCTAGTCTTTGATCATTGAAGATGGCAGCAGCAAGGTTTCCAGATCAAAATATAAGTACCTAAAAAATTTAAATCAATAAATTAGCTAAGAAACTCAAACATACTAAGGGCCTCCTGATTGAATTTGCTACTGGACCTTACTGGCATAGTTTAGTATCCTATGTCCAACTCTGGGTACTATCTCTTTACCAAATTTCACATCAGTTGGATGAAGTGTAGGACCATTACAGTGAGACAAGCAAACAAACATACTTTCCATTTATTTAGCTTTGTCATTTTTTGGCTTTTATAAAATAACATGGTTTGGCTTTCAAATAGCAGTAACTTGGAATACTATCGTCACCATTTCTGGATAAAATCAACATCTACACTAATATTAACAGGGATCGGAAATTCAGATAGATATTGGTTATTAATGAATAAATTTAAAAACTGCTTGACCAATTTCATAAATTCTTTTGCCATTATAAAGCTACAAAACCCTGAGTAACATAGGTTACGTTTTATTATTCTGTGCAGATGGAGGTGCAGGAACAGTTATCAGTTATAAAAAAGTTACTACTATACATTTTAAAATACTAGTCATTGTATTACCTAGGAAAAATTGCAGCACACACAAGCGCAGGGACCACAATATGATGATGTTGTCATTCCACATAAACCAGCTTCCCGGTGCCCCAGTTTCAGCTGGGCTTTGATCATTGTTGATGACAGCAGTATGGTTTCCAACTCAAAATAAAGTACCTAAAAAATTCAAAACAAAATATATTAACTAAGGAACTAAACCAAACCAAACCTACGAAAGGCCTCATGATAGAATTTGCTACGGGACCCACACTGACATCAGTTAAAAATACACGGTGACTCATTTAGATTGGTCAGTATGCGAAAGTGTGAAACTATAAGACATGAAGGTCTGTTCTTAGGAACCATGTCATCGATTTTAATAACAAGAAAAACTGCATTCATAGTTATACACTTAAAAAAAACAGTAGGCAGCTCGGGAAGCGAACCCGGATGTTTTGAGAAAAAAAACTAACACTTTTTCCATTTAGATATTGATTGTGTAGGTCTTAAGCAGTAAATGTTACTACGAAACATGATGTCTCAAATGAATAAAATGCATTGTTTTCATATTCTTCAATGAAACAAAATGCAATATCAAGATAGTTACCTAAACGTGTTGAATACTGTATTGAAAAGAAAGGGTGGTAATTTCGAACACTTACTAAAATTAAATAAATAATGTGAAAACAATGCATTTTATTCATTTTAGACATCATGTTTCACAGTAACATTTGCTACTACAAAATTGCGTTCAGTAAGTAGGTACCTACATAAGGTATGCATAAGACTGTTCATGCGTTCTACAAGTTAAAAGAGTGGTAAATCACTGGAATAAAATATAACAAAGAAGAAGAATACACTTACCTATTACATACACGAGCAAAAATAACTGTTTGGAATTTTGCACTGAAACGCGTGGTTTGCTGACACCATCATTAATTTATAAATTTCTCTTGCTGCTTTTTTCTAGCTCTAATTTTTACCACTTGTGGTGCACTTGGAATTTATATTAATAATATCATTGACACCATTGTATTTATAAACGGCATTAAAATAATCAAATCGAATTGAAAAAATCAATTTCTAATTTCGTAAACAAGAAGCTAACGGAAAAAACCATTGAAAGAAATGAATGAATTGACTTAGTTACAGAATAAAGCTGGCATGTAACTTATGCAATCATTAGAACCAAGAAATACATTTATAAATTCAAAAGGTTTTTATAAATGAATACTTAAATTAAATAACATTTAAACAAAAATAAACTAAGTTACTTGAGTTATGAAAGTCATTTCAATTTGTCCTATCATTCAATTGAATGGATGCTTTATGCAAACAGCTATACGGACCAAGGTAAACTGTCAAAAACTAATGTCGGAGAGTGAATGAGGCAGATTCTCACCCGTGCGATAGACGACGTCTAGTTATGCATCCGGTAAATGGATAAAAAAATTATAATCTGTGAATTCTGTCTGTCATCATCAATAAAGTTAGTGGTCTCAAATATACAAAGTTAATGTTTTCTCGTTTGTTTCCTTGATTTATTTGTAAGTGACAAAATGCTGAATAAAGTCTTGCTATCCACCGATGTTACTTTAGTTTGCGTTCAACATGCTTTATCTACAGAAAAGGAAGAAATAATGGGGTTATTGATAGGAGAGGTATGTAAATTAAACAATTAATAATATTATTTACGACGTCAAAAGCAGTCTGCATCGGTAGTCATAAATGTTGTTCTGAATCCTATGCAGGTCCACGACAACGGATCTCTGGTTTCAATTGTATCATCAGTCATCTTGCGTCGTTTGGATAAGAAACCCGATCGTGTGGAGATCTCTGAGGAGCAGTTAGTGCAAGCGACGATGAGAGCAGAAGAGCTTGCTGCGGAAGTGGGTCGCCCTCTAAGAGTAGTGGGCTGGTACCATTCTCATCCTCATATTACTGTTTGGCCGTCACATGTTGGCAAGTCATCCATTACGTATATTTTTATTTGGGTGTGTTTACTGTGTTTTAAGAAATGGGATAAATCAAATGTTAAGGTTTTCTGTTTGCTTTATGCTTATGCGAGTAGGGTTGCCAGCATTAGCCGGACATATGGGCCTTTTTACTGTCATGTTTGGCCAAATACAGCCATATATACAGCCTGGCCTTTCCAGTTTCTGGTCAACCCCGCCCCACCAAGATGTCGAGCATGACTTGCCGTCTTTCAGGAAACGCAAGCGGATGTGGCTCATAATACAATCCCACTAATACTATAAATATGAAAGTTTGTGTGTGTGTGTTAGTTTGTTACTTCCTCACGCTTCAATGGCTGGATGGATTTGGATGAAATTTAGAATGAAGATAGCTTATACCCTGGGTTAACACATAGGCTACTTTTCATTCTGGAAAAACATTGGAAATAAATCTATGCAGACTAAGTTGCGGGCAGAAGCTAGTAAATTATAAGTCTCAAATGACTCCCAATGAATAATAGTAATAAATACACAGTTAAACCTTTTTTTCAGTGTGTCAAGCTTATAGGGCAAAATGTCCTGCTAATTATGGATGACCCTACATGCAAGGTTATTCCTCAGGGATTTTTTAGCAAGTGTGAGATTCCACCAACTGCTTCTACTAAATTTGTTTGCCTCATGTTTGACACTATAAGGCATGGTCTTGCTTGAATATGTTAAACTGTAGTAATAATAAAGTCTCCTCTTCAGGCCCACCATACAATGAAATTTGTCAATAAAATATGAGCCTATTGTGAATATCATAGTCCATTTTTTGTATGCAGGGCTTTACGAGGGTATAGCTAATTCTAAACATTTGATACAAATTGAATAATCATTTAATTTTTTTACTTTTCTGTTTGCAGATCTAGCAACACAGTCAATGTATCAAAGAATGGATGCCAGTTTTGTTGGGATAATATTTGCTGCCTTCCTTACTGACCAAAGCACAAAAGCTCCATCAGTCAGTAACTTACAAATTCATTTTAAAGGTATATAATGTTACTGGTTTTTATGTGTTCTTTGTTTTTTTTTTTATAGATACAAATTACATGTTTCCAATCTGTTAACGAGGGTGCTACTCAAAGTAGAAGGGAAATTGAGATGGAGGTAGTTAACAATAATGATTCTCTCATGACTAATAATTTCGAGGTAAGGATCATGTTTTTTAACTTTTTCATTAGTAGTAAGTATCTCATTTGAGGAATTCCTTAGCATTCTTCACATCAACAGTCAAAAGAATTTTCATATAATTGTTTTCAACTATTAAATATCTTATACCAATATACACATAAATGTGAATTTGCATTTATCTGTTACAGTGTTGTTCAAAAAAATCTCTTACAGTCTGGCCCCATCAATTAATTATGCCATATTTTTAACAAATTAAACTTATAAAATTGAATCTTTCAACATTCAAATAGTCATTGTTTTATTTTGTGGCATTTGTAGCCAATCCTAAATAATCTACATCAGAGGTTCCTAAATTTCATTGAACTGTAACCTACCTAACAAGGGCTATTCCCAGTTGTCTACACTGTGGACATTGGGTTGTGGACAACGGCGAATAGCCCGTAGCATTCTTGTTAGTTAAATTAAGCGGTAGGAGCATTGGTTGATATAAAACACACCTTTGAATAAGCCCATAAAGTTGAAACTCTCACTGCTGTTTTGCCGTCATTGATGTGAGCGTGTGTGTCAACTTCTGTATTTGACATTGCATTCAAAAGGAAAAAAGTCGTCAATCTAGAATAAGCGGTACCTTGTCACTGTTTGGTTACATGAATCAATCCAAAGGAGACTGATGAAATTTGTCCGCCATTTTTACTCGCCTTATTTTGTAAATAATAAAAATAATTCACAATTTGTAGATACTAACACAACTACCAGCAATTCTTAAGGAAGAAGAGGATGAGGCCTACACCAATGAAGTAGGCCATAGTGAGACGGACGATATTATAATCAAGCAACATAATGCTGCTGTAAGAACTATAGCTATAGGACATATTGTTGAAAAGGTAAGTCAGACACTTCGAATCAAGTTAGGTCTATTTATAGAAAATTATCACACGTAAATATGTAAGTACAGTTTCAGAATAGCATGTTTTTTTATTGTTACAGATGTCACGTCCGATGTTAGAGGCACTGGTTGCTCGTAATGCACTGAATGGGGTAAGATTAAAAGCACTTAAAAAACAGCACCAGGAACTGATGTCTCGATTGGAAAATATGTCATGCAATGTTTGAATTTGAAGTCAAAAGGAACATAAGACATAACCGTTAATACTGTAACATAAATAATAAAACATTAAAAACATTTAAATACAATAAGTAATAAGTCACTGTGGTCTTTGATATTGTGATAGTTTACTGCCGTGTAATGCTAATAAAGGGCAAGTTACTCAATATTTCCTCTAAATCCTTACTAGTTACGCGGTATTTCACTATCACCGACGTTATCTCCTTAAGTTAAATCATTTTTATCAATGATTTCAAAGCCGTCTGAAGAGTCTACACTAGATACGCGTTTCCTTTTGTTGTCATCTGAAGAATTATACACCATGCCCGAAACAGCTCCTGCCAGATTGAACAATGCATTGTATGCTGCTCCGCTCCAAGAGTCCGGAGGTTGGACTTCCTCTAGTGTTGACTGGAGTTGCTTCTGTTGAACTGTGTACGAGATATTATGACTTACACAAAAAAAAAATTGGTCTTTTCTCACAGATCAAGCAATATATCTTACCTAAAGGCATATATTCATCTTCACTGGAATCTGTTATTTCCACTTCCTTTTCGAACACCTGCATTTTTTCCATAGACATGTTGGTCACAAGAGAGCTACTGTGGTCGGAGCTGTCGCTGTCCTCTGTAGGAATATCCTCGGGTTTAAAATAATCTGCAGGACAGAAAGTTTAAACATGTGATAATCATGAATCTTGTTACTTAATGTGAGAAATTTTTATATGATGTTTGGTTGATGGATCTGGCTACTTTTGACCTTATCCACGTGAGAAGTTAAACCCATGACTGGACTCGCGCAATGTCTACGGCGCATGCTATTATTGTTTAATCTAGATTACGCACCAGGGCCCAGGGGTAGAAGGCGGATTTCATTGATGCGACACTCGACATTATTTCGTTCAACCACGTCCACAATGCGTGTGCTGAACCAAATATGACCGCTATGTATAAATAAAATAATAGTACATTACTACAGAGACCTGAAAAAAGGGTTTCGGGCAGTTGTTCTGTCCGATTCCCAAAACACCCGTTCCCATCACTACCATTTTCTTAATAATCAGTTTCCCGCTGTAAGAGTTTCCCAAAATGTGCTTTTCCTAAAAGATACGTTTGGCTTGATATTCGTTTCCCAAAAATACCTAATCTCAAAATTACCGTTCCTATCACTACCGATTCTTAAATAATCCGTTTCCCAAAACACCCGTTCCCATTTCTGTGACCCAAGCACAAAAGTGTAACGTAATTAAATGAATGACATTTAAAGAAACAAAAATTAGAGACTTAATTAAAAGCTAAGGCCCACTTGCGTGGACCAGAGTTAGCGTCTTAACCCGAGGTTAGGCGGCAAACCACGTACAAAAGTAGACGCTTAACTTTTTTTTTCTTTTTTTTATGGCATAGAGATGGCAAACGAGCACACAGGCCACCTGATGGTAAGCGGAAACTGTGACCCATAGACATTCGCATTCACAAGACTGCAGAGCAATCCTAAGACTGCAAATGCGTTGCCAACCCTGAGGACTAAGATGGAATGCCTCTAAGCTAGTCATTTCACCGGCTGTCTTATCCCCAAACCGGAACACAACAATGCGAACACTGCTGTTTGGCGGTAGGTTAATGGATAAGACGGTGGTAGCGATCCGGACGGACCGTGCACAAGGTCCTACCACCCGCTAACTAACTAACTAACTAACTCTGGGTTAAGGGCTAACTCTGGTCCGCGCAAGTCCGCCTTATACGAGTAGTACTCGTATGCAGTTTAAAGCTGATTTTAGTGTCACGCGGACAGTCAGTACGGATCGCTCCGCACAGACCGATCTAATACAGATAATGACGGTCGTCCGCGCGGACCCGTCCGCATTTCTCTAAAACGCTCCCTTAGCTTAATGCAGATCGATCGATCCGTAGTGACGGTCGGCGTGACAGTAAAACCAGCCTTTAGATACTACCAGTAACTCCTTATTTTTAGCGTGGTTTCTTTTGCTGTGAATGCTCACAAATGGCAAAAAGATAAATCAGGATTTCCTTACGGATGTCGTATGAAACAGGTTGGGACCGGTTTTGGGCATGCGGGTGTTATGAGAAACGGATCTTTTCGCATACAGATGCTATGAGAAGGGTGTTATGACATACTGATGCGGTGAGAAACGGTTCATTTGGCCTACGGTCATTTAAAGAAACTGTTATTTTGGAACGGGTGTTTTGGGAAACGGTTAACGGACAGAACGGTCCGAAAATGTCCGAAATCGAAAAAAGGCCGTTGTGTACGAGTACGAGTTAGTGCGACCTGAGTCAAGGCCGCGCTATATACGACTCCAGCAACCGGCCTACCGCTCTTCCCGGCCGAGACTAGAATAGTGCTTCTCCAACAATGCCACAAAATATAACAAAGTTGTTGGTTTATTATTTAAGCACTGTACCAAAATTACCTTCGAAAACAAAACATAGCCGCCGTCGCAGTGACATCCCTCATAATGTCACTTAAATTGAAAATAAACTACAACATCGTATAACACTGAAATATACCACTAAATAAAACCACAAAAATTAAAATCTAATATGAATAAATGTTAACTATAACTCGTAAGGTGACAAAGGATTATTGTGCAAAAAGTAGAGACTGCAACAAAAGCCTACCTCAACACTTTTTAACAGACATTTTTACTGCCAATCTACCAATTAACACTGCAAGTATGAATTCCAATACATTCCTAATTCCTATGCCTGGGTGAGTTTAGTTACACGCAAATATCATAGCAGTATGATTTATATCAATATTCAATTAACTTAGTTCTAAAATTACTAAACTATCAAATTGTTTCATTTCAAGATGACTTTTCATAATGAACTCTCAAAACGTTAAAAGCCAAAAATCGTTTAAAATATTCCTTCAAATACTGATTAGTTTTTGATACCTATTAATTTACATTTGTTACTCTCTTACAGTCCCTTAGTACACATTATTACGTCCTTTCAGATATTATAATAGTATAAAGGGTACACGGAACGCACATGTCTAGTCACCTTAGTATCTTTTTGGGATACTTATAGCAATTTGAAAGTAAAGGAACCATGCGATTTCTTACTTAAATCTCGTCTAGACGTGTTTTTAAATCTGAAAATATAATTTATTTTAAGATAAAGACTTAGAACTATACATTTTTAAATTAAAAGGTGATTCATAAAAAGAATTAGGTTTTTTTTAGCATTAGAAATTCGGAAAACAAAGCAGCAGGTGAAATTAAAGATTCTAGGACAAATGCCCAATTGTAATATTGTTACGGGGGGAGGGCATTTTTTCACACAACTTTTTTGTTCATAGGTAATCAAATCATACTAATCATTTTGTTTTCATAAAATTGTTATTCATCATTTTTATTGTCTCTGGAACCGTAAACCGTAAAGGTGTAGATAATGCTAGGTTTTTTAGGTTTGATTTTATAAAAATCCTAAAAAAGTAAAAAATAGGTGCGTTATGAATTCCGATGATGAGTAAAAATAATTGTGAGAGTTAATATAGACCCTGTTACGGGACACGATCTCTATATAGCCTGAAAAAAGTATTAGTGGCAACCCCAATAGAGGTTTCTTTAAAATGTTCTGTTTTTTTTGTGACATCTGCTTCCTTGAGTTTTTTATCAAGCAATAATACTAATAAAGATTAATTATGCGATAATAATGCGTTAAATGTAAAAGCAAACCACACATTTTCCAGTTTTCTATTCCGTCATACTACAGTAAAACATTCCTTATAAAAAACCTTATATTTACTTGTTGAAAGGTCTTTCTAATGCTTAAAAAAAAAGGTATAGACGTTCATCGACGGACGTTCTCTCCATGTACCCATAATATACTATGCGCGCAGCCTAGCACGAGCACAAAGTATGTGCGGCTAGACACACCCTTTCCTTTTTCCAGCTTTATTGACAAAAATCATCATAGTTCAACTAATTTTTCACGATATTCTTCCTCAAGAATCAATAACTATTATTAAGTTCTAATTATTTATTTGTGTGCATTAGTGATTTTGAATTATAGGTATTATCATAATTTAACAATTTTACATACATACATTAAATCACGCCTGTTTCCCAGAGGGGTAGAGAATTTTTTTTCGCTTCTTCCACATTCATACATCGAGTCATGCACGCAAGTCGGTTTCGGGTACTTAATATTCGGCCCTTTTCCAGTACGCCTAGGGCGGCCCCTTCCGACCCGTCCATTCACTTTCGATCTGTACATCTCTTTCGTCAATCTTCTTTCATCCATCCTTCTAAATCACCGAACCAACAAAGCATACCCTTTTCAATCTTAGTACTACATCTTCTTTTATTCCACATTTCTCTCTGACTCTTTCATTCCTTACTCTATCAATCAGTTTCACACCACACAAACTACGCAAAGAGCGTTTAAACTTCAGACATTTCGGTTTGTAGGTGTTTTAAGTGTTTTGTGACTGAGCTGAATCACTACATAGTATAAAACAAAGTCGCTTCCCGCTGTCTGTCCCTATGTAGGCTTAGATCTTTAAAACTACGCAACGGATTTTGATGCGGTTTTTTTTAGTAGATAGAGTAATTCAAGAGGAAGGTTTTTATGTATAATAAATTTTGTTTTATGTACGTGTGTTATAGAAAACTCAAATAAATCGAAGCGAAGCGAGGGCGGGTCGCTAGTAAAATATAAGTGATAAAATATAACTTCTTGTTACTGTAGCTTTTGGATATGTCATCTTAAAATTAATGTTTTCAGATTATAACGTAATTAAGGATTATTATGCCTCGGTTTTGTTATAAAATACAATTGAGTGCTTTTTAAAATAGTGGCTTACTCTGTGTCTGTGATTGTATCAACTGATATGCACAAACTTAGTAATATCGAGACAGGAATATTTGGGGCAAAATTAAATGACAGCTAGGGTTTGCCTATACCGATAAAATGAAGTGATGATGATGAGCGAAGGTTAAAAAAACCTTTTAAAATAAAGAATAACCAGAATTATGTTGCTATTTTGTTTCATTGCATACTTTAAAAAAAATATACTTTAACATACAAATCTTGGAGCGATCACTAGTATATGGGAAAAGCATCGATTATTGAGTTTATCATTATAGGCAATCCCTAGCTGTCATTTCATTTTACCCCGATTATTCCTATGTCTGGTAATATCCATATTCTTTTAGCCAGGTAAGTTAATCCTTGGATTTAAACTAGGGTAAAAAAAATATAATTACCAAGACTTTGCCTATCATCAACAACATGCTTTATCTCAGGCTCAATAGATAGTATCTTGAAGTCCACATCAGATATTTCAGGAATGAGACCATCAAATTCACCATCAGATTCTGCAATATAATACATGAAAAGTACAGAAATGGTTTAAACAATAGAAAAACAAGTTTACAGTGTATTTAGCTTAACTTCTTTTAGAACAAAAGAAACGTCTTATATTACTTACCAGCATTTTGATGTATTTTATGGACAACCTTAATGATTGACTTAGAAATCTTATAACATAAACAAATTCCCATTAGTATTATGTACATTAACTCATATCCGCTTATGTATTTCCCAAGGAGGAAAATGATTCCTAATATAATATTCACCATCAAAAATGCCTGAAACACAAATTGGATTAAAGCAAACCAAAATTTATTGAACATTAAGAAGTTAAGATTATGTAGATTCATTATCTGATGGATACCTTCGCATGATTTGTTTCCCGTAAACATGTGAATTCACACCACTTCAACTTCAACCATTCTTTCAAGTGCACTGCAGCTGAACTCAGGTTAGTACCACGGTTGGTGGCAAGTTTTTTTAAACAAACTGTTCTGTGTTTATACTTCAGCCAAGTTTCAAAGGCATCCATTGCAACAATTGCAATTAATAAACAAATAACAAATTCTACAAAGTTTACATTAAAATGAAGACATACACTGAAAAGGAAAAACATACTTCATTCAAGCTAAATAATCAGTTTGTGTGTGTGGAGGGTTCTATGATACCATTATATTGTGACTTCATTGGGTAGGAAATTTACATGCTATAACAAGACTACCTACATATACTATCGACTCATTATATAATGTAAACTATTATACCAAATTTAACTGATCTGACAGACTTTATCTTGTCCAATTATTTCGGGAATGTTAAAAAAATATGGCTTCAAAACCTTAATTGGAATATAAAAAACATTTAATTAAAAATATGCTGGTGAAGTCACAGGTTGTTAATACATTATATATCTTTTTTTTAATAATATATCGTACCTTCGGTAAAACAAGGGCACAATGTACTATGGCAATTGAGCCCTTGTCGTACCGAAGGTGCGATATGTAAAACCACGTTTCTAATCCATAGGCACGATTATGCTTGATAATGAGTGAGTACAATACCTAATCTAAATGCGTAAATAATTGTACATAGGTAGTCAGTATAAACCCGACTGGATCACTAGCAAAACTTTAGCAACTGGTTTATTATACTCACAAAAAAATTATATTCATGATCAAAATAAAAATGAGAGATGACCACATTTTCTTCCAAAACAAAACATCTTCAAGAATTCCAACAAAAACTGCTAATAAAAGTGACGGTTGCCACTTGTTCTCTTCTGCACTTTTCCTTAAAGGTCTCCATTTAAAAACGTTTTTTATGAATGAGAACATAAGTTACTATAGCAAATTTAATATTTCAGCAAAAGTTTTTTCGAAAAACTATTTTGATCTGAAATTATTATGTCAGTCATGTCAACATGTCATGCTAACCATTGTTTGTTTTTTGCAAGTCACCACAGATAACTTATCCAATTTAATTGTCAACTCTCCCATGCGGCGATTGTAATGTAAGGGAAATTCATTGTACATTAATGTCCGTTTTGCTATATTCAAACAGCGGATCCATACTATACTATACTATACCATAATATCACAAATGCGAAAGTGTGTCTGTCTGTCTGTCTGTCTATTATCTCTTCACGTTTAAACCGCTGAACTGATTTAGGTGAAATTTGGTGCAAAGATAGTTTGAATCCTGGGAAAGGACATAGGATAGTTTTTTTTACCGAAATTCACCCCTAAGGGAGTGAAATAGAGGGTGAAAATTTGTATGGAGCTACGATATAAACGAGTTCCACGCGGACGGAGTCGCGGACAGAAGTTAGTAGAAGATAAAACTTACTTCAGATTAATATTTGACACATTTCAAAGTTACGTTTGCTCCATACCTTTCTCTCGATCTTGTTTCGAATGACGAGTGACAGATATGGAACTAACGTAACTTCGAACTTCGATTTTCAAATTAGGGTTTCTGGGGTCTGACGAAAAGGAAAATGATATCCATAGTGCTGGTAGGTACTGGTGGACCAATCGCGTGGGCGTTTATCGAACGTGTCGGATATATCACGATTGTCGAACGATTTGTTACACAAATTTCTTGTATTTTCCGATAATCGATGAAAAAAGAAGAAGGCGGTAGCGTAATGCCACTAATGCTATACTTCTCCGGCGTGGCCTACAGCTTACAACCCGCCATGCCGAGGAATATACCTAAAAAAAAAAACGATTCAACCCTTTGTAGTTTGAAGCTTTATAAAACAGACAACTGGTTTTAGGGTGTGTCTAATGCTCTACTGTTTTTCCCAAAACATGTAGGTACTGGATTTTAGAACTTGGCTTGTGTAATTAAAAAAAATATATATACAAAAGGTTCTTGAAGCGTGTCAGTCACAATTTCTGAACGAAACGGAATGAGCGAAGTAAGTATTTGTATCTGTGACAGCATGATGGATACTTTGCATGATAGTGCGTACAGCCAGCACCATCGCGCCTGAGGGTCGTGCGCTGCAGTGCTGTCCTTCTAAGATGGATAGTGCAAAGAAGGCTTTAGCCATACAGCATACCCTTACAATCTCTGACATTGAGTTGAATTGAATGACGTGAGGCATATCTACCCTGGGCTGATCTGTGGTTTGGATAATTGTGAAGTTTTTTTGTGTTTATTTGTTATGATCTTCAGTCCGTAACCAAATAAATGTGTTTTTACCTTAATGTATTTGTCAATAGTATAAGTTATATATTTACTACATAATGTCTAATAATATATATGAGAAAAGTTCAAACAGTGAAGGATCTCGTCCTTATAAATGTTGTGATTATTCGAATAAAATATCATTAAATTTAAGTTGTTTTCAAAGAGATGGAAGATTCTGTGACATAGATTTAATATCCGGAAAGACCAAAGTGAAGGTACGGCCTATTACGATGTATTGTATAATACTATTATTCAAAGCTTACTATAAATAGTATATGTATTATTTAATTACAGTTTAACTATAATAAAAAAAACTAAAGTTGCACAGCAGTCCGCTCACTAGCTTGCCCTTTTGTTACAACGGCATCCTCCAGCTTTCTCTATTTGTCTATACAGGACTATTTTGGGGCATATAGGGCCAGCGACTTTCCTGAGGTTGACTGGCCATCTCTATGCTGTCTACCGCTTATCCTCTTTGTTTTGTAGTGTGATGTCCATTCTGTTACAGTCTCAGTTCACTTTGATCTCCTGTTATAAACGGGTGAACCAATTACTGTTTACCAGAAGCAGAAAACTAGGTAACTTCTTTAGAACCACACAATACATGTCATTAATATCTAAGTAGTTCTGTCCCCTTTGTGTGCAAGGTGCAGTAAAACACATTTTACACCTAATACATTTAATGAAAGAATGTGACCAGAATAAAAGTCTCAGGGATTATTTATACTTGAGTCACTTGAACCTACAAAATGGTGCACTGATTGCACTGCTTTATTGCCAGAGATTCTGAGGGAGTGCCCCATTATTTTTTTTATGTAGCGTGTCACCATAGTCACATATGTACTAAAGCTACCATGAAATATTTGATTTAAAAGAAATATGTCTAGGAATCATAAATATCTTTACATTCTTTTGATATATATTGTTGCAATACATTTAATACAATGTTGTTTTGTAATGTATTGCAACACCATACATTACAAAATATCAAAATAAATGTAGGGATATTTTAACAAAATAAATGTAGAGGTATAATGTTGTGATCTTTAACGGTGACTAATAGGTACAGTTGACTACAACGAGATGAATTAACTTCTGAACCTTATAACAATGCAATAAGGTGAGAAAGATGATACAGCTCTTTGTATTTGACTGTACAAGTTCAATGATCTCCTCAATATTGCTCCCCATTATTATAATAATATGTTGTCTTTAAATAATATTGTGTTATCTTTTTGTAGGCTCATCGAGTGGTCCTTGCAGCCAGCTGTGCTTATTTTGATGCAATGTTCAATGTGGGCTTAGAAGAGAGTCAGAAAAGACATGTGGCTCTACCCAGTGTGCCTCCAGAAATTCTTCCAATTATAATTGACTTTATTTACACAGGTACACTAACTTTGACACCATCATCATAACCATAAGAATACAATTATTTATTATATGATATATTGAATGCAGACACAGACAGTCAAAATCAAGAGTAACTGTATATTTTAGTGCCTTGTCACAGTAACATAATATGTTAAAGTGAGACTGGTTAGAATTGGGTGAAGTAACTGCAACAAGGTACTTAATTGAACAGCTATTTTTGAGTTAGACTATAGCGGCAACCATTTTTTAATAGGGGCCAGAAAAACGTAAGAAATACATTTCATTCATTGTTATTTTTTCCCTGTTACCATGTATACGGTGGTTAGAAACTAAACTACTTCGGTTATTCTAATAGTCTTATTTACGAATCGCTTTTTACTCCTGTTGAAGTCGATGTTTAAAGGGACGGGTGTGCTGGTTCGCACCCCTCAGCGGGCCGGAACTGGCTCGCGGCCCGCAAATTGCCAACCCCTGAACTATACTGAAATTTTAAATAAGGTGTAAAGAAAGGAATTTCACACCTGCAAATAATTTAAATATTTGAACTTCTATTATTATAAACCTAATTGCATGAACAACCTAATTACGGTTTCTTTTTGTTTATGTGATGCTTGATCTCTTACCCGGGTGTCCCTTGTTTTGTCAACAAACTTTTTGTCTAATTTCATTTCATCGAAAAACCGTTTCAATTAAAATTTAGTTCACAAATTATTGTCTGGTGTAATTTTATTTAATGAGCAGATTCATTCCAATTTTTATTATTTCATAGAATAACTGTTCAGGGAATGTTATTTGGCAAATTTTTAAATGGCAGAACAACCAAACAACGAATTTCATTTGTTCAACGTTTCATTACATTTGTTTTTAAATAATCGAATACACATAGCGCCACAACTAGAACATAGGTATACTAGGTCTCATCTAATCTATATAGGTTAGGTTGGGTTAGAATTGTGACAAGGCGCGAAGCGCTACAACTACGCGGAATAGGACCTCCGCGAAGCGAGCTTTGTCGGCTTCGTCTCACGGTCTATTGAAATGATATTACGTGAAGTAATTTTTATGTTTTTAAAAAAATATTGAAACAATAAATCACGAAACGTTATCCATGACATAATTCAACTATTTAATGAATCATTCGACAATACACGATTTAAAATTACATGCAATGACCATTCCTCGAACTGAATTCTCGACCTAATGAAAATAAGGTCAGGTGGGGTAAGGGGAACATACTTTATTCTTCTTATCTTGTTTTGAGTTCTATACTACAAAGTATAAGGTTCTTAATTGTTTCTCTTAAGACAAAACATACTTATTTTCGTTAGCTATCCAGGACAAAATACTTTTTATGCTAGTTCTAATGCATATCGCCAGAAAATGATTATTCGTTAGACTAGTTCTATCGTTTCCCTTTCCCTATTTCTGGGGTAAGGGAAACAGTCTCAATAAATCTAAAAGTAATAATACTAGTTTGGATTATAACTACGCAAAACATTTTAAAAACACCTTTATTGAAATGCGTACTTGATGCGTAACGAAATACTGTTGCAAATAGAAGATATTTATCACAATCGGTATTTGGGGTAAGGGGAACATACGAGTTTCGAACAGAGGTAGTCAACTAAAAACAAAGGAAGTAAAAAGGAAGTCCAATGTTTTTATTGTACCTATTGTTTATTAATCGTTAAAATAAAGTAGCCTCACGCTTATCAATAATTACTAAGAATAATATTAATAGGAATAACTTTTATTTGGCATTACAAAGTTTTACATACTCAATTAAGACAAATTAAACTTAAAAAAAAAATAAAAATATACGGTCGAATTAAGAAACCTCCTCCTTTTGGTATGACGCATTATTGGTTGTTCTCACATAGTTTCTCGGCATTTTTCTGTAAAAAATATTGTAGTCTGTAAATATTTTTTTCTAAACGGATAAAAACAAGATGTTCATATCGCCAACCGTTATTTGACATCATACAAAATAACATAATAAAAGTATGTAATAACATATAATAATAGTCAATAGATAACCAATCATTATAATAGAATAGTTCAATACCTAACAATTTTTTTCCCATAACTTGGTAGGTACCTTACCAAATTAATAACCTATTTTGCCATTTAGGTTAGGGTATAATTTGTATGGAGAGGACAGCTGTTACGGTGCCCAAGCAATGTGTAAAATATCATAACATTTATGGTTAGTTACCGATTCAAGAGACTGTAGCACTGTATTTCTACTTTTTATAAAATTTGCCTTGCCTTCAAAATGTTTGTTACTTCTGACATCGGGAAAGAGAAACATATGTCCCCCTTAACCCGGCCATGATAGTTTCCCTTACCCCACTTATGCATTTGTAGGTTATGTTACAAATCACATCAAAATTTAACATTTACAGCCTATTCAGCAAAAATTTATATGCATACAAACAAAATATATCTATAAAACAATACTTACTGACATTTGCAGACTTGTTACCAGACTTTTTAACACATAAATCGGTATCCAAATCGAACACGTCGAACTCGTGGTTTCGTTGTTTGCCAACTAAAGTATTGTTTTTGTCACACTCACACGTTCAATCATCATAACTCAATCTGTGTTTTTTTTTTGGAACTAATTCTCAGTTACTGCTTTATCGATCGAGTAATCACAACGCTGCGGTGTACAGTTATTGATATATCAACTAGTGTTTCCCTTTCCCAGTAGTTCCCCTTACCCCACCTGACCTTACATGAAATGTTGACTTTGAAGTGAAATTCGACGAAATAAGTTTCGACAATTTGATGATAAACCCTCTTACTCTTTTTTGTGAGTTTATACTCACAAAAAAAACCATTTCAGTTAAAGTATTTTTGGTATTGCATACCTACAAATTAGTAGTAGCTATTTAGTGGACACAAATTTATGCCGCATTACGGTCTCCATTGGCAACAGTAGAATAAGTATAATTGTGAACTTGCCTATCCTCGTGCCTACATCCTTCCTTTGGAAGTAATCTTGGAGTTTCAAATATATTCCATAAATCTATACTAATATACTATTCTATACTAATATTATAAAGCTGAAGAGTTTGTTTGTTTGCTTGAACGCGCTAATCTCAGGAACTACTGGTCCGATTTGAAAAATTATTTGTGTTAGATAGCCCATTTATCGAGGAAGGCAATAGGCTATATACGATACTCACATAAACCGAAGCGAAGCGAGGGCGGGTTGGGATGGAAATCAAATCATAACAGACCCCTTCAACATGCAGGTGAAGTAGTTATAGATAAGACTACTGTGCAGCACTTGCTGGTAGCGGCCGATATGCTTCAGCTCAGGGAGCTGGTCACCGGATGTGGGGAATTTCTGAGGAGAGAGCTTCACCCTTCAAATGCATTAGGAATCTTCAGGCAAGAGTTTAGAGTGTTAAGTAGTTTTGAATATGATAAATTGCTAATCTTACTTTCGTAGGCCGTAGAGACTCACGACGAGAACCCCCGAGAACAACCGAGAATCGTGAATGTGATATGTTTCTCGCCTTCTTGTTCTCGGGTTCGTGTGTTCTCGGTTTGCTACCGGTTTTTTGCCAGTTTCAAAGGGAACGAGAACGCAAGTGAGAAAGGTCGCGTGAGTGTAGATACCTTCTCGTTTCTCTGGTGGTCTCAGCGAGAAGTCTCGCGTGTGTCTGTAGGGCCTATCGTGTAGTGCATTTTATTATGTAATTACATGTTTTTTTAATTGTATGAAATAATACAATGGTTTTTAGGGTTCCGTAGCCGAATGGCAAAAAACGGAACCCTTATGGATTCGTCATGTCTGTCCGTCCGTCCGTCCGTCCGTCTGTCCGTCCGTATGTCACAGCCACTTTTTTCCGTAACTATAAGAGCTATACTGTGGAAACGTTGTAAGTAGATGTATTCGGTGAACCGCTTTAAGATTTTCATACAAAAATAAAAAAAAACAATACATTTTTGGGGTTCCCCATACTTAGAACTGAAACAAATTTTTTTATTTTTGATCAAACCCATACGTGTGGGGTCGTATCTATGGATAGGTTTTCAAAAATGATATTGAGGTTTCTAATATAATTTTTTTCTAAACTGAATAATTTGCGCGAGAGACGCTTCCAAAGTGGAAAAATGTGTGTCCCCCCCCCGTAACTTCTAAAATAAGGGAATGATAAATGTAAAAATAATATATGATGTACATTACCATGCAAACTTCCACCGAAAATTGGTTTGAACGAGATCTAATAATTAGTTTTTTTTTAATACGTTATAAATCGTAAACCGCATTTTACCTTTCATTCAATCCACTCCAATATAATAAAGAATAAAGAAATACATTTATTTAGATGTATAGTGGTACGGAACCCTACATGCGCGAGTCCGACTCGCACTTGGCCGCTTTTTTACAGGGAACAATACATTTATATTTGATGATCTCAATGTAATTTCGTATTTTTTGACATGCAATGCAATTTAAATTGTAATATTAGGTACATTGATTTATAAATAAACTAATCTCGAAATATTTAATTACGTATTTCAAAATTCCGATTCTGAAAACTCCGAATCATCGCTTTTCTGAGTTTCAGGAACGATCAAAATCACGAATGTTTAGTTTACACAATTTTATATGGAAATGTATGTCCAAATTAATAAATAATTACGACCTATACTGATTCGTATGCTTACTCATCCTCATCACTTCCAACAATAAAACTAAAAATATTAGACAGTAATATGAATGGGTATGATTGTGTTGATTCCAGATTTGCAGAAGCTCATAACTGCATGGAGCTTGCACAGGAAGCGTTAGAACATGCTCAAGCAAATTGGAATTTAGTAGCCACTGGAGACGAGCTACTGGATTTGCCATTGCCGCAGTTAGTCACTCTTTTATCATCTGAACAACTAAAAGTTGAAAGTGAGGCTCAGGTGACTAGAAATTATCATATTTTTTGATTGATCGAGAGATTGAAGATCCAACATGTGCTTACTGGACATAATTAGCATGTAGTTTGCTAAAACCCTGTATAAAGTGTGTAACAATTAGAGTGATCTTATTAAATATTGCAGGTGTTGTATCCAGCCCTGCGATGGCTAGAACACGACCCGGCATGTCGAAGGCGTCATTGTTTTGAAGTTCTCAGTCACATCCGTCTCCCGCTTATAGCTCCTCAGGTCCTTAACCAGGCCATAGGGAATGTGCAAGACCCGTCAATAGCCGTGGCTTTAAAGACTGTTAGAATGGATATGGTGAGTTTTTTTAGAATCAAATCATTACCCTTTTGCCACCTTACCTAAAATATTCTACTTGGGTTACTAAAGAGTAAAATATTGTTATTATACACGCTTGGTGATTTTAAAGTGGTTTTGCGTATTAAGCCAAATCACAACAAAATCAAATTGTTCATTGTTAGAACAGTGATGGTTTGTAGTTACATCGGGATTATGTCACTTACAGGTACCCGTTGCAGAATTAACAGATAATTGCTTGCTTGTGACAGTATGTTTTTTTATATTATTTATTTATTTATTATAACAAACACAAAGTTTACATGTTATGCATTGTTCCATAAAACTGTTTGCACAGTTTGACTGCGGAATCTTCGGTCCTGCTTGTTGATCATTAGTATCATTACACATTATCATAAAACCGGTACTTAATTAGATATACACTAATGTATATGATTTTACTCATGCTCACCCATAATTATATAATTAAAGGTGAGCATCGCATTCACAATGAACTAGGAGATGCCTATGTAACCTAGCCTTAAATCGACGTTTGTTGGTTTCCAGAACAATATCGGCTGGTAATCTGTTCAGGAGATAAGGTAGACGTTTTTTAAGTGTTCCGTTCCGTGGTCATGTGTTTTGAACACCTTACACATTTCTATACATTGAAATTCCCTATTATTTTTTATAAACGCTTTACGTGCAGGAGTATTAAGAACGAACACACTCTTGAGAATTCTTAAGAACGGTCATTCTCTAGTAGGGATGACCTACTCGTGCTCGAGAGCTGTACGGTCGGCCAAGAAAGTGGTGTACCAGTTTTGACTAAAGTTTCTGTGAGATCTAATTATCGCTAAGGTTGACACTTGTCACTGTAATTGCAAGGGAAAATCGAACTTGTTGTATCATGACGTGCAAATGGAATTCAACCGTATGGTGGTAGACCACATTTTTGGCCAACTGTACATCTGTACCGCCTGCCGACGGGTTGGTAATATGATCGGGTGACTTGTTCGTCAGAAAAGCGGTCGCGGCGCGCTGGTGGCGCTGGCGGCGGAGCCCCGCGCGCGCGCGCGCCGCGTGCTGCTGCTGGCGGGCGGCTCCTGCC
>OZ014444.1:8912430-8974178 GCA_963966035.1 Acleris laterana | reverse complement strand
CGCGCGCCGAGGCCGGCGCCGCGCTGCTCTGACGAACACCGCGCCCGACACCCGAGAGTCCCGAGACCGTTCCGAACGTTCTAACACTACCGGTCTACGCCTTCAGCCGCCATTGCAATTATTTCGAGGTCACAGCCGAAGAGGCTGCCTCTTTTGTTCTTAACCTACGAAGACGCGGTTTATTTCTTAAGGGGTAGCTAGACAAAAAATCAGTTTGACGTGGTGAATGATGGAACTATACAACTGACTATTATTTTCAAGCCTCTCACACTCTTCTTTGCCGACTTGTGAGTGAGTATTTTTACGCATCTGTCGTTTGTGTCGCTTCGGGTGTTTGGTTCTTACAACTATACGCATTAGATTTTGATACGGTTTTTACCATAATTTAGAGAATTCATAACGGATTGGCTTATTAATATTATATTTGAACTTAATTCTGACATATCCATACATTTCACATAATAATTGTCTCAAGATAAAATAAGATGCTAGTGGACGGAGGGAACTCAAGGGGTCCCCATTACGAGTGGTACTAATATTTTTGTCTCCAAAGTCCCGGGTAGGTTTAGGTTATGATAGTTTTGCAGCAGGCCCGAAGGGCTAGACCACCCAGAAAAAGGAGCTTCGTTATAGCGGAGCTCCGTCGACACTATCCAATCGATTTCTGGAATGAGGAAGCATACGACAGAGCTAAAGAAAAAAAGAGATTATATGTACAGGGTGTCTTGGATCGAATAAGAGATATTTGGCGGGGTAATAGTTCGCACGATTCTGATCACGGGAGTATGGTTCATTTTTGTTTCTGTTAATGTAAAAAAAAAAGAAGGATTAATTATATTAATTTTGTTACTTGATGTATCGCAGCCGATATCTCGACCTTGACATTTTGACGCTGATACTATACTACTACAAACGTTCGTAGTAACTAACGTCAAAATTCTAAAGGTCAATGACCTGACACCATACGTTGTTTACATGGTATGTAAACAAACAGTTCGTTCCATGTAAGCAGAAATCTGACTAACATTTTAAAATAATTATAAATTTTAGTGCAACTTACTGTATTTTCATTAGTGCAACTTACTGTATTTTCATTTTTGCAATTTGAACACTAGCTGGTTTTAAATGTGAATTCACTAGATCTCTTGTTCACGCTTCGCCAAGACTGATCATAATATTATCGTCCTTCTTATATTATTGTCGAGATCTAACCATTTACCATTCTTTTCTGTTCTAAAGTGGCCCGTATAACCGGTTTACAGCAAAAATAATTACGACTTGAATATCTCAAAATAACATAACAATGACATAATATTATAATGACAGCCATAAATTCATAGACTCAGACATAGAGTTCAGATAGACATGGATTGAACGATCCGATTATTGCCCTCCGTATTGATCTGCGTGGTATTTGTGGCAGTAGCCAACAGCCCGAATGCAAAATATTTTGTCCATGGATATAAAGGCCGTCGCATAATTGATTATAATTTATTATGATGTCACACTTACCATAGAGAACAAAAAATACCAACCTTTCCTAGGCCATGGAATGGATAAACTTACGTGTAGAGACGATTTTATTTTTACAAAACCTAAACCTAAACCTCTTTTCATAAAAAGTATTCAATGGTACAAGATTAAAAAAAATACTATGCTGAACTGTCAAAGGACAATAACAACTTATTGATTCGTTTTAATTATTGTGTGTTGTATTCATAGTTATCCCTGATGGTGGTAGAAATCAATGAAATAAATCCATGATTCATGATCTAATAAAATAACTTTAATGTACCTACGAGTACAAGTGCTATTTTACCTGTGCGAGTGTGGGAAGAGTGTGAGTAAACATCGTAATCGTAAGTTTCATTTTTAAATTATTTCACATAATAGCCCTTATCAGAGATCATCTTTTCATTCATATTATAGTTCAGTTTCAGTCTATTTTCAGTTTTCTAAACACCGTGGAGCTTTTGACCGTGATTAAAAAGTTTGTTGATATGGAACAACTTGTTTATTTACATTACGTTGTGACACATGTTATGTCATACACCGGTATGACGGGGTCAAAAATGTAGCAGTGCTAGTGATTCAATATCGACAAAATTTATCGACAACGATATAAATATTGCTTCTTCACCACTCTGCGCAAGCGGTGCGCGTCCCTGCTGAGCAGAGTGCGCGCCAGCCGCAACAGCGTCCTGGCTATGGTCGCGAACCGCCTGGATTGTCCGTACATGAATCACTGCATTAGTCTTCATGTTCGGACCCAGGCGACTCGCGATCGTAAGGTTATGTAAAAATAATAATTGTATATGTATTAGTCAATGTATTACTAACGTACAGATAAGCATAATCTCTTTTTTGTCACTAACCAAATGAATCACAGTTATTTGAAACAAATTATTTGAATTTGAATAAAGCAATTTTTGATCATCATTAAAATAAGTAATGGCCTAGTTTGAATGACTTTTAATTATGTGCAAACCTCTTATAATACAAACAACCGGTATCTGACATTGACTCTGGACTCGAGTCACTTTTGACAACCGTTGAAATTACATTGAATAACAAATTAATTCAGTACGACAATATTCTTTAGTATTCCGACGAATTGAGAACCATTTAGTTTTTTAAGTCGGTTAAAAATGATTCGAAAGAAAAAGATCGTTTATCTTCATGGAAAGCTGATCATTTAGATATAGAAGATAAAGGTATTTACAACTTTATTTTGTAAGTAATGGAAGATCCATGTCACGAAAAAAATTGTCGATAAACTTAATCGATATTTAATGAATCACTAGCACTGGTACATATTTGCCCCCGTCAATCCGGTGTATGGGTTATGAATGAATTAGTTAAAATGGAGCACACTGAGAGCATCGTCAGGATAAATCAGTCTGTAACTCAGTCAAATATTAACTTAAAAAAAAGTTACTAATGTAGAGATGATCCAAATCATCCACCCTATTTACGGTTAAAATTTCTTCGATTGATTTCAAGACACCCTGTATATTGCACTGCTAGATCAAAACAGTAGTAACTCAAAATTCAACTGTAATACAACTTCTATGAACTTGAAACAAAACTAGCAAGGATTTTAAGTTGATACTGTTTTGATGACGGTAATGGGACTAATGTAAATTTTAGTGCCACTTGTCCCATGAGACTACAGGGACGAAATCGTCTTAGTTGTTCCATAATGGGACAACTCAATGGGGACTAGTGTAATAGACGGCAAGCAAACAGGGTTCGCTTGCATCGGAGAGGGGATAAGACAACCGGGGAACCATTATAATCCCCAGGGTTTGCAACGCATTTGCAGTCTTAGGGCTGTATTAATAGACTCATCTAGGCTGAGATGCCCGTCACAAGATACGCCAAAGTAAACACCAAACCATAGAACACTGTCATTTTTGACGCATCTCGAGACGAGCATTAGAGTTGAGATTAGTTTATTAATACGGCCCTTAGGATTGCAGCTTTGAGATGGAAATTTCTATGGGTCTCGGATTCCACTTACCATTAGGGTCTGTGCACACACAAGCTCACGTGTTTATTACCATAGTGGGGTAGACAGGCAGAGCTACAGAATTACCTTCCACTCCAAAAACCTGTTGACAACTCTGTAACCACATTTTGCACAATCAGGCTAGATGTTTACCAGTGTATTAGTGACAGGTTGCAAGCCCATCGCCTAACAGTATTACACAGCCTTTATTCCCTTAGGGCCACTTGCACGAAAAATTTAAACGTCAGTAAACGTCAGATTCATACAACAAATGTCATTTTAACTCGAGTTACGCCCACTTGCGTGGACCAGAGTTAGCGTCTTAACCAGAGGTTAGGCGGCAAACCACGTACAAAAGTAGACGCTTAACTCTGGGTTAAGGGCTAACCCTGGTCCGTGCAAGTGGGCCTTAGTGCTTTAACCCAGGGTTAAATTCTGCGTGCAAGTGGCCCTTAGTCGTCTCTTACGACATCCACGGGAAAACATGACACTATTCTAACCCGGCAACCAGACGTTTAATGCATTATTTCTTCATTTATATAATGTTAAATTATTGTTAAATCTTTTCTTTTTTGGAAGTTAAGACTAACAACTTTTGCCCGAGACTACGTCCGCGTGTGTTTCATTATTACTTCTTAACCTCCTGAGGTTAGTTCCAAGGAAGTAAAGTTCTTTTTCGTTCGTTAAGTTTCTTTGTTTTTATGACTAATGGTCAAATTCGAAAATTGACTTTATTTCATTAGTTATAGATTCACATTCCACTGACAAATTTCGTTATATGGTGGGCCATAGGAGGTAAAAACTAATAAAATAAAAAAGCAAACAAAATTAAATAATTTATTCGATTAAATTTCAATGTCGACATTTTGAATAGATCAATGAATCTACTATTGTTTCTTTCGACTTATTGACAATATTATGTTGTTATCATCGTCTAGTAACGTATAGGATCGCGTGAACTTCTTTTAATATAGATTATTGGGTTTATCTTAACGCCATTTTTATAAGTAGATAAATTATAACATGCTATCCTAACTTTCATAATCATTGAAAATTTATTTCATACACCATTGGTAAAGAAAATATAAAAATAAAATCATATGTTTACCAAGACTTTAATTCACTATTTCTGTACTTACTAAATACTTACATTTGTTAAAAAAAGACTGAGCATTTTAATTCATAGTACCTGGAAGATTGAGCGTGGCTCGGGTTGAAAACTATATTTTCCAAAGATGACAACTTCACAGATACATTTTTCTTCCACGTTTCATCGTAATCGTTAAGCCATTTTCGAGAACGTTATTACAAATGTTGCTCCTATAATAATTAATAATATACGGTAGCAGTAGGAAATGTGTTCTTAACTAGCTGTTCGTTCGTGCCCGGTGTCGCCCGGATGGTTTTTTCTTTCATACACACCATGACTAGGGAATGCAATCTCGCGAGATTGGGGCTCAGGCGAGATCTCGCGAGTTTCTGAATAACAATACCGCGAGATCTCGACAATTTCGAGATCTCGCGAGATTGGCAGTTTTGTGTGTTGATTCTTGCAAATAATTACAATATTTGAATAAATTGGGAAAAAAATAATAAGAATCATAGGTATTATGAAATAAACATTTATTTTTACGTTTTGTTTAAATTAACTTTTATGTATTTAACATTGTTTAATGTTTTTAATAAACTTTTAAGCAGTTAACTTTGTACCTAATCAAATAAGAAATTAAATAAACAACCAGTCTTCTCTTCTAATATCAAACAAAAGTCTTTTAATAATAAAACAGTTTCTTTTATAACAAAACAACAAGTCTCAACTCTTTTTCTTATCTTATCTTTTGGATGGGGTGCTTACGGATACACTTCGACCCTATGGGATCTTTTGTGTAATTACCCCTCTTTTAGCTCTTAATCCAATGCAGCCTCCACCCCTTCCAAATAGCGGATAGTGGAGTGCAATGGCAGAGCCTTGAAATCGTTCGGTTCTGGGTAGCCACAACCGAGTATTTTCATTCTTACTCCGGCGAGTGCGTCACATTCACACAATAAGTGTTTCATTGTTTCCACCTCCTCTCCGCACATTCTACAATCTGTGTTGTCATATAGGCCCATCTTTGCTAGGAGATGTTTAACCCCAAAGTGCCCTGTAAACACTCCGATAACGAATCGGAGTTGTCTTCTGCTGAGTTTCCAAAGTTTTTTGGTCCAGCTGTGGTCAACTCTTTTTATGAAGAGCTTTGCATGCCCTAAGCCTACCGTAGTTTTCCACTCCTTCTGGTGGTTTTCTAGGGTGTTATCGTTCAGAGCTGCTTTTATGGTGCCCGGTGAGGGTGCCACAAATGGTTCTGGTCCGACGTATGCGTCCTTGGACCCATCCCTTGCCAGCTCATCCGCGGCTTCATTTCCGGGATAGCCTTCGTGTCCTGGAATCCACATCAGTTTCACTTTGTTGTGCCTACCAAGCCTGTTTAAGGCTTGGATTCCATTGTAGACTAGTTTCGAGTCTACTTTATAAATTATACTCACTAAGTTGAGTTGACTATTAAACTGAGATCTGGGATTACTATCACATTAAGAAAACTATACCTACACAGAGATCTATTAGAAATTAGAGATTAATTAACGAAATATACCAATCAAATGAAAGATTTGTTCAGTTCACATCACACGCCATTATTACGTTACGTTCGAATAAGACGTTTTTATGCTCGATTGCAATCTCGTTAAACTCGCGAGATCTCGCCCATTTTCCGGCCGAGATCAATCTCGCTAAAAATTGACGAGATCTCGCGAGAACGAGATTGCATTCCCTAACCATGACCTGACAATAATGAACGGAACAAACAAAAACACAAGAACATATTAGATCATGCTCAGTATAGGGTTCCGACGCCGCCGTTACAATAAAAACAAAATAAAATTTCCAAAGACCACAATACCTTATATCTTAGATTATTTCAAGAACCAATGGAGTCTAAAGCAGAAAAAAAGGAAAGTGGTCAAGTCCCGGGACTTTTGTGAATTTTAATTTCAGAGGTTTACTATTCATTTCAATCCATTTATTTAGCCCCTTGTGGTTACATGGGAAGTCGGACAGTGTTGACCAACCCTATTAGTTAACCCATTTGAATGGAGTACAAAGGTATTCTGACTCCCCTAATTAGTCGGTAGTTTAATATTTAGAATACATTATTTGACTAGTAAAGTAAAAAAGTCAAATAATTATAACATCGTATTCTATAATATTCTTGTAACTTATTGTTTTTATAGCTTGAATATAGGATAAGAAAATTAAGAACCAATTGCTGCTGCCTAATATGGTCCCACAGTGGGTTCCCTGCAAAATATTTTAGTTCTGCCTACCACTACGTTCTAAACTATTTTTTTAAGTGACTCGCATAATGTACACTCATATTGCTTATCAGATTTTAACATTTTACTTGTACAGACTTCTTAGTCCGATTCAACAGAAACACTGATTCCAAGTCCAGATTTTATAAAGTGCGTAATGTCCTAAAAAGCCTTCGAGTCTATACTTCCCGCACACTCGCTCGCATACACTGTTGTGGAAGACTACCCAAACCACTAAACTTTTTAAGACTCACTGTATTTGGGTATAATAATAGTGACTACAAGTATTATAACCCATTTCAAGCAAAAACACACTCGCCATTTGAAAGATGAGACTAAATTCAGCCGTGTAAGGTCGCAAGTGAAAGCATAGCGATACATATATTTATGCAGCATTCGTTAACTGCTTTGTTATTTACAAATGTATATGCCGAAAAGCTGGGTGATACTAAATAATATAATTCGGTTATAATATTATAATAATTTAATATGACTAATTTAAGTGAGTAATACAGATATTTTTACAATTACATATTCCTTGTTTGATTTTTAATCTTCACCTCATAGAAAACAATATATAAAGTAATGTACATGATAAAAGGTACTCGGTTGAACCAGTTTTTTTTTTTGGAATCTCGTGTTCCATTGCAAATCAACAGAAATGCCTAGTTTCGATTAAACTTGGTGCAGGGATCGGAAAAGCCCTTTATTTCATTAAGTCTATCGATCGGGTATGCTCTCGCAAAGTTAGGGTATCGGATCCCTATCGATTGGCTTACCCTAATTATATGGAAACTGCTTCGAATTAGTTCACTACTACCATTGAGGTTATTGAGGTTATTGGATAGCTGTTCTTTGGGATAAGTAGATGATGTGGTTACCGCATCGTTAGGGTTTGTAAAAACCAGTCAATCAAAAATATCCTATCGAAAACTCTTTAAATGGTGAGCTATTCCAAACCCTGAATAGGTGTAACTGTGTTTTAGTAGAGACAATTTCCTCTTTTCTTACAAATCAAACGCCGGGAATTTTGCATCCATGACACGTTGCAAGTCTTCAGCCAGATAAAGTCGTCCAACCAAACCCTCAAAAAGGGAAGCCGGGCGGTCTGGGACGTGCAACTCTGAGCCGATCTGTTCCACCGCACACCACTCCATGAAGCAACAAGCCCGATACAAATGTATGGGTATCTGTAAACAAATAAAACCGGTCAATGTTACCAATGAACTATTTATTTCTCGAGAAGGTATGTTAATCGTTGTCTAGTTCGTATACCCATATACTGTAACGTTGGACGTACATGTTTTGTTATTATTATTATTAAAAAATATCAAAAACAACATAATTCTACTACCAAGTATTTAAAATAAACACTTACATGCCTAACTTAATAATAATTCACTTATATAAAAAAACATTATTAAAATAAATAATAAAAACAACTAACAATAATGTTTAACACTTGTGTGCGCGATTATAAACCACTTGGGTGGCGCGATCTTGCGCATGCGCTCAAAGGCCGGTGCGCATCTTTTGTCTCGCTGGACTGAACATTCTCGATGCGCCCGGGCAGCGCAGTACGAGCCATCACCTTGTTGACGACAGATCTATGTCAGCCGCGTTCACTAGCTCCGCTACGTGTCGTCTTACGCGCTTACATTATTTAAATACTAAAACGTTTACTTTAAAACTAAGTTGTCCTTCCGACGTTTTTGGAAGGCGCTTATCTATATAAGTACATAAAGTGTAATTAGTTTCGTCTCGCACCCCAATTGGGTAAGTGTTGAACAAGAGTTATTATATTAGTGCTTAGACCTAAGTTAGTGCTCATCGTAAACCCTAAAGTGCTTTGCTTTAACCTAATTTATTTCCCTTAGGTTCTGCTTAAGATATGAAACTGTACCTACTGTACTCACGGCTACATTTTCAAGAGGAATATTTTACAAAACTGCCTTTATCAATGTTACCGTTATACCTAATGCACAGAACATCCTATGCTTAGTCCAAGCCGCTTGTTAGTGCTTACACCTTGCTTAAAAGTTATAAGCCAGCTCTTTTAAAAATGAAACTGTATTGCAGAGCGTTTATTTAATTACCCTCTTTTATTTTAATTATGCTAATCATTTTGCTTCGTTCTTCTTTATTTTTTAATAGTAACTCCGTTCTGATAGTGAACACTACACCAACTGCTTCCGGCTTCCCCATAACTATTAGGCGCACGTCATCATTGGTTCACTATCAGCGGAGGAGCTTGAATAAACTCTAACTGTGGACGTTATTCACAGGGTGCTACTATACGGCTATAAAAAACGCCATCGGTTGCGAATGTGTCGCGCCGGTCCTGCCCGCCCATAATTGTGGGTCATCACATTTCGCCTGCTGCCTCGGCGTTCCCCAAGCCATCCGATCCTGACAGCACCATAGCCCGCTGCCATCCCGAAGACCTCGCAGCCACCGTCACCGTCAGGGGAGTACCGAACTACGGCGGCAAAACCAGACGGGCCTTTTTACCTTACGACCCCTTTTTAATTAAATAAATATTTTTTTATTGTTGTAGACTTCGGTCGTTTCCTTTTTTTATGAAACCCTGGACCGGACGTCACACTACATATATTAAAAGGCTAGCTTAATGTTTAAGTAGGTCAATACCTGATTTGCTACCTAAGCCGCCGTTTAGATACGACTCGTGTGAAACCTAGACCTATGAAAAATGCCTTTTCTACCGTGCGCCGTTAATGCGTTCGTTAAAAAATCTATTTATCTATTACATTACAATAATAATAAATATTAAATTATACTAAAAAAAACGATACTTATGGTCATTTTATGTCCTATGCCTGTTGGTACAGATTGTGATACAGATGTCTAGCGATATGTAACTGTTTCCATAAAACCTGTTTATTTAAATAGAAATTCCAGCGCCAATCTTTCTCTTTGTTCCGTCTAATAAAACACGCTTCTATGCCAAATCCTTCCCAGTCCGTGCTGTCCAACTGTGGAGTGAACTGCCGTTGTCCTTAGGGGGATATCCCAAAAGTTCCATAATTCTACTTCCATATGGAACAATCGGTACATATGTAAATGTCAAATAAATGATCCCAATAGTTCCATATGGAACTACATACTAGGCTTTCACCTGGTTTTGTTTTTATTTTAGTTTTAAATCAGTTTAGTATCTTCGGAGCATACCCCGTTATCAGTGTTGCAAAATCATTGAAAACGCTAGGGTTGGCACCGCACATATTATGGGTGTGTTTTTTTTAAATTTGAGTGATAACAACGTTGTAACACCCGAGATGTTGTAACACGTCGTGCTTACTTCGGCCGCGTTTTAGTATTGTAAAACACATTTTTTACCGAGGGACACGATCACTTGTATAAGAACAATGTAAAACCTGAAGTGTCATATAGGTACTTGACAATGTTAACTGAAGTAAGTATGTAGGTAATCAATGTGAAGAAGTGGCCAATTATGTAAAATATATATATATATATATATATACATAGGTCATACTTAGCAGAGGTAGACATTTAATATGAATATGTACTACCAGTAGTTCCATATGGTACTTCTGGGACATTTCCTTCAAAATGAATATCCCGATAAATCCATATGGAACTAGAAAATATGGAACTTCTGGGATATCCCCGTCCTTAGGACAACCCCCTTCTGTAGTCTCTCTAAAGATAAATTTAAAAACGTTGTGGGTGAATGAGTTGTGAAGCCAAGCTCCTATCACTATATATACTTATACAGGTTTTTATTAGTTCATTTGTTTAATATTTATTTCTTTATAATATATGTAAGTATCATCATCTCTTTTTGCTACTTGTGGTGCAAAGTATTTGTCCAACCCCATGCTTGTCCTTACTCATTTACTTCAGGGTTAGCTGGAAGAGATCCCATTTAGGGATACGTTCGCCTTTGTACATTACTTTAATAACAATGTTGTAATATTTATATTTTTGTGCAATAAAGAGTTTACATTCATAGAGTTTACGTTACGTACATATCATAAAATGGTCCAAACTACATTTGTAAAGAGCGTCAAGCGTAATGGCGACTCCAAAAGAAGAGGATCAATTCAAACATTTTGTAACAGGACAACATCATGAGCAGGGATCGGAAATTCGGATAGATATTTTTACCTAAACTTTGGCGGCGGCGGCGTTGTTGTTCAGTTGTATGGAAGAGGACTCGGTTTTAATTTATTAATGAAATTATTACATTACATATTTGAAATTATTTTCCATGACTAGATTTACTAAATGTTGTTGTTATTATTATACTATGAACTAACGAAGTTTGAGGAGCAAAATGATGTAAATTTTTATTCTTAATGTAAATTAATAAATTCAAACCTTTTGCCGGAAACTCATTATTAAATATAAATATGCTCAGCATCTCTGAAATCCCTAAATTGTATGACGTCGATGAAACGTTCTAGGCCTGCAAAAGTGTTAAAGACCAGGTTAAATATCTTTTGAAGCGTAATAGATAGTAGCTTCTTATTTATATTTATTTATTTATTATTATGTGTTATTACGGCGGAGTTATTAGATTTTTTTTTTAAAGGAAGTGTAATAAATAATAATAAAAGTGTTTGACGGCAATTTTTTATGTTGTGTCGTATAAACGGTAAAATATACAAGCGTTAAATTTGTTATAACCCTGAAGAAAAACAAAAATACAAAAAAATGTTAATGTGAGTTGGGCTCGCGCCGTTCCGATTCAAAATCGAATTCAAGTTAGAATATACTACCTACTGTGCGGCGGGCTTAATCGGTTTTTTGTATTTATTTACCTGCTCTTGTTGTTCTATATTGGCATATTAGTTTGCGCGGACGAAGTTGCGGGAAGAAGCTAATTATGTTTCGAAAGATTTGTACCTACAGCCCTTAAAATGTAGGACAGACAGACGGTTGGATTTGTTACATACAATCTCAGTGTCGTTATGTCGCGCTTTTCCCCGAAGGTTTGTGTTTTTTCTCCTGTCATATTATGCCTAATTTTAGAATTATATTTCAGTGTCAAATGCGAATGTTATCGCAACTTTGAACATCACTTTTGGGAGTAGGGAAAGCCACGCGGCTTCCGATTCCGACTACAGTTTATTTTTATATCACGCTATTAAGCTGTCATTGGTCAAAATACTTTTCTGTCAAAAATAACATTTTTGGGACAAACTTTGTTGCCGACTGCAGGTACGTTTTTTTACAGTTATTATCTGCCTATCAAGAACCAAACTTCCCAATACGGTGGGTCTACGTTAAGTACCTATAGGCCCTGTCGCCACCTTCCGAATCTATCATCAGATCGGCACATTGACATCGGATTTACATTATATGGGCCAAATTTCAGCCTATATCCATTAACAAGACATGGTTCAAAAATGAGTTACAAGATTTGCTGACAATTAACTTATATATTGATACATGGATATACTTACTAACATACGAACAGTACATACACACATTAAGAGTGAACCGAGCAAACGCTCATTACTATTATTGTGTTTTCTAATTAACTAAAGAATTTCCTTGGAATCAGGCTATGCTTTTTTGTAGTGCAAGTAAAAACACAATTTATGAGATACGTAACAAACTTTAATAACAATTACCCTTTGAGTAGTCAGCGTAACGGGAAAAGGTGGCCACTTTTTTCCGTTAAGTTGATAACTCGAAGGTGAATTGTTATTAAACTATGTGAGTTGTGTTGTTATACCCTGTAAGTTGTGTTTTCATTTGTAGTACAAGAACATACCGTCCAATTTCATGAAAATACTTTAGTTTATTAGAAAACACAATAAAAGTAATGAGGGCGCCACTGTACATCCGGCGTACGCTCGGCGCAGTCTTAAATCACGCCTGTTTCGGTAGGCAGAGACCGCTTAAAACTTGTAATAATAACCTTTGTTGCCTGATACAGTTGAATGAAGGCGTAGGCATTTCCACTGACGCCATGACAGATGCTGTATCCCTTCGTGCAAAGGCCTCGCTCCCAAATCACGTCACCACAATTTAATGCTGTCTTTAAATATTTATCATCCTCAAACACCTGAAATAAACTTAAGTCGTAAAATTAGTTTAAATTTAATTTAAATTTAAACCAAAATATCATAGAAAATAGATTGTATTTTCATTACCTTATGGGCTAAAATAAATAAAGGTACAAATCCAGGAGCCCCGTGACACCACTGCACGAGCCGATCACCAGAAGCACTGCCAAAGGACGACGGGAAATTACCACCCGGATTTTGCTGAGTTAAAAGCCAGTCTATGGCGGGCTTGATAAAGCTGCGTAGCTCGATAACCGAGATATATGCACGAGCCTGTAACAATCTTCGAAGGTTTGTCGTCTACCCGCTACTTAGACCGGCCCCGCCCGCGCGAGAAGTTATTGAAAAGTGTATTTTATCTACTCTCATATCGTAAAGTTCGAATTATAAACTTCAAACCGAATTTATATTGGCATACTTTATAAACGCAATACCGAAATAAAAAAAAAAAACACGTTTTAACATTATTTCTCTATCAAAATAATGTTATAAAGTATTTTTTTTACTAGTACGATACAAGTTATTCCAGTAAGTTACTGTCACCAACGAGGTTCCATATCATTTTTTTTTTATAATGGAACATGCGGTTCGCGTAATTTTTACAGCATTACAAAAAAATTAATTCCAATTTTTACTTGTCTGTGGCAGCGCCCGCTTTAACGCATGCGCTGTGGTGTGCTAAGTTTTGGCGCCATTCGTTGAATACGTTTTGTTGTAATGTATGAGAGTAGATAAAGTAGTGTATAAAACTGCACATAACGTGGTCACAGTGACATTATAAAACAATTTGTTTGACACTTCTTATGACTTGAATCATAACGTCTCTGTGACAGTTCTATGGTGGGTCAAGGTTCCAATGGTCTGATAGTACCTATAGTTCATATCCCAAACAACGTGAAAAAATATTAAAAGTACATTACTGCAACCTTATGATGGCAATCTCAAGACTGCAACCTTACGATCGCAACCTCAAGACTGCAATCTTATAATCACGATCTCATGACTGCGATCGATGGCAATCTCAAGACTGCAATCTTACGATGGCAATCTCATGATTGCAATCTTACGATGGCAATCTCAAGACAGCAAACTTACCATGGCAATCTCAAGACTGCAATATAACTATGGCAAACTCAAGACAGCAAACTTACCATGGCAATCTCAAGACTGCAATATAACTATGGAAATCTCAATTTTATCATGGTACAGTCACGAGATTAGATTTGGTACCCACCTTAGGTCCAAAGTCAATCTGACATTCTACAATAATAAGGTTGAGTTTCCTAAAAGTTACAAATGACTTGACATCTCTAATGACATTGACGACTTCAAGCATATTTTTCTTAAAATGGGTCGCGAACTAACGCTCGTGACCGTACTATATTTATGTGCAGTTGTGTCGCAAAATATGGTTATCTACAAAGTCTAGTGGTGGTTGGCAATTTGGCATTACCTATGTAATTTTTCATATAAGGCATGGCTTATGGCATTATGTCAGTTTAATGTTAGTAACAATAATGTTTTTTCTTACGTTTTTCATACATGCATGTCTTCATTTCGTGCCATTAACGAATAGATATTCCGAGCATGATTGAAAAAATAATTTTAAAGTACCAAAAAAAAAAAACCAAAGGCATATGCCATAGATAGTAAATTCACCACTTAAACACATTACATTAAAAATAACGTATTCTCGTCGATTTTTTTTTATTGGATTTGGCTGATCCCGTGTCACAAATCCCAGACAAAAAAGTATCAAAAACAAATTGTGATTTTCAACAAAAGAACACTTAAATAAAGGCAACAACTATTGATTAGTAGTAGGCAATAGTACAGTCACGGAATTTAATTCCTATTCCACTTTGCAGTAAGTATGTCAAATTGACACTGTAAATAAAATCATTAGATGTCTCTTACGTTTTGATTGATTACGTCACTTTGACGACTTAAAGTCGTCGGAATTAAATTCCTTGAATGAACCTACCGACTAAACTTCTCTATGACAGTGCAGCACTACAACGTTTCGTATTTCCTTTTGAACTTTGAAAAATATATTGCCATAACAATAATCGTACAACTTACCTACCTACCTACCTGAAATTATCCAGGTGTATTTTGTAAACACTACTGCCAGTATGAAGGTAGGCTTTTTGATGATCATTCCGACCGGCCTGTTTGTCTCAGTAAAACGCAAACATCAAGTATTATCATCATCAAGTATAGGATGATTAAATCTTACCTGTAATAACATGTAAAGAATACCAGCCATACCATGAGCAGCACCCAGATAAATCTTCTCATGCCAATTCCATAAAAGTGGACTTTTTGACTTCATTTGCTTTGAATACTGTTTTCCAGATCTCAGTATTGAAACGATCACCTAAGAAATGTACATCTTTTATGAATCACTTCTTGACCCGACTTCAAAGAGGAGGAGGTTAAATATTTATTTGGTTTTGTTTTTTTTTAGTGATTCACGTCTAACAATTTCAGAAACTAATTATTTCTTACCCTTTCTATAAGGTTTGCAGGAATTGAGTCCTTTTCAGGTAAGTACTTGTTAACAAATAGCAAAGCATACAAATAGCCAGCCTTTCCATAGAGAAGTTCATCTGGAGACTCATTTAATAGTGAGATTAAAGACATGAGTCTGAAAAATAAAAACAATCTCAATGTACGTAAAACATCCTGATTATAATTATTTGCCGGTTGCACTTCAAAATGAGGTAGGAGTAGGTAAGTAAGTACCTTTGAGTTAGACTTTTATAGTCAGGTAGACTCCCATTTCTCGGGCCTAATTTAAATGATATTACAGTAGCTAAAGCTAGAGGTCCTGAATCGCCGCATAAAAAGCTTATACGTCGTCCCTTTACTTGATCAATATTCACGTATTTAAGCGCCAGCTGAAAAAATGTTTGAATTAAATTTCTCTACACGTCTGATACAGTGTCAAATCCACATCGGATGAAATTGATTATCAGAAGTCCATCATCGTCTCCTTGCATTTTTTACCACCTGGTACCAGCTGGTAACATTTTTTCCACCCTGTTAGTTAGCTGTGTAATTTGGAAGAGTTTAAAGTGTGATATAAAGAATTAAATAAAAAAAGCCTCGACTCAAAACAGTATGTAAAGAAAAACCTCTAAAAACTAAAAAATAATAAGTATTGGCCCTATAAGTTTAATTATACCTAAGTAGGTATTAATATTTTGATTCAAGCGTCGAGACTTAGAGGGACTGCTAAGTACGAGTAAACTAAATAATACAAAATACCCCAGCTACTTAGCGGTCCCCGACGTGGCGACGCTAGAATCAAAATATTAATACCTAGGTACTTACTTATAATTAAACTTATAGGGCCAATACTTATTATTTTTTACTTTTTAGAGGTTTTGCTTTTACAGACTGTTTTAAGTGAGGGGTTTTTAATTTATAGTGTGTGTCTGTATATATCTTTCCGCTCGTGTATATAATAGAATAAATAAATATATTAATATCTATCCCTTAAGACTATTTAATTGTAAGACAACTGTGTTTGTTTGGCATAAAACTCTGAGCTATGAAGACATCGAAGCCGTCCTGAATCAAAATTGATTGACATTATACAATTATCTTTGTTTAGTTACACACACACACACGCACACACACGCACACACACGCATACACACACACACACACACACACACACACACACACACACACACACACACACACACACACACACACACACACACACACACACACACACACACACACACACACACACACACACACACACACACACACACACACACATACTTACATATTTCATAATTAGAGATTAAAAACTGTAGACTACTTAAAAATGTTAATTCTTAATGTTGTTTATGTTTAAGTATAAAGTATTTTAAATTTATAACCCTATTATGTTATGGAAGAGCGGGGTCTCCTGTCACAGGTATTCTTTTACTTACTAGGAGGTCCCAACCTTTGCACAATTTTATGTTCCTAAATTTTAACAAAAATAAACATTTTTCATTTTTTTCATTTTCATATTGAGAATGGCATGTATATGTAGTACGCAAACACTTACACGAGTTTAAGCATAACCGCGGCATTCACAATTTAATTTTGCCGAAACCGAAACCGAAACCGAAGGTTCGGTTTCATTGTAGTTTCGGCCGAAACCGAAACCGAAACCGAACCTTTCATTTTATTGCATAGGCAGGTACCTACAATCGTTATTGTCATTAATAGTACACGCAACTAAGATGAATTTTAAACTTTAATAAAGCAGGTACTTAACCTTGGCACTTACACCTTTAAAATTAAATATATTCGTCAATAGGTTAGCAAACTATTAAAATAAAGCGTTAAATATTAACTATGACATGACGAATTCACAACAAAAACAAACTAAAATACTTGATCAAACTACTTACCATTATTCGTGGAACAAACACAACACGTATTGACACGTCTACACGAGCAAAGCGCACTGATTTAGGTAGTTGCCGGCGGAGTCAAAATAAAAAGATAAAATAAATTTATTGTCAGAAACTGTGTACTCATCATCTGAATCTGTGTACATTATAGGTCTTAAAATATAAAAGGGCGAGCGACGCCATATTGCCAGCCGTGCCGAGCGCGCCCGACGTTAGCCGAGCGCGACCCGAAGGTACGATGTTGTAAGTTTCGGCGCGGCCGAAGGGTTCGGCCGTTTTTGGCCGAAACCGAAACTCGGGCCGAAACTGGCCGAAACCGAAACCGAAACCGAAATTTCGGTCGGACACTACAATTTAACTAGGTACCTACTAGATATAGGGATAAGCTCGCCCTTCCAGATCACCAAGCCCGGAAGGTTAGCACTTCTTTTGTGGCGGAACTATTTAGATTTTGCAACAAATACAATCTGATATCGTCAATGCATGTTGGTTGCATATTATACTGTAAATTACTTAATTGGTGACAAATATGTATATAGGTACAGTGGTGGTTACATAATTATTGGCTACAAATGTGATTTTTCAATATTCACCACCAATTAAAAAGTTCTTTCGCGCGAGAACTATCGTCACCGACATAGCCCTAAGAATTGCTATTCTGCCCTCCTACGGAAAAAAGGCACATCTACTATTATGAATTGTATTGCACTTCCAACCTTATTACTTACTTACTTCTGGAAGTTTAATATCATACTCGTATTATGAATTAATTGCAAAGGGCAGTATTGTTATGACATTTGACATAGTAAATGTATGTGCCGCTAGTTCGGCGCCGTCATCTCGTTATCGTTGTCGCGTCGTTGACGGCGGCGGTGGACTCACGCCCTAAAAGGGGCCCCAATAAAAAAAACGGTCAAGTGCGAGTCGGCCTCGCGCACTGAGGGTTCCATGAAGGTCCTTATCACTACATAGTATAAAACAAAGTCGCTTCCCGCTGTCTGTCCCTATGTATGCTTAGATCTTTAAAACTACGCAACGGATTTTGATGCGGTTTTTTTTAATAGATAGAGTGATTCAAGAGGAAGGTTTTTATGTATAATAAATTTTGTTTTATGTACGTGTGTTATAGAAAACTCAAATAAACCGAAGCGAAGCGAGGGCGGGTCGCTAGTTTCGTATAAAACAAGGTCCATTTTGACATGCCTGAATTTCAACACAAGTTTTCAGTTTTTTGTTGGTTTCTTAAGAAACCTTTAAATTTTACAACTTATATTTATTTTCCCGTAAATTAGGTACCTATAAACGATAATGTTTGTCTGGATTATTTCTGATATTTCGGCTCATAAACTTTGGAAATGAGGGGATGGTAATTATTTGGGCCTAAACCGAAAAGTGCGATACAAAGCCAAATACAATAAATTGTTTTGAAATGTGGAGATTAACACCTTTCATATGACCCTATTTGTACAACCAAGTCACTTTAATTTTTCAACCGCACTTATGAATGTGGACAAGCAAGTTATAAAACTATGCCAATTTCAAGTTAATAACTTCTTTAGCTGTGGCATACGGACAGATAGACACTGGACTCTTGCCATAAAGATTCCTTTTCAACCTTACTGATCCATGGAAACCTAAAAAGGTCAAGTACTATATAACGTCGGTGATCCTGCAATACCGCATACCTTACAAATTAAATAAGGTGCAAAATACACCTTGGCAAGTAAGTCAGTACATTTTGCACCTTATTGCATTATATGTGGTTATTGAGTACAGATGTTTCCTTATTTAAATTTACTCTAAAAAAACTCTTCTTTCCTTAGGTAAGGACCGTCCCTTACTTTTGAAGTAAATTTTCTGAAATATGTGTTTCTATCTTATTTGATCAACAACAGAACTAACAACAGATTAAACAAAAATAAAAAGTTCATACATGATGAGTTGAGAACCTCCTCCTTTTTGTTCTCTCTTTTATTTTAAAAAGTTAATACAGACCTAATTTCTTATTAAATTATAATTTATTAATACCTGTTTTGGAGGAGTTACAGTTTTTATTGGCGAAAATTAAAAAAAAAACATTGTATAAAGTTATAAAGTAAACGTCCTACGACATCCCCTCCCATTTGTTTTAATAGTTACTTTAATGTTCATCATTTATTTATTTGTTATTTAAACCATGTTTAAACCCCATTTTACCCTATTCTGGGAATGAAGGTATCAGTTTATGTATGTCTATAAATGCAGGCAAGCAACTAACTATACCAATTTGTCAAAATTAAAGTTGTTGAGAAAATCCTGTGACATACAAAAAAAGGTCTCACCATAAATATTTTTTTACCATTTGGACCAGAACCCTACAAAAAGAAACATATCATTTAAGGGCCACACTTTTGGGTTATTTCCTCTCAGAATCAGAAATGAAATTAATTAGAAAATGCCCGCATAGAAATTATGGTAAGTCAAGAAATGTTAAAAATGTTCACATTTTTATTTTATATAGCCATTAAAGATAAAACTAGCAGTCGGGTCATCTGATGGTAAGTGGTCACCGTGTCCCATAAATACGAGTAATACCAGGGGCCCAGCCAAATTGCTGCATTTCAGTCAATACTCTTTTGAACACAGGTGTCATTGCATACAATACATTTCCTATCTATGTACCTTCAACGCTTCATGGCTGGTCTCATTTTTGTGGAAGGATGAAATGAAATAGAATAATGCCAAGCCACATGAACCAGTGTAAACTGTGCCATCATGAAAAATATCACTCTCCATGGTTGTGGTCAGGTGCAATAGCTTTGAAGTCACAAAACCTTGTAACTTATTTTGAAATTCAATTGATATCTAAAAAAAATATTTATTTATTAACCACAACAGATCAATTTCTTCATAATTCTTTGAAGTATTGAAACATTATTGAAACTAACTCCGTCTTTGGTAGAATTGAGTACATGAATAGCCGCTTCTGTAGAATAGTCATCAAAACTGTTTTTAAAACTTCCTTTACCAGGAGCCATTTTTTGATTTTTCTATTGTACAAAACCTACAAACACAGTTCAAAAGCCAAAATCAAGTTAGAGTGATGTTAAAGAATAGTCTACGCTGTCTACGTTTAATTCAGTGTACTAAGGTAAATAATACAGTTCTAAAAGCTTCGACTGTAAATTTGAATTTATAGCATATTGATAGGATGATAGGTACAATAGCAATAGATAGGAACAAACAAGTAAAACAAACCCGGGGGGAAAGCTAGAAAAAGCTATTCACAACGACAGTAACGACATCTGCTGCCAATTGGTAAACATTGCGTGATTTGTTAATGACCTTACTAGATGTATCGTTATCGCATTGTCATCTATTCTGAGTTAAGTATGTAATTTTTTGTATTTTGTTAATTGGTTGAACGTTTCAAATCAATTGATTACTCATTTTATACGATTTTTACATTCTTCCACTTAAAAAAAAACTGTATTTATTTCTTGAAGTGAAAAGAAACGGGTCAGTGTGTTGTGTCTAAATTCCATACTAACTATTACTATAACGAACGTTATTGAACGTTTCAAATCAATTGATTACTCATTTTATACGATTTTTACATTCTTCCACTTAAAAAAAAACTGTATTTATTTCTTGAAGTGAAAAGAAACGGGTCAGTGTGTTGTGTCTAAATTCCAACGTAAACGTTCTCTTATTTAGTAAACACTTTTACAACCTTCAAGTGCTCCCTTTTCGCCTAAAATAACAATTTTGTCAGAAAAAAACCATCGATATGTAAAATTAAAAAAAAAATGTGCAAAATGTGGCTTTAATCAGCAGAAAACGGCCGTTTTAGCCAAAAATTATGCATTTTGAGGTTATAAAGTAGATTCCTAATAAGATGAGTCAATTAATATAGAGTATACTTGCTTACACAATCTACGTGTTACTTTTGTGGCTATAGGGCAGAAAACGATTAACAATTGTTTCATTAAAGTCAAAGTTAAAGTCAAATCATGTAATATCAAAACACAAGCCATGTTTACAAATCAAATCAAATCAAATCAAATCAAAAATACACAATAAAAAAATAAAAGATTAGAAATAAAAAGATCACATTAAAAACGCCAAATCATAAATAAAATAATTAATTACACATAAAAGTCCTCATCTGTCGATAAACCATTCATAAATAGCAAGAAAACAATATCACTAGAATATCTAATATGCTTATACACACATCTCAATAAGAAACTAGACGACATTTCAAGCAAGCCGCAAGCAACGCCGCGGGAAAGTCATTGTCTAATATTAAACAATTTAAATGTGCTCCGTTATAGTCGCCCTTGAAATAGTTCCGTTACCGTTGGGGAGTTCTGATGATCATTTGTGGTCTTCATCATCAGTTCCATTACACCAAATGATACTTTCTCAATACAAATCTTGGTCTTGTTACTGAAAAAACTAAAATCGCTATATGTATTCCAATAGGCTATTTGACAGGTTTTTGAAAACCATCTCAGATTATTTGTTGGTGTTTATTGAGTACTCCAAAAGTGGTAATTTTAAATTCTTTTATGTATTTCGTCTAAAAAAAGGAAATAAAAATTCACTTTTAAAATATGCCGCCAAAACGCTTTCTTGGGCAAGATGGCGTCGCACAGGAATCAGTGAAGTCAGTGGTCAATACATAAACAAACTGACATTGGCTAATCATAGCAAAGCCAGAAAAACAAACAAACGTCAACTGTCATATAGAATATACAGACGTCCTATAATCTGTGATATTTACCGACCCTTGACGTCATCATGGAAACGGCGCCGTTTTCGATAAAATGGCTACAGATAAAGAATTATCAAGTTTTATCGTGGTTTTTTGTATAAAAGATCATTTTTTTTAAAGTAAGAATTCCTTAAATCGATTTTGCCTGTTTAGGTATTTAAATAAATGTAAACAAACCAAACCACGTGGCTCTGTTCAACAGTCAATCAAAATTGTTTGGTCGAGTTTTGACGTATCAGCGTTCTGCTCTTATTTGCTGTCCAACCATGTCACATGGTTTGTTTGTTTATAGGTACTTAGTTAAGTACCTAACCAAACGGAGTGTAGAAGAGTTCCCTCAATTCCACAGATTAATGACCAGTAAAAAATCCTCACGACTCCCCATCAGCAAGTTTTCGTTGTAAAACACTTATTACATTTATTTTTTTGTTGTGGAACGATTGAGTATTGTTAAACATTTTCAAAATATCATACAAGGTAAACATGACATGTCATGACACCGTAAAATGGTTACCTTACTACATTATCGCGCGCAAATGTCCAATGTGAATCCAGCCTCAGGTCCTGCCGCCAGCAGGTCGAGTTTATCGATGTAGATAAGCATGGAAGTTTTAGCCACATTTATCAACATCGATAAACACGATCATAAATTCAAAAATTCAAATCATTTATTCTGTAAGTAGGCCCTGTAGGCACTTTTACAAGTCTGAGTCTACCAGCGCTTCCAAAGAGACCACTGTTGAGAAGAAGCGCCGCAAGAAACTCAACAGTAAGCCAATAGAATTAAGACCGACGTGAGTATATCTAGTGCAAAATTGTGTAACTTTGTCACATTAGTGTCAATGAACTTGAGGATTCTGTGGTAAGCTGTTGGAATAGATCAGAGTTATGTAGACATACCCTTATAATGTGTTAGGTTAAGCATCTGTGGACTCGTCAAGTCCCGTCATTATCTGTGGCTTTCTGTCAGTATTTGCTATAGGTGGAAGGCGCGCATGTCCCACAATTTTCGGCCATATTGTTATGACGCATACAAGATCATAGGTCTCCGCCAGTGACGAGTCTTCTCGCAGTTGACGTGGCTACTACGTACCATCCCGTTCGCCCACTCCGGACGCAGCATAGACGGTGACGAGGAATACGTAACTGGTGAGTGCTCGTAATGAAGACAGAACTTGCTACCTGTCACGGTCTTAAATTTTGGTTAACAAATATGGATATTAAACACAATAATATAACTCATGCAACCTTCTGTATGTGTCTTCGAAACATTGTTAAATACGTCGCGTTCCTACTTGCTAATAGACGCAATAGGGAAAATTTCGCAACTATGACGCGACGAGTCCGTTTTAGGATATCGCTATCTGAGTCTTATAAGATCCAAGATGCAACGATTGATTAAACGGGTCTTGTGTACATTCGAGAACGAGCAAGGAATACGCAGACTGTTGACCTTGAATATTTTAGGTGGCCTCAGTGGGCATGGAGGGTATGGTGGAGGAGAACGGCAGTTCAGGCGGCGCCGGCGGAGCGGACCCGCTGGCGGGCGCGGCGGGGCCCGCGCACGTCGTAACCGTCACCACCATGCAGGCGCCCGCACAGGTGTTTGTTTTGATATAATTATTAGTGCAATAAACATTGTATATACATTGCAAGTTATCTGCAAGCTCATTTGATTTGATTTAATGTAATAAGTGAATTTAAAAAGTGAAATATGTAATGTTGTTGTTTATTTGTAGGTTCAGTCAGTGATACAACCTAACCAACAGTCTGTCATTCAGACTGCTTCGAACATTCAATCTGTGCAATTACCTAAAGGAAATGTAATACTGGTTAGCAAACCAAGCTCTGTGATCCACACCACGCAAGGCACTCTTCAAACTTTACAGGTAAAATCTCATTTATGTACAATTTATTGTCAAGTAAATATAAATAGTAGCTTTTTTATAATTATTATTTATAATAGTAAAGATGCTGATATGTGTTTTGGTAAAAAAATCTTTCACTTTTAATTTAAATCTAAATGGATAAAAAAGTTAATAATTCTTTATAATTTTGGAACAGTTTTTTTTATAAAGTAAGTATTACTTTATTGGTCAGCACCATATGCTATATTATGATTCCAAATAGAAATTTGCTATATAAGTAAAAATCAAAATAAATGTACATAAGGACGCTATTTAAATGTCACTTAAATGATGTCTAACTTACAATTTCATTACAATTGACATATGTTTGACGTTAGGGTGAATTGCAAAAATATTGTACATAGTTAAGGGCTTAATTGAGACAACGTTAACTTTCTTCCATTGTTTTTCCTTTGTGTAACGAAAGTTATCCATATGATTATATGACTAATCTTCGTTACACAAAGGAAAAAGTTAAGGATTGTTAAGGATTTTTTAATTGAGCCCTTAACTATGTACAATATTTTTGCAATTCACCCGTTAACCAACAGTTTCGTGACGGTGACAAAACTCTTTAACTGGACATTTATTTTGATTTTTACCCATATATTGTATTTTAATTTTATTTAGAAAATAATAATTTATGCTTTTATAGTTTTGCCTATTATACATATTATCAACAGATCAAACCTGAACCAACACTTGTGAGCTCCCAGGGACAGTCCTGCAGTGATGATAGCTGTAGTGATGATGAAAGCCCAAAGAGGAAATATCGGGAAATGCTTACCAGGCGTCCTTCATACCGTAAAATACTTAACGACCTGGGAGGAGCTGAAATTGCTGGTGAGTTAATGCTTAAGTTTCTGTATCCAAGTGTAATACTGGCTAAGAGGCACATGTTTTGGAAAGCAAAATAAAAAATGTATGAAACATTGGAAAATCATGCTTTTACCTTCAATGATTTAAATTTATAAGTATGTAGTAGATGGGTAAACATATAAAACAAAAATTTGGTTGTTGCTGTGTTTAGGGAACAATAAAGTTGAAATAAAAAATATTTGACATTAAACAGAGACATAACAGTTAAACATTCTCAAAAGTATAAAGCCTGCTAACATTACAGACAATCGCATGGGGTCTAGACCGGGATGCGAGAATGAAGTGTCGCTGTCATCCCCTTTATCATTTGCGCCAGGTCAGTTAAATGTTCTGCTGCTGACTCAGTTTCTGTGTGCAACTTTTGTCACTAACCGGGTTAATGCATATAAAAATTCATAAATCAATCATCTTATTCCCATGCAAGCTCATTATTTAGGGGAGGTATGCAATCACTCTGTATTTCTTCACCACATAAAGCATTGGTCATTGACTAATTCAATCATTTAATAATAATTGGAACATAGTAAATCTTAGTAACCCTATGTTACTAATACCCTAATGCCCAAGCATTCGTTGTAACTTTTCTTAATATTTGGCATTTATTTGACAACAACTGGAACGGTCGCTAGTAGAATGGACTAGGTCGTAAAATGACTGACTCGCAAAATGACCACATCGCTTGTAGCCTACATCTCAAAATGTCCGAGTCGCAAAAGGACTACTTTCTTTGCGTAACTAGGTAGGTTAGGTTCGTTAGGTTACTTTAAATGCGAAGGGCAAATTACCTAGAAGTAGGAGCCCCGTGCGGGGCTCCGTCGACTGTACTTAAACAATGATAAAATGAAAAAACCACTGTGTCCATTTTGCGACTCGGACATTTTAAGATATAGGCTACAAGCGATGTGGTCATTTTGCGAGTCAGTCATTTTACGATTCCGTCATTCTACTAGTGACCCAACTGGAATACTAATATTGTATGAAAGTATCTCTGTCTCAGTCTGTTACGCTTTCACAACTAAACCATTGAACCGATTTCAATTAAATTTGGTGTAGAGAGAGCTTAAACCCTGAGGAAGGATATAGGCTAATTTTTACCCGTAGTAAATGAGTTACATACTGACAGAGACAGTGTATTTATATCATTTTAGGGTTAGCACAATTTGCTCCCGACTTCATTGTTGCTCAGGTGTCCCTTTCAATCCTGTCTGAGAAGAGAGAAAGGCACTGAGCTTCAAGTAAGGAAAAATCTTGTGTGAACTTTACTGGTCTTACCGATTAAGTATAAATTTCAAAGAAGAATTAATTGGTAAGGTAAGCCAGCATCCACAAAGTTCATGTCTTCTGTATCTTTGTTTAAAACTTGTTCTGTTACCCTTTTGTATGATCGTATTGTTAATAAACATGAATATCCTACATAGAAACATTGTAAGTTAGTTTAACTTAAGAAAAAACCAGTTAAAGATGAGTATTTACTTACACTCACGAAACTGAAGATTGATATCAATTAAATAACACCTAAGGGCCGAATCTTAAGTACCCGAAACGGACGTGCGTGCATGACTCGATGTATGAATGTGGAAGAAGCGAAAGAAATTTGTCAAGATTGTAGCAAGTGGATAGATGTGGACACCTGTCAATGTCAACTTATTAGAAGAAAAAATGAAATTCTTGTAGCAATTCATTTCAAAGGGTTACCTTTAAGCTGTTGCAATTATATTATTTTATTACCAAGTTGGCCCTATTATAGCAATGACATAAACAATGTCGTCACCGCCAAACCAAAGCGTATGGTCCTGTTTGTTATGTTATGAGCCGCCTATTTAAAGAGATTTTTATTTTACTTCACCTATTACAAGAAACATTTATTGATACTGGCTAAATCCATCCATATTAATACATGTATTAGAATGTAGAACAAGGATTGTAAAAATACAAATAATAATGATGACGTCACCAGCGCGCTGGCCTGATTGTTATTCCGCGCGGTGACGTAATGCGGCGTGAGTTAGTACCGGTGACGTCATGCTTGGTCCAAACTCAAACAGAAAATGAAGTGAGGCATTCAGCTAGGTAACAAGAATAACAATATGTCCATAAATGAATTTGCAAAGGAGCAACTTAATATTTTATCACCAGTTTTCATTGATCTATCCTATAGTTATGTTATAAGTAGTATATTTTTTAACAATGTTCCTTTATTCGGCAACGTCACTATGGAGAGCTGAGGACGTCAAGACCGGTAGCACACCCCATCTATCTACAAAGATTTTCTACTGTTCGAAAGTTATTTCAGTTTTTAATCAATTTTAGTAACATCACTAATGGTGCTTTACACACCGGGATAAAAAAACGGCGCGAGAATTTAAATTTGTATAATAAATCACTTCCACGGAAGATGCGCGAGCAGGGAATGGTTTTTTTTAATATAAAGTTTCTCGTCTCGCCCTGCCTTGCCGGTAAAAAACCACCTCAGGTAGGTCCCATACAAGTTTTTTTTTTCTTTCGTTTGTTTGTTTTCTGTTTAATTATAGTAGATTTATATATTTCACTCTTGTCAAATACCCTTAAAATTATATGAAATAGCCTCATATTCAACCCCATATGAAATTATTATCCTAAATTTAAAAAGGGGTCTAAAGTCTAAAAATTTAAGTGTTTTGATTATAACAAACGGGGTTTGATATTTAAAAGGGCACAATCGGAAATTTCATAACTAATTTATGATTTTCCGTGCGTTTTGATTTAGAGCCAAAAATGTACAAAATAAATAAATTTTATTAATTACCGATTTTGGATTACAGACAGGTTTATACTTACATGGTTTCTCAACCCCGGATGCTCCCTTCCCCCTCGCAGATCCGGTGCTGAATGGATAACATGGTTATTCAGTACTAGCCTGCCTACAGTCGGGACCATATCGTTCCGTCACTCATAACCAAAATAAATTTAACATTGTTACCCCAAAATCAAGTACATATGAGCACGGTCGTATTATTTATTTATACACTTAATCATAGTGTTCATTTCCATTTTGAGGTAGTAATCTCTATTTAATATCGTATTTTTGGATGAAAAGCACTTTCGACTGACAGATTCTTGTCATAAAGTTTTTTTCGAACTATTTTTGATATTGAAAATATAGTGATGGTTTGATGGAATTGATTGATAAGAGAGGTTTTCGTCCACATGAGCGAAAGAAAAAAATCGGGGTCCGCGATAGTGCATGACATTTAAGTCGCGACTTTAATTTTGGCTTTTCATTAATAGAATAATCCATATTCATACACAGATAGTAGGTAGGGACCTACTTACTTACGTAATACTTTCTAATAAATATAAAAAAAATACATACCTATCTATCTACATAAATTAAGTTTTTATTTTCTGTGACTATGTTTTTATACTATATTTCCGCGCAAAATTTCAACTGTATCCTGCCTATGTCAATTTTTAACTGGCAAGACCTCCAACTTTATTCGCGCAAAAGATCCCGAAGATTTTTTTGATATTAGGTAAGCATGTGGTCTACCCAAAACCAAAAAAAATGCTAAGTGTTCTACGGATCAAAAAAGTTTCGGGCAGATTTAAAGACAATTACAGTCAGGTATACCTACTTGTTATTGTCATTGGCAGTCTGACCAGGAACATACTTTATCTACAGTCGGGTCGTAATCGGACTACCAATGATAATAACAAGTATAAATAATAAATAAAAAATAAAATAAAAAAGCCCTTTATTTCCCGATAAAAAAAAAAAATATATACAAAATGAGTTAAGTTTACACTAATCCTTATTTATCAGGAACCCCTCTCAGGTGAAGGCCTCTTCCAACGATTGCCATTTCTTTCGGTCTTCGGCTATCTGTCGCCATTTTGGTCCTGCTATTTTTTTGATGTCGTCTTCCCAGCGTGCGTACGGTCTCCCTTTGTTGCGTTTGCCCAGTGGGCCTTTCCATTCTGTGACAGTTTTGGTCCATCTGCGATCTTTAAGACGAGCTACATGTCCTGCCCATTTCCACTTTAATTTTTGGGCGTGTATTAAAGCATCATTTGATTTTGTTATAGATCTTATTCTGTCGTGTCTTATCTTGTGTATTTTTTTTACATTTAGCATGCTGCGTTCCATACTTCTCTGGCATGTGAGAATTTTATTTTTGATTTTATTTGTGAATTTCCAGGTTTGGCACGCATATGTCAGGCATGGGATAAGACACGAATCCATAACTTTCATTTTTATATATATGGGCATATCACTTTTAAATACCTCTTTGCAGCTCCAGTATCTATTCCATGTATTTTTGACTCTTCTCTCTACTTCTACTTCATTGTTGTTTCTGTTAAACCCGATCTGTTTTCCCAGATAAATATAGTTTTCGACACATTCCAAGGGTTTGCCATCTAATGTAATGATGATCTTTGAGGTATTTGACATCGTTTTTGATTTGGTTAAGTTCATCTCTAGGCCTACTTGCTTGCTAGCCTTATGAAGAGTTTCCATCATGTGTTGTAATTGAGAGGTCGACTCTGATAACAGTACTAGGTCATCTGCAAACCTCAGATGGCTCAAATACCTGCCTTGGATATATAAGCCCTGTTTTTCCCAGTGTAATTTGCTAATGATAGATTCTAGAACCGCAATGAATATTGTAGGGGATAGGGGGTCACCCTGCCTTACTCCTCTATTTACTGGGAAGCTCGGACCAGTCTTCTCAAGCTTGATTCTGCTAGTGCTCTTGTCATATATATTTCTTAAAATATCTATGTATACTGTCTCTACGTTTTGAACTTTAAGAGTTTCCCATATGCTTTTGTGTGAAATAGTGTCAAAGGCTTTTTGGTAGTCAATGAATGCGATATGTAGCGGTCTATGATATTCCTGGTATTTTTCGATTATAAGCTCCAAAGCATGTATATGGTCGATAGTAGAAAAACCCTTTCTAAAACCGGCTTGTTCGATAGGTTGATTAATTTCTAGTGATGCGCTTATTCTCTGATTTATAATCGTAGAAAACAGTTTGTATACGGTTGGCAGTAGGCTTATAGGCCTGTAGTTACCTATGACCTTGGGATCTCCTTTTTTGTAAAGCAAGATAATATTGGATTCGGACCATTGGGAAGGTGTTTCAGAGGTTTTCATTATCAAGTTAAATAGATGTACTAAAGGTGATGTCAATGTTGCGCATGCTATCTTTAAGGCATCATTTGTTATATTGTCCGGCCCAGGACTTTTTTCCTGTTTTAGTTTCCGTATTTTTTCTAAAACTTCTATACTATCTATTGGCTCTACACGGCTATCACTTTGTTCGCAAAGTATTTGTTCGTTTGGATCTGTTTCAGCGCCGTGATAGTTGTTTGGAGCGCTGTATAATGTTACAAGTATACCTGAGTGTAATTGTCCTTACATAGAGGACGAAATAGTGATGGGAATAATGTTACTTATAAATTACAAAAGTTCAATATATGTATATTCATCAACATCATCATCATCATCTCATGATACGTATCGGTTGGCACAGAGTCGCCTGACGGACCATGCGCGTGGCGAATCGGTTCGTTCTATTAAAGCTAATAAACCCAGTTATTTATTATTTAATAAGCCTTTTGGCTCCAAGACAATTATTTTATCATGAGAAAATACAAAGTTCCTAAACCACGTAGCCAAGACGTCGTTTTGCAATGTCTAGTCAGCCAATTCGTCAACGTGCATCGGGCTTCCGTCACCCGCACCCAGGTGGATACCTACTCCAGAACACTAATAAAAAAACTTTGAACGCTTAATCCCTTTTACTCCACAGTTATGACGTTTTCGAAAGAAAGGGACACGACAGCGTTAACGTGTAACATCGATATCAATTTTGGGGATTACACCAGCCACCTTATATGTTAATTGTTAGTGCTATTGAAACAAAAACCCTTTTGTAATTTTTTTTTACTGGCTAAGATAAGAAAACATTATGACAAAAATTAAACCCATCTGTCATTTAAAAGCAACATTGTTCTTTGTTGTTGCAAATCTCTCTCTTGAGGGAATGACGTTAAACGAGTTCGACATGAATGAGTAACAGCTAAACCCCAGACGCCGCCGATGACGAATAATTTCGTACATTTTACTTACTACACCTTTGCTGTTGGGAGCTGTATTACTACTTTTCTGTGTTTGGTTTACAATCCACGATGCGAAAGGTAATTTAACAGAAAAGACGTTTTGATAAAGGTACGTTATTTCGCGAGCAGACCATAAGAGCCCTAAAAGTACAACACTGGTATTAAAGTGCAAAACACCAAATAACATTATACCGGGTGTTCGGCACATGGACCGTAAAATTTGTCACGTTGTTGCAGTGATCCCCGCGGGCGCGCTGCAGGCGGACGGCGGGCTGCACACGCTGGCCGTGTCGGGCGGCGCGGGCGGCGGCGCCATCGTGCAGTACGCCACCACCAACCAGGATGGCCAGTTCTACGTGCCGGGTTAGTAACCGCTTTGCGATCACTCTATCACTTCCCTATTATTTTCCGGGAAACGAACAAATCGTACTATCATTGCAGGTCCGATTCTAGAAGATCAAACACGCAAACGGGAACTTCGGTTGCTGAAAAACCGTGAAGCTGCCAGGGAGTGCCGTCGTAAGAAGAAAGAATACATCAAATGCCTCGAGAATAGAGTCGCCGTTCTCGAGAACCAAAACAAGGCCCTAATAGAAGAGCTCAAGTCGCTAAAAGAACTTTATTGTCAGCAAAAAACAGAATGAGGCCCGGCCGGCTAATGGGTGTGCCGCGCCCTGCAGGTGGAGCCCGCGGAGGCGGCGGCCGCGCGCTGCCTCGAGGCGGCGCCGGTCGGCCACGCTCGGCTCTCGACGACGCGATAGATCGCATTGCCGACAACTGTCCAGACTTCGTCAAGTGGTTTAAATTTAATTGTAATATAATTAAAAACATGTCAACTGATCATGTTGAACTATAATGTAAGATCAATTGGGAAGTATTGTTAGATAATGATTAATGTTGAATTTGTTAGCGACTGTTTAGTAAGTTTCTGTTGTTATTTTTTTTTAAAGATATCATATTGTTTTAACAGTAAATGTTATTATCATTTTATGTTGTATACCATAATCGTTCATGTGAATGATACGATGTTATGTTCGCTTAATTTAGTTTATGCCACGACACTTTATTGTACCAATGTCAATACACATTGGGAAATGGAATATATAATACTTTAATATATTAATATGTATATATTATTATTTAACTTGAGATATTTTCGTCAAAATCGACTTCAGTGCCATTTTCTAAGTCGTTGTGTGACTTGATTACAATAACAAACGTTTTATCAGCACCGTTTGTTTTGGTTGTTTACTATTCCATTTTACAGTCTAGTAAGGTTGTTACTCCCTTTTTTCCAACTTTTGTCTTTATTATATATTTTTGGTACCGTGATTGAATGAAATTTTGATTTCTGAGCTGATGTATTATCAATGTTTTAATTTACAATATTTTAACCCGCTTGCCTAGTGTTTCTGATTCGGATCTAATGATTTGTTACTATTGAAGTCCTACGCAGGTTCATTCTACATTAAGTTTGCTATTTATCTCTGCGTTTCAACCGCTCTGTCATCTCAGTCCTACTAACGTGATGTTGACTATTGATGATGGTGTATTTTATTTATGCCGCTTCTGCCCTTGATACTTTCTGTTGTTTACTTCTATGTTGTTTGTATGTATGTATGATTAACAACAAATACCGAAGAATGCCCAAGTAACAGTGGCAGTATATGTTTCAGAGAATAAATGAATACTGTATATTTGTTTCCGTTTATAATAAGTTATAATTATTTATCATAAGTCATAACTATGTGCTTATAATGAGTTCGAGTGTTAACTACACAATGACAGAAATGGAATATGCATAACATATGACTTGATGTAGGGTATTATAGGTTTTTTTATTTTATACCTAATTTAACAAAATTGATTTTTTTTTCGTTCCGTCGAGCAAGGTGTTTACAATGGTCAAGCCAAAGCTAATGTTTAGTTCGTTTGTGCAATAGCCATATTGCGATGTACAGAATCATTAACTGTTTCTACTGCTAAACAAATATAAAATGGGAAATAAAAATATGTACATTGTGTATAGATATTATAAGATTGTAAAGATTGTATAAAAAGTTAAATTCTTTAATTAGGATCTATATTAAGTGGATAAGTAGGGAGAAATGTTAAATGTCGCAGATCACACTTTTGTTTCATTAAAATTTCGTAATTGCTATTATATCAGCCGTTTTAAACGGAATACGGCTTTATTGCCAAAATTTTACCTGGTGATTTTGTCTCGAGGCGACGAATTTATATTTTACGAAATAATAAAAATATTTTTACTGGCTGGTATTTCTACAAATAATATTTATTGCAGCAATGGTTATAAACGGCATACTCCTCGCTTGTTACCGTTGATGTTACTTGATATTCCTTTTATCCTTGCCTAGATACAAGAAGTCAATTAAATAAAGTAGGTAGCCAATGGCTAGTCGTGGTCCGAGGCGCGAGCGCGCGCGCCGGTCGCCGGACGCAGTGCGCGGCGGCCGCGTGCCGCACGCCGGGTAGGGGCTTGCGCCGACCTCGCCGTCGGCCCCTCGCTAACATGTATATTTTACTTGTATCTGTGACTTAATTCTGCATAAGCTAAATGGTACAGACGCCCGAACGATAACACGGTGTTACTGGCATACCTCTACTTAAGATTGCGCCGAGCGAAGTATTGTGTTTTCTAATAAAGGATTTTCTGAAAATCGGACGGTACTTTTTTGTATTGCAAATTAAAACACGACTTATAGGATATATCTCATAGTGTAATAACAATTGACCTTCGAGTTATCAAGTTAACGGAAAAAAGGGGCCACGTTTTCCCGTTAAGCTGACTACTCAAAGGGTAATTGTTATTAATTATTATAGTTTGTTACGTATGCCATAAATTGTGTCTTTACTTGCACTACAAAAACGCATCGTCCGATGCCAACGATATTTTTTAGTTAATTAGAAAACACAATAACAGTAATAAGGGCGCTACTGGACGCTCGACTTGCTCGGAGCAGTCTTAAGTTCATTCTTCTATATCACCTAGCTGGATCATTGACGGATGGAGCTCCCATACTACTATACCTGTATCATGTATTTTTATATACAATTTCACACATTGTTAAAAAAATAAGGATGAATTATACATATTTTGCCATGATTGATTTAAGTTTTTTAAAGGAGGACTACAAAAATACTTATTTTCATTGAGAAGGTAGGTACGTATGGCTTTTTAAGAGATCACGTTTAATTTCTATTATTTTATAATATAGTTTCATGTTAAGATTTTAAATCTGTTACCTACTGAAATGTTACATACGCGGTCATGGAGTGGTCGTAAGTTTATTAGACATTGTGGAAAGTGCCTTTAAAATTAGAAGAATAAAGTTTATACCAACATAGCTTTTTATGTTAACATAATGCTATTTATAAATATCGATAATATTAACTGTTTGATGGATTATTATGGTTTTTTATTTATTTGGTTTCGTTTCCCTGGATATAATATGCATCAATGCCCGCAGCATAGTTAAATATTAGTATTGTATAAAAATTGCTAAGAACGGAAGGGTCTATCTATAAGGTATCAGCCAGCTATACCCATGGGAATTTTTTCAACTACGGATTCGGCTCTAGGCGCGTCTCAGCTAATACCTACCAGGGATTAAAGAGAAGAGCACCGTGACCAGAGGGCCCAGATAAGATGCATTACGCCAACTATCATTTCTATTCGTTTAGTTTTTAAACCAATCGCGTCACTGGCACATCATCTACTAGTGACGCGATTGGTTTATAAACGAAACCAAGAGAAACATTAGCTAGCGTAGTGCATATTGTCTGGGCTCTCAGGCAGCGGTCTGGTCGATTCCCTATCGCTAATTATTAAGAGGGAAATGTGAAGAGAATTCGAAATTTCGGGTGTTTTCCGTTTGTTCGATCATCGATCCAGTGAGACTTTCTCGTTCGCCATTCTCATCTAACACCCATCGGTTAAATAGGGGGAAAAAAACACATCGGCCCGATTGGCCGGTCGACCATCAAATGAACGGGAAACACCCAATATTTCAGGCTCTCTCTTTTTTTTTAAAGAGAAGAATGCAAGCGGGATGGCAATGTTATCAGACGGTTTTAACCCTGCTGAATACGGATCTGCCTGCCGCTATTCCGAAATTAAGACTGCGCCGAGCAAATGACGAGCGTCCAGTGGCGCCCTCATTACTTTTATTGGGTTTTCTAATTAACTAAAGAATTTCCTTGGACCCAAACAAAATGTGTTTGTAGCGCAAGTATAAACACAATTTATGGGATACGTAACAAACTTTAATAACAATTACCCTTTGAGTAGTCAGCTTAACGGGAAAAGGTGGCCACTTTTTTTCGTTAAGTTAATAACTCTAAGGTGAAATAACGATTTTAAAGGAAAACTATCACGACTAAGTAGACTTAATTAGTTCTTGAGATACAGGCGACTAAAATGTTTATACCTACTAAAAATCACCAAATAACTTATAATTGAAAATTAGTACACATAGGTAGTTGTTTTTTTGAGACATTTTTCGTGTATCGGCTTCGGAACCCTACACTAAGGCCCGTTAATTAACTAATCTCAACTCTAATCACGGGGGGCACACTTAGAACTAGCAACATTTTTGATTCTCAGTGGCGCCCTCTAAAGTTTGTAATCCAGACTAACCTCTGTCAATGTCAAGCCAAGTAACTGTCTGTGAACTTCAAAAAAGTTCACAACGATTTTCGTACTCGGATCTCGATGTGCGTTTCCCGTTTTTCTGGCAATTTTGTTCAGTTATTTTTGGTTTTGTGGAGTTTTTCGTTAAGTTTTTTGTTCTTACTGTTACATTTGTTATATTTGTTGTTGAATTTGTTATTTGTTAATTTTATCGTTATGAGTGTAATGAAGAAAAGGCTGTGTATTTTTGGATGCGACAATCTTGGTGAGTAACTAATAAAATGGTATTATATTTTGATTAAAACACAACACACCACGTCATTTTAGGAGCCTTCAGCTAGTTCGTAAATAACTGCAGTAGGTATTTATGACTTACTTTCTCCTTATGGCGTTCCGTGGTGATTTCGCCATTGTAGAATTTTGTGCGTACTCTGCTTGTATTTCATCATTTAAACAATCTGCTATATTCGAACGCGAAATATACAGGTATCAAGACGTAAAGAATTAGCTACGGTCCATACCAATTAACTTGTCTTATTTAGTAGACAACTTAATAACCTCAAAATGCTTCACTAAAATAATAATTTTGTCATTCAAAAACCATCTATAATGTAAAATCAGGAGAATGGTGTGCAAAATGTGGTCTCTAGTTGCTTTATTTCTTTAACACCAATCATCTATTACACTCATATTATACAAGTATCTCATATTTTACAAGTAAAACACGATTTTATTATACTTCTAGTGACCCGCCCTCTCTTCGCTTCGGTTTATATGAGTTTTCTGAAATGCAGTTTTTCTTATAAATAAATACCTTCCTCTTGAATTACTCTATCTATTGAAAAAAAGCGCATCAATATCCGTTGCGTGGTTTTAAAAATCTAAGCATACGTAGGGACAGACAGCATTCCTGCTGACGTTGTTTTATACTACGTAGTGATTCATATCCACTTGACTAAAATTAAAGCAATTGTAAGTTGGTTCAGTTAATTTGTTGTGCAATTAGTATTTTTGCTATCATTGTTATATTTGATTTAGAAACAATAGTTTTTTTTGGGAATGTGAATATATTGTCAGTTTAATTTTAAAGAAACGGTATATGGGACCACTAACATATTTGTTTTTGTTTATATTGTCACTTTGAATATGTTCGATATATTTATTGTATCTGTTGGGCATTTGCCTCTCATTCATGGAATGTTAAATAAGTAAAATATAATTATCATTGTTACAATTTCAGTTGCACAAGGTGTCCCACTGCACAGGTTCCCAAATAACAACAAGCAGCCTGAGCGGTTTGTTGCTTGGGTGTCTGCAGTTGGCGAGGTGTTGAAGGAGACTGACCCGGCTAAGATATGTGCTAACAAACGAATTTGTGATCACCATTTTCTGCCAGAACAGAAGACCAGTGGTCATATCTTAGTATGGAATGCTGTACCATCAATCAACTTGAAGCGTAAGTTTGGTTTAATAACTAGCTTTTTCAATACCTTGTAATAACTGATGGCTGGTTTAATCGTTAAAGTTATGTCACTATATTGTTAGGATCAATAATAATAATAATAATCCATAATAATAAATAAAAACTGACTAAATGTATTTATAAAATAATAAATAATAATAAGCCTTTATTATTCCGTAAACATAGTTTGTACATGTTTGTTGTTAGTATTCATAATTTAAATTAAGGACCCCTGACAGGTATAGGCCTCCTCCATGTCTTTCCATTTATCTCTATTTTTGGCGCTGTTAGTCTTCTAAAAATGTTTACCACAGTTGCATTTCACTGCTATCAAGCTGTGTTTGGAACGCTGTTTTAGTTGACGCGTTAATTGCTATTTGCAACCTGTGTAAGTTTTTTAAAGTATTTTGCAGACATAGTTTTATGATATAAACCGATTGCTGTGAAATGTTATTACAAAATATGCATATGAGGTATACTATGATTAAAAATATTTTGCTAATAATGTTATAGATGACCAAGACCAAATGATACAATAAAAATAAGCGATCGAGGTGAAATGCGACTGAAGCTATGAGGGAATAAAATAACCACAATTTACATGACAACTGTGACACAAAGGAAAAATAAAATACATTATGAAATGCAAACTGATGAACCGCTACAAAAAATATGACACTGATGAAATATAAAATAAAATAAAGTCATTGATTGATTGTGTCATCAGTAGCTATGGTTCATCAATTAATCAGATTTAACCAATACTGAAACTAATGTATGTACTTACCTGCTTATAAATTATTTATTTTATTTTTAGATATGCCTCAGGTGATCAACTTGTCGGTTGAAGAGGAACACAATTATTGTATGTCCAAAGGGCGCCGGTTTCCCTCAACTTCTCATACAGAAGTACCGATGGACAATCCTGAACCTTCGGCTTCCACATCATATACTTGTGTCGTTGTTGGAGATCAAGGTTACGACAGTAAAGGTATAAACACGCATATTATTTTACTGGAGCCAATGTTTGTACGGCTTGACCTCTGATAATTAATATACCGGTGCCGACCCTGGGCTGTAGAGGTGCATTTCACGAGATATAACAACAAAACCGATATTTTTATGTTAATAACGTTTACAAAATACTATAAACGTTAGCTATAATAACAAAATCAATATATTTATAAGGAATAACTGTCAACTGACATAATATTTATTTTATGTAATGTTTTTTTCTCTCACATTCATATTGTCTAATTTTCGTATAACACATGACATATAGCGATCATAATAAATATTAATATATATGGTATACTCAATAGGTAGGTACTGAAACGATAGGGTACAGTCGATTTCATAAATATGTGTACACTTTAGTACCATGTCACTATGATCGCTGTGACAATTCATATACCGTACTTGTTTCAGTTTAAACATGACATTAAACCAACAGACAAGGTACTAAAGTGTAACTATAAATATTTAAAAACTGTACCAGAAAGGTCTTGTTTTAGCGAACCAGAAACCTCCACGAGCAAGACGAATCAGGGTAGAACCGACTCGGTTAGGTTAGGTTACAAGGCCAACGCTCTCGCCTTGGCCTTCGAGGTTATTTTTTTTTGCCCAGAAAGTCCAGAAAATTGCTTCCAGTAATGTAAGTAGGTACGGTAAGGTTGATTGTTAATTAAGAAGATCATTAGGGCTACTAAAGTCGTTCTAGGCGTTTATCTTTCATTACGTTTTTAGGGTTCCGTAGCCAAATGGCAAAAAACTGAACCCTTATAGATTCGTCATGTCTGTCCGTCCGTCTGTCTGTCTGTCTGTCTGTCTGTCTGTCTGTCTGTCTGTCTGTCTGTCTGTCTGTCTGTCTGTCTGTCTGTCTGTCCGTCCGTATGTCACAGCCACTTTTTTCCGTAACTATAAGAGCTATACTGTGGAAACTTGGTAAGTCGATGTATTTGGTGAATTTGGGGTTCCCCATACTTAGAACTGAAACTCAATTTTTTTTTTTTCATCTATGCCATACTTGTGGGGTATCTATGGATAGGTCTTCAAAAATGATATTGAGGTTACTAAATTGAATAGTTTGCGCGAGAGACACTTTCAAAGTGTTAAAATGTGTGTCCCCCCCATAACTTCTAAAATAAGGGAATGATAAATGTAAAAATAATATATGATGTACATTACCATGCAAACTTTTACCGAAAATTGGTTTGAACGAGATCTAGTAAGTAGTTTTTTTTAATACGTCAGAAATCGTAAACCGCTGAACCCTTCATGTGCGAGTCCGACTCGCACATGGCCGCTTTTTTGATGTTAGATTCATTGATTTATATATTATGTTTTAAATCTTAGGTGTCATAAACATTATACGTTTTATTGATTGGTATTAATATTAATAGACGTTATACTTTATATAAATATATGTTTTGAAACTATATCTTTCGTTCGTTACATCCAGTGAACGTTATAGTAAACATGTTTATACAAAGTGAGCATAATTATATTGTGACTGCTTTATTATCAGTTCTTATATCTCGTATTACTTACCTCCTGGCCTGGGTAGGTGACATATCAATCTTGCAAAGGTATTGATCCTTTGCTACATCGATCCCATCCAAAAGTTTGTAATTTTCTGAATTACTGGCGCAGAATGTGTTCATTTGTGTTGAAAAAATCTTGTAGCTCCCTGCGTTTCTTTTGTATGTTTGTATGTTAACACTTAAGTGTACTAAATGTAAAGCAAATACTGGACTAGTAAAAGAAAAATGTGTGTACTTACAGCGTGAATCTTATTTTATAACCGAAGGACGTCTATGCTGGACAAAAGTACCTTAAGATTAACATGTTAAAAAATGTTTCAGGTGCATCATTTCATCGTCATGAAAAGGTTGTGTGTCCCGAAACATATACAAGGGAGGCAAGACGGCAAAAAAATGAAATAAGAAGACTGCGGCAAAAAAATAAGGCACTTAAACAGCGTCTACAACATATAAAGAGAGCTGCAAACATTCGTGAATTCAGCAAGTTGACGGAACATATGAATGAACCAGCAAGACTTTTTACAAGAATGCAGTTTATAGAGAGCAAGAAAAAGGCGAAAGGGCGAAGATTCACCATTGATGAAAAGGTTCTGGCGTTATCTTTATATAAGAGGAGTCCTAAAGGCTATAAATTAATGTCAAAACTTTTTACTCTGCCTTCCAAAAAAATATTAAAACAACTTCTTTCGAGGGTTAAACTTGTTCCGGGCATAAATAAAATTATATTTACGCAACTTAAAGACACTGTATCGAAAATGTTGCCCCAAGATCGTCTTTGTACACTCATTTTTGATGAAATGGCTATAACCCCACAATTAAATTATAATAGTAACACAGACGATCTTGTGGGTTTCGAAAATTTGGGCGATCGAAAAACCAATCGATTTGCGAATCATGTTTTAGTTTTTATGGTCAAAGGGGTTAAAGCCAAATTCAAACAACCTGTGGCTTACTACTTTACTCAAAGCTTAAAGACTTCGACACTTAAAAATATTTTAATAGACGTGATAACAAATTTACAAGCCACAGGTTTACATATCATTGCCACTGTCTGCGACCAATGCTCCTCAAATGTAAGTGTGATTAATAGCCTCATAGATGATGCAAAACGCTGCTATGTATCAAATCAGAGGGAGTGGCGTAAAGATTTAATGATAGTAAATAATAAAGAAATATTCCCACTTTATGACGTTCCTCATTTATTGAAAGGATTAAGAAATAATATTTTAAATAAAGAAATGAAATACTCAAATGAAGGAACCGAAAAGAAAATCAAGTGGGAATATTTTCAGTGGGTTTATGAGGCCGATAAAACATATGGGGAGTTGCGGTTTTTACCCCGATTGACCGACGAACATATAAACAAAAATAAGATAAAAAAAATGAGGGTAAAAATGGCGGCTCAAGTGTTAAGTCGTACCATGGCAGTAGCAACTGAACACTTGGCTGCGAGGGGTGATGTACCCGACGAATGTCGCGATTTGGTGCCGTTTGTTCTACTTATCGACAAAGTTTTCGATTCATTGAACTCCTCGACTTACTCAATTCCTAATGGAAAAATATATAAAGCTGCTGTGAAACATAATTCACCTCATCATAAGTTATGGTCAGATGCTGTAAAGGTATTAAAAACTGTAAAATATTTTATAAAAAAAGGAAATACTAATTCATATTCGGAAAAATCTGTACCCTCTGTAAATAATTTTACTAAAACTATTGAGAATTTTAAGTCCATCTGGAAATTGTTACACGAAAAGTATTCTTTTGATGCCATGCTCACAAGGAACTTCAACCAGGACCCTCTCGAAAACTTTTTTGGGAGTATTCGAAGCTTAGGAGCGAGAAATATTGCTCCAAATTGCGTCGGCTTTGAGGGAGCATTTAAAACGCTACTTTTAAATAATATTAACACTAATCATTCACAAAATTCTAATTGCGAAGAGGATTCGAATACTCTTTTGCAATCCCTATTATTCGTACTTAAAGAAAATGAAAAAGAGACAACTCAAGATGCTCCCTCACAGCCACAGCATATTGTATTAGATCAGCCTCTGGATCTAATCCAAAATAATGCAAATCTATCAGATTCAGGGGCTGAGCAAAGAGCTTACGTTTGTGGATGGGCCCTGGCAAAGTGCCTACAGAATATAGTGAAGTCATGTAAATGCTGTCGCGATAAAATAACAGCAGCACCAAGCAATGTACACAATTACATAAGAGCCAAAGAATATAATAAAAACAAGAAATGGTTGTGTTACCCCTCTGAAGATTTCATAACATGCTTTAAAGACATCTTAACTCTGATTGCCATGAGAAGAATATTAAAGAAAGAATCACAAGTTTTATAGAGCTTTTTACAGACTTCACTTTTATAGATTGTGAGAGGCACAAAGAAAAGCTCATTGAATATTTTTGTAACATTTCAATAAACATTATTATTTATAGCTGGTGCAGATCTGTTAACCGAATACTTGGTGGTAAAATAACTTATGATGACGGGGATGATGTCATAAAAAAATCAGCGCGAGAGTATTATTTAAAACATAAAAAGTGTTAAATTTGTCCTTAAAGAACACTGAGACTTGTAATGAGTATTAGTATTATGTAAATAGAATTATAGCAAACATTTAAATGCTTTTAATTTTAATTGTCTATAAGAATAAAAAATCTACATGTGTTATTGTTTTGCAAAAATCATTATTTCTCTCCAAGCCAGAGTCAAAACCTGCGGCGCCACTCAAGAGTTCAAGAAGTCAAAATGATTCTCTCGCGTACCTAGACAATTTTTAATGAATGAGATTAAAGATTATCTAAGTAAAGCAGAGGATCTTTCGGGTTCCGATGCATTGGTCGCAGGCGTTAGTTGCTTAAGGCCGCACCCGCACTACGGCTAAACCGTCGCGGTTTTTAACGGTGTGACTTTATAACCAAGTAAAAATAATGCACGCGGCCTCAATAGCTGCTGATTATTTACTTGATAAAAAAAGTCACGCGGTTAAAGAGCGCGGCGGTTTAGTTGTAGTGCGTGTGCGGCCTAACTATTAATATGCACTTGTAGATCTATACGTACGTATATATATATATACCTTGCATGAGAAGTTTTAGTCACCCAGCTATAGATGGCACTATGTCCACAGATGCATGTTAAACCACAGAGAAGCCACTCTTTTCCTTTTGGTATTACACTATACTCTTTGTTTGGCACTTAGCAGCGGGCGAAGTATCTGTAGGTAAATAACCACAGATTAGCGCAAGAAGGCATAGATAACAAAACGATTAATTATATTTCTCCTCGACTGGGGAATACCCGTAAAGTCGAAAAAAAACCGCGTTGTAACGTAAACTGAGTATAGAATAATATACTTATCTATTCTCCCTCTTCGCGTACGTCATGATGGTGCATTAATATATGAATTAATTATTTAACCAAATTAAGATGATTACCACTGAAATAGTGATAGTTTTAAGGGTGGGCTATGAGCACCCCCCCCCCCCCCGTAACTCGATTTTACGGTACCTACTTGGGTATTTTAAGTAGGTAGGTACGCGGAATGGAGCTTAAACGTCAATTTATCGAAAGCACATGAAATGACAGTTATCATCTATGAATCAAGATCAATCAATAGTACCGTGGGCAGAAAGAAGTAAAAACTTCGTTACTTACATTGTTTGATATAGTATATCATAATTATGATCCGATGCAATGGTATCGAAATCAAATTAAGTTTTATGGTGATCTATCACTCGAACTTTAAGTGCAGATTTGTTTTACGGTTGAATATTGGGTTGAATCATAAAAAAATCACATAATAAAAAAAAACGAATTACTTGGGTAATTCGTCTTTTTTTATTATCAGTGAACTTCGAAATGACCACGAATTAATAATAAATTAGAAAGATATTGTTAATATCTAGATAGGTACGCCAGTCCTTAATTACAACTAACTGCTGGTCTAACGGTAATTTCCATTATTTTTCTGATTGCTGCCGGAGACTTTGCCTTTGGGATATATTTGTAATCGGTTATTGAGAAGATACACCTGCTTAAATTAGAAAATAAAATGATCCTGTACAATTCACAATAGCATGAGTCATTACTATTGCTGTGATAAAGGACCCAACAAGTTTGAAATAGGTCACAATGTTTCCTGACATTAATATGTGAGAACCTACTTTATGTAGGTATATAACTACGCTCGGAATGGCTCACTCTCGAGCCAGTATCTTAATGTAACCTCCTTATGAACCATGAAGCATGTTCTATACTATTCTATTGTAATAGGACTGCAGTCTTTCACCCAGTTCCTTAAGATCTTGTACAGTATGGGAGTGCTTTGTATAAAATAAACGATGCAGCACTTTGGCAAATAAAAATGACAGCTTGCAGCCAATGCGTTAAAATTTTGATTCATATTTTTATACAAAAGGTTTCGCATACATTTTAACAGTCACATCATTTTTGATAAGAGGTAGAGTGCATCACCTGGTGTACTCTTTTGAAATCACTATACCTACTTACTTTACATGTGTCTTTGTCTTCATGTATGGATTATTATATTATGGATTATTACGTCGTTATCACGGGGGCAAGAACAAATCTATCAAAGAACACATATAACGGAACATCTGATTAGTATAAATGGAATATTCTGCCTATAATTTATAGGCCTCCAAGAAGTTCTTCATATCTCGCACGTAATTTTACTGGAATAGGTTAATCAAACTTGTCTTATACCGAGTAAACGCTTACCCATAAGTCAACATGTCAACTTGAATATTACCTATGTCAAATCAAGTATTTTTCTCCAAACCTAGTTTGAATTTTTCAAATATATGTTTTCCATTTGCACCCAAATTGAATTCAGATGGGTTTTTGTACATATCAAATCAATCAAGAATTACAAATGTCTAAAGTAGCAGGAAAAGTGACTGAAGGGGTTTACGTGAGGATTCTGTAGCTATTTTTTTTAATGTGTACTGCTAATCGAGCTAAATACAGAGGTAAGATATTAGAAAGAAAACTTATACATTTTAAACTCGTAGGTATAAACGTTTCTAGATAAGAGTGTCATTTCTGTTATGGCCTATTTTTCATAATCTTTCAGTCCTGTCAAATCATTTTTGCCCCCGCGATAACGACATATGATTATTATAAAAATAAGCTATCACAAGTGAACAATAAGAAATTTATTAGACCATAAAAGTTGACAATTTGTTGTGAAATTCAGTGTAAAAATACACTTAAAATCTCAATGATAAACTATTAGGCTATTGACATAAGAACATTATAGCATTTGTTATACACTTCAGTACAATATTTTGTTGTCTTTCCACTGAAACAATTTTAAGGGGCAATTATTTTTAATCATCAAAATTTTGTGACAACAAGAAGTTAGCTGCCAAATTTTCATTTTTTTCGCAAGCAAAGTATGCTTGGATAACCATATCTTCTGGAAACCCTAGAGCTTTTAATCTTTCAATTGCCTCTTTGTCTTGAGGGGACACTTGAATAATGTTTTGAGGCTGTTGCTGTGGCGCATCCACAGCACTGTCCTCAGCAACAACATTCGCAACTGAGCTGGGGTTTACTGGCTCATTTAACATTCTCACAAAGGCTTGTTGGTGTTGACTGATAGCTTGGAGTAAAGCCGGATTTGTTTGACCAATTTGCTGTAGGACAGCATTTAATAAGTTAGGGTTCTGTTGTATTACTGCCCGCATTTGCTGGAACTGTGGCTGGTCTCTGAGAAATGCTAATGGGTCTTCATCAGTTCCTTCTTCAACATCCTGTTCTTGAAGCAACTCTTCAGGGATACCCGTTATTAGATATTCAACAGCTCTTTCACGATTGTTAAATGAAGCGCGCAGCGCTTGCTCTACTTGTTGTCGATTATAGCCCATATCCATGATGCTTTGAACGGTGGCTTCGAAATCTGGCTCGTTGGCCGGCACAGTCACCTCTGCAGCGTGTTCGGGCTCCGCAGCAATCGGTGGTTTTGGCGGTTCCTCGGCGGCTGCCTTGTCTTTTCCGTCTCCGCTTTCCGTAGATGCACTTTCACCCGCCTCGGGAGCGGAAGTAGAAGATGCTTGAACCTCGGACGCTTTAGGCTTCGTTACCATGATAACAATAAATTTCTTGTCATCTATGTTATAACTTACAAGCTTGTTATGATCGAGCAAAATCTTTCCAGCATAAATAAGTCTTTGATGGTCAGCGGCATAGTCTTTACCTTTTTCAACTTCAATTTTAAGTTTCAGAGCTTTGACGGTTTCTTCTGGATCGATCTCTATTTGAAATGTTTGTTGTTGCAATGTTTTTAGCGTCACCAACATTGTTTTATTTTTGCGTTGTTCTTTGAAACTGGATAAGTATTACACTCTATTTTAACAATGTAATGTACCTGACTCGACAAAATTACCCAGTAAACATAACCTCAACTAAAATCTCCCTTTCAGTCAAATAATTGCTAGTCAGTGGCACTAAAAAAACACGTTGTCTTTGGATTTAGAAATCCAGTTTGCGTTGATGTTCGTATGGTAACATTGGTCTTTATTTATAAAGGCGGTGCCACATTAACCCCCTTACTAATAAACGTTAAGTAACGGTGGTAAAGCTATACAATGTTTTGTCTTTATCTGTCAAATTCAAATGTCACAATGACAGATAAGGACAAAACATTGTACAGGTAGCTATACCACCGTTACTCAACGTTTATTAGTAAGGGGTAAGTGCGGAACGCGATAAATTAGGTTGTTATGGCAGCTGTACACATAAGGCCAAGGTAATGGGCCAAAATATGGAATCACGTTTACACCATGTATTCATCATCATCATCATCATCATGATCATCATTCATTATTCTGCATTGGTGCTTTCATAAAAGATCCTTTTTGTTTTCGAAAAACTGACACCAGGCCGGTTGGCCGACCAGCGTTGGTCGCCAACTACTAACAAATCAAAAGCGTAGCCAAGTAGTCTTCTAAAAGTTAATCCAATACCGTGGCCCAACGCCTTGGCCCAATGTTTACAGGGGCCATTGTAGGGCTAACAGAACCTCATGACAAAAATGGAAATTCGAATTTGGGGCTGGTATCTCCGAGGTAATAGGATTTAGAGGGCTGATACTTGATTTTCCACCAGCGGGCCTAGTATGGCTGCGTCTATATCGCGTGTCAACCGTGGATAAAGCATCCGTCACCTTTTTGACACGTATACTTAGCCATATTAGGCCCCCAGTTCTAAAAAAGTATTATGTGGTGGACTCTGTCCTTGTACAAGTCTTTATTTCTCTAGGAATAGAGAATGTCAGCCTGGGGCCGATTGCATAATAAAGTACAACCTAATAGTTTGTGGTTTTATATGGATTTTTACTAATAGTATGGGCTTGTACTTTTTTATGCAATGGGCCCCTGTTTAGATCTTTGACTTACCGTATCCTTAATAAAAACAGAAAATAGCTGTAAAAAAATATTGACATACATCAAATAGTTTCAGAGATATTGAATTTTAAACTTCGTATGCGGCGCTCGACGACGCGGCTACCGCTCATGGATGATGACGTCATCTCATCACAGCGGTGCACAGACTAGGGTGCGGCTCCACTGAGGCGGAGATGAGCGGAGCTGTGCCAATATTAACCAATAGAAGGCGCATGCGGTCACGTCGAGCGCGCCTTGCGCACGTTAGTTTAGATTCTATTGGTTAATATTGGCACAGCTCCGCTCCGCTCATCTCCGCCTCAGTGGAGCCGCAGCCTAATGATGAGATAGAGTAGGTACCTCTACCAGTACCAGCAGCTGTGCGCGCCCCTATATGATTAAGTTCACAGGTCCATATCTAACCGTAATGGGTAACGATTTGAAATATTCACAGAATATGTTTAACTATAAGTTCTATTGTGTAAAATGTTAAAATGAACAATAAATCAAATCCCAAAAATATTTTTTATGCTATTTTATACAGGTGCGTTGTATGACAGCTTTTTATTTCGGTGTGTCAGTCATTAACCTTAAAATAGTAACCTAAACTTCAGTTTATAACCAAACAGTAATAAGTATTTTTTTTACAAATATGTCAAACAAGTAGTTTAAATCAACACGATATTTAAGCGGTGGGTGCAACTTTGATGGTAGGCCTTTCTTAACAAATTCCAGAGGAAGGTTAATATATACAATAGATTCTGGTTTATGAACGGGTGTTACAGAAAACCCACATAAACCGAAGCGAAGCGAAGGCGGGTCGCTAGAACGATAGAGCTAATAATATTACTTTTCATTATTCAACTTTCCAGGATAAAATTTAAATATAGTTTCTGTGCAACTATCTATACCGTGAAGATGGAACCAGGCCAAGGAATTCATGTTTCCCACATGAAATTTGCTTAACAGTACCCATTTGGGCCACTTGTATGTTAGTAAAGTAAGGTAAAGTTCGTGAACTTGCTCGGCGGTGACTCACGTTGAAGCTTGCTCACACTTCAAACGCAAAATGTCGTCTACAGAGGAAGCTTTGAGTTAGGAATTATGTGACCGATGTGGTGCTGCAGGGTATGGAATTTTACATTTCTAACTCGACAGTCCCCGTCGATGGTTTAAACCAACCATGGTTCGATGACTGAGCGTTTAGGCAGTCCGCCAAAAGCAAGAAGCCTATCGAGCCTGGCCTCATGCAGGTCAGGATCCTAATACCTTCGACCTTAAGAAACAGAACAATGTAGCCTCCTGGGGCCCATTGCATAAAAAAGTACAAGCCCATAGAATTAGTAAAAATCCATACAAAACCACTAATACTGTTAGCTTGTACTTCATTACCTATGCAATCCTATGGTCCATAGAAAAGCAGCTCGCGAGAGCGAAGTATGAACACATCGCCAAAATTGGTAAGCGTCTGGCAGGCTATCTCTCTGGCAGTCGTGCCTTCTGGTCACTCGTCAAAGCTGTCGAAGGAATCAAGGAAACATTTGTCGGTAGTCTCTTCCGCCGCTGCGCACACCAGCACCCTATTTCATCATCCCGACAATGACAGGTGACATTTTAGTGCACATGGCGCAGTTTATATGATATGATACCCAATGATGTATCAGCGTATAACTTTGCAATGTATAACGAATTGACACCTATCACGTGTCATTGTCAAGATAGTGAAATAGGGGGCATGTGACTCTCTGGCCCACACCGCCAAATGATAAAGCCGAACACTTGGGCAAAATCTTTGCGGCCAATTCGACTCTTGACGACGGGCGGCGGAGCTTCGCTGCCTACAATATACCGCGGTTTAATAGCACCATGCCGGATGTCCACTTTACCGTCAGCGGTTCGGCGAACTCTTCGCTCTCTCGACGTCAAGAAGTCATCCGGGACGGATGGCATTCATGCGATTGTGCTCAAAACGTGTGCTCCCGAGCTGTCTCCAGTACTCATCCAACTTTTCACAACCTCCTCCCGCGCTGGTCGTTTCCCGTCTTCATGGAAGGTTGCCCTTGTCCACCCTATACCGAAAAATCCAATTACATGTTTGGCGTGTAAGTGACGCATTTTGATGTCACGCTCCCAGGAAACCCTACGTCTGTTTTGTAATGTTTTGTACACAATAAGTACCGAATTTGGACATACTTAAAAATAAATTTAACTCAATAGATCGAGAGTACAAATTAGAAAAATAGATTCCTCGTCCTTAGTTTATCCGAAAATGAGACATCGCATGTATAGTTTTAGAAAACGTTGCTTCAATTAAAAAGCGGCAGCGAACTTCCCCCCATTAATTGCCTTAACTTATACTGTGCTGATACTGACTTGTTTACATCTTAGGCGGTTTCAACTGACACCTAAGTCGGTGCTCTGGGCGATTACGTTTCTCATCCCAAAAACCATGTCAGATTTCCACGTTTTTGGATGTAGTTATGAAAAACTAGGTTTGAATGTTTCAAAAGGTAGCTAGGTGTATGTACATAATAAAACAGGTTGCAGGCATCCGCTGAACACGCACAGGATGGGTCATTGTGTTGCGTAGATCCTTCGACAGGACCAAATAATAAAATATCTCAGAAGCGATTAAAAATCATATTAAAAAGCATCATCAAGATGTATATTTTTAAAGTTTATTACTTACATACAAGGTAGGTTTACTTATCCTAAGTTCTTCTAGAATAACTAAAATAGCTTTGTAATTAGGAGCTAACATAAAAGGTATCTTATGAACTGTATACATTACAATATTTTTCTCTGTCAATAGGTTACATCTAAGAGCATCAGCTTGAAAGTATAATGCATGTAATAAATACAATAAATACCTAACATGAAAACAATGCTGTACTCGTTGGATACCTGTAGAAAATTAATTTTATTATAAATTATTCTTTGCAATTTCATCACATACTTTACAATTTACAGGTGTAACAGATCATGTAGAATAATACAAATACACAAATTGTCTACATCACGTCTAGGGCCGTATAATACAAACATCATTACTCCTTACTTAAGACACTGTACACTGGCACTTTTATCATTGCGTTGTTTCAAATAATTTTTCACGAAAGTATTTAATTTTTTGTGCAAAAAATGCTTCTAAGCCATCTGCACAGCGATAAAACTCCGAGTCTTTAGGATTGAAATACCGACAATTGTCAAATATTTTAGTCATGTCACCAATAAATTCACTTAACATACTGTAAGTCTGATCATTCACTTTCCGTTCCACTGTTTGAAGATCTGAAATATAAAGACATAATATTATTAAATATACAAAACAATACATTAGAATTCCTGAGAAAGTACATCCTTGAATACGGTAGTAGTTCCAGAGATTACTGCCAAGACACAACACACACAATTTCACCTACTTATAATATTAGTATAGTAGTTTAGATAGTATTGATAATGTCTTAACTATGATTATTACTGTATGTCTATACACACCCATAGGTTCCTTTATTATTTTGTAGTAGGTTGGCGCTTCCCTAGGGTCCACAGGTTCCATGAATGGCCATGCATTTTTATGCAACTGTATTTGCTTTATAAGCCTCTTTAAGTTTTCAAAGTCTTTTATGGTGAGTTCTTTCATATTAGCATAATTGACAGTGTTATTCTTTTGGCAATTTGGACAAATGTATTCATCAATATTATCAGCCTCCGATTGCAGGATTCCAACGCAACGCCCGTGAAACCAATCTTGACATCGATCGCAGCAAATATAAAATCTAGAACAAAAAAAACAACGAATAATAATAACATACCTATAGATTAGTGTAGTATCTTTTCCTTTGCCAACCGTGTACGGACGGACGTAACAATAAGGGTATGTTCACACTCCGTGGGCTAGCAGTTAGCATACAATAAATAGAGCATCCTTACTATGTTTAAGACTACATAAGCTATTGTACGCTAAGATAAGTAGTTTTGTGTAAGATAGTAATCCGATGTCCATCACAATTTGTAAACCTAATGTGAACACATCATGGTTCGTCTAACGTTGCTAGGTAGAGATATAGTGAGTAATTGGATGACATCTAATTTTGTCATACAAGTTCGTATTTGTAACTTGATTTCTCAGTTGGCATATCGACAGGTACTGAAGTTGTACGCACTGTGAGTTGTCGTAGGGCTGCCGGCAGAGGCAGTAGAGCTCCTGCGTATCGGCGGCGCGGCGGCAGTCAGGGCACACGAATTCCTCCAAGACCTTGCTCATCGCCTCCGTCACCCCCACGCAATCGCCGTGGAACCAATTGTTGCAATGCTCGCAACCCACGTAAAATCTGTTCGACATAAAAAAATGTTACTTACTTTTTAATACATTTGCTCAAAAAGTGGTAGTTTATGTAGCTGTATATCGTGCAACAAGTTGAATTATCGCTCTAGTACTTAATCATTTTCTAATTTTAGGGTTCCGTGCCCGAAGACAGCCCAACAGGACCCAATTAATATGCCTCCGCTGTCCGTCCGAACTTCAAACAGCTGTATCTTTTCACCATAATAGATAGCGAGTTTTTTTATTCAGAATATGTGTTATTTATTACGGTGGATTTGCTAACAAATATTTCTATTTTACGTCATTTAGCATTGAAACTACACATTACTCGTATGTAGTTATTTATGTAACTGGTACAGTCAAGGGCAAAAATATGTATACACTTTAGTACCTTGTCACTTTAACCACTGTGACAGTTTATATATGGCAGTTCAAATATGACGAAAATAGACAAGGTACTAAAGTGTATACATATTTTTGCCCTTGACTGTACATAACGAAGCCGGGGTTAGAGCGCGAGCGACAGCGTAACGAGCGCTCTGATGACAGGCACCTAATTATGTACCGATGTATACATACGTTTTCCTTCCAGTTTCAAATGAAAATAATGAAAACAAACAATGGCTAACCTTTCTTGTATACTTTCCTTGAATTTCCTACTAACAAATTACTTGTCAGCGTCATTTTCATTATTTCAATTGGCGTTAATAATTGTGATTTTTACTGTTAAATGTTTACAAATTTCATGCAAATGAAATGGCTAACCTTTCTTGTATACTTTCCTTGAATTTCCTACTAACAAATTACTTTTCAGCAAAGTCATTTTCATTATTTCAATTGGCGTTAATAATTGTGATTTTTACTGTTATATGTTTACAAATTTCATGCAAATTTCAATGTTACTAGGGTCGTTCTTAATTTTTACCAACAATTAACGGATTTTTTTGGTTTTTGGACTATCATAAATTATGGCTTTAGTGTCGATTTCAAAAAGTTCCATTTATTTTTTTATTAAGACCAACTAATGCTTCTTGTCCTCCAGGTAATGTTTTATTCTTGTGGTTCACCAGAAACACTGTGACAGAGTGGCCGTTTTCAGCCGAGACCAACTTTTAGATGAACACTCTGTCACGGCATGCTATATAAACATAATTGGGATACACCAAAAAATAAACGGCTCGCTTTTACATTTTATTCGAAAGCATAGCCTTTTATAAGAATTCAATTTGAAGCATTTCATGATTAAAAGTATTATTGCAATTTAAAACAATTTATCAGAAACATAACGTCGCCTACTTATTAATATTATTTTCATCATAAGAATTACAGTTCATTTGTAAACAAATAATTTTGATGACAACAGCTGTCTTTGTATGTAGGTGTTAGCTAGAGGTCTAAATTGTACTTATAAAATAGAATATTGGACAGGTTTCAAATGTTTTATGTAAAACCACAAAGAGGTTGATATAACGCAATTCGGACCGGCATTAAGGGGTCAAATGAAGGTCATTTCTTAATTTAATTATAAATCATTCATTGTAACATTTTTTTTTAATCTAACTACAGGGATCGATTTGAGAAGCCTATTCCTCGAAATAGTTTTTAAATTTTCATACATTGTCAAAAACTGCTGTGTCCCAATTAGCCCTATAGTGGGACCGGATTTTTGCCCTACAAGTTTTTAAAATTCTAATGTTGAAAAAAGTTTGCTTAGTGGCATGGGACATATTTCTAAGCATATTTGTAAAATATGGCGAAAAGTTAGAACGAGCTTTAGGTATTAATGAGGTATTTATATTTAATTATTGCTCATTAATGAATATTGAATTAGAGTGCAAAGTTTTTGCTTTATCGTTTATGATATGTTTGTCGCTTTATGCTATTAAGTTGTTAGAATTTTTTTTAGCTTGGTACATAGTCAAACGAGAATTAGTGTATTATTATGCCAATATTGAATTAGAGTTTAAAAAATCCACAGCAATATCTTTCAATTCTTAAGTTAATAAACAAACCAAAAGTTTAGAGCAATAAGATATCTGCTTCAAAAGATATATGCGTTTGCTGTCATAAAACGTCTAATATTGAATTGAAGTCTGTAAAGATAAGTCTACTACAGTAAAAGAAGGTTTGCAGCCATATTACAGAAATTTAGAAATTTCTGTGTTTAGCTTGTAGTACAACAGTATAATCTATTTAAAAAGGCGCGAAATTCATAACCGGCCCGCGCGGGGCCTTAAAGGCGGCCGGCGCGGCGCGCGGGAGCCGTAGGCGACCGAGGGAGCGATACCTCGCCCCCCGCCGCCGCGCACGCCCTGCGTTCGTCAAACATATTTTCGCAATCATTGTTTGTTTACGTGCGCATATTATTAGATGCAGTTTAAAGCTGAAAGATGTACAGCGCGTTTATTTAATGAGTGTGCAAATTTTAGGGACTAAGGGCCTGTTGTTTGATCAGTAGTTAAACTAACTAATTGTTATAATTTGAAAAAGGAATCGAAAATTTGAAGTAATCTCAAGGAAATGTGTCAAATATTCAATTCCTTTTTCAAAATTTAACAATTAGTTACTTTAACTACTGATCAAACAACAGGGCCTTACTCATACTGATCAACTTTCGGCTGTTTAGCTCTCGAAGTTTGTAGGTACCTATGGAACAGCTGATTTGGATGTTGGTCCCATATTAAATATTAATGAGTATGACCTACAGAGATAGTTTCTAAAATTTGGACACTCATTGAAAAAACGACCTGTATATTAGTATTACAATAGTAGGGTAAATCGCCAGTAACTAGCCACTTTAGAAAGTGTCATTTAGTTACTAGCCACCAAGAAATTTCTTACTGACGCTGTTAGTAAAGATACCTACTGGGACAGTACCTACTCCGGGTAATAACTCAAGATCTAGGTATTCTAGTTTAATCGCAAAAATGTGAACAAATATCTTTCTTAACTCATTTTATTGCAAAGTGGCCAGTTACCGGGGGGTGGCCAGTTACTGACGATTTTCCCTAGTTCTCGTAAAAAAAACAATTTCCTAGCAGCGGCTTCAAAAAATTTATTGATGGCCAGTAGTCCAACTACGAACCAATAAATGAGTATGAGTATGAGTATGAGTATGAACCCTTAATAGTCTCGCCATCTCCTCAGCTTAGACTCAGTACTAGGTAGTACTAGCTTTTATTTGGCATGAATATACATGTACTGATATTAGTCACGCAGACTAAGTGGTAAAATAAAATCTTAAAAAAGGGTAGGTTATCTTACCTCCCATAGGTACTTCACGTAATTATTTATTTATTGTTATATGCGGTGTTGGTAAACTGACCGCAACCTATGCCATGTATGGGGATAACAGTTTTCGAACGGCAAAGTTAAGTTTGTCGCGAGGTCTAATTAACCGAAATTGATTGATTCTTGAGAATTAAAGGATGATTACCTAAAGTGTTAATACCTACTAAAAATCTTCTAAGACAGCCCCAAATAAGTTTCAATAGAAAATTTGTTCATACTTGCTATTTTTTGAGTTAGTTTATCTTAGTACTTAACGGCTTCGGAACCCTACACTGAGCATGGTCCGATATTGCTCTTACCCGGTTTTTTAATTCACGTTATAAGATAGTGGTTTTAAATTAGATTTTATGAACCTAGTAAAGTAAACCTAAACCGAACCTAAAAACGTACGTTTCGACGTACGTTTATTTTTTTAATAAGGTGTGGGATTTATATGCGATTATAATCAATAGAATAATGGTTACTTTAATAAATTTGTCACCCTTTTAATGTACCTGGAAATAAATTACATGGTTACAAATGTGTTTAATTTTTTTAAAGGTTTTTCAATCGCTTACCCCGTTTTTTAACCAAACTGGATTTGCACATAATACCGAACCGGGCTGCCGCTTCACCGCATTAGGGAAAAAATTATGAAATTTTGCCGCTCAGTGGTGCTCAAACTTTGGTCTAACAAAAGGCATTTTTTATTTATTTATTCAAGTTCAAGAATTTTAAGGAAATAGTACATATATGGAACAAGACGATTGTTTTTTTGTATTTGATAGGGTAAATCGCTTGTTACTGGCCAGTTTATTAAATTACTGGCCAAAACTTTGCTACTGTGCATACTTTCGACAGAATCAGAATCAGAATCCGAATTTATTTATTTGTAAAACAAGAGTAAAAGGATTTTACAATGTTAAATTAGGTACATATCTTGCCCTACCATACAACAATACGTAGTTTTTGTCCAGGAAATTCGATAATTGCTCATACTGAGAACCCTTCATTTAAATTATATTTTTAAATTTTGGTTAGTAACTGGAGGTTAGCCAGTAATAGGCGGTTTATCCAAAATTACTGAAAAATACCCAAAAACTTAAATCATTTTCACACCTTTGACACACACACGTCATGCTGTGTAATGTGACCATATTGAATAAAAAAAGAAAAATCTGATTATAATTTGAAAATGATTATCTATATGGTAGCTAGAAACCCTTTATTCAAATTTAAAATATTTCTTATTTAACAGTCTTTGAAACCAGTTTTTTTTTATTACCTTTGTATATAATTATTTTTACAACTCTATATCAAAAAACATTAACATTATGTGTAGTAAAAATAATAATTTAATAATTAACTTCAAGCTAGTATTAAAACATTGAGGGCTTAAATGTTTAAATGTGTACGCTTTCCCTGATTCCGGACACTGTTCGGTTAAACCTTCCAGTCAAAGTCAGGGTTAACTCATCACCGAATTCAAATTTTTGTTAATTTCTATAAATATGACCACACTAAATTCACTTTATTTATCAGAAGTCAAAAACTAATTAAATAACAACACTGAAAAAACACATTTTCAAACACAAAGGTAACGTAATACGGTTTTATGAAGTATACGCGATTTCTTATCGATTGTCACAAGAACTCCCATACTAAATGGCGATCAGCGATCAACTAACTTAATTGATTGTTGCGTCCCGACTGAGACAGCAAATGGCCAGATTGGCCGCGTAGTGGAAGGGATAGGTATATAGCTAGCGAAAAAAAAATCACAACTTAATAACAACTGTAAGTACTGACTAAAAGCTTAAAATATGAGGAATTCGGTGATACGGCAGATTCGGGGAAGCGTACATTTACCTTAGTAGACCGCACGGAACCCTTCTATCTATGTGGTGGTTTCGTCAATTTAAAATGTTAGATAAATAACTGTTGGGCAAAACTTAATGTTATCTGTGACGTAGGGTGATTTCGCCGGTTTTCCGTCCGGTTCCAGTTTTCGTCCAGTAGACTGTGTTGTTTAGAACAAAAGCCTGGAATAGTAAAATAAAATCAGCTACTCGCGCATGTTTGGTCTCGTTGGGACCCTTAGTAGCCAAACATTAATTTCACAAACATGAATATATTATTTAAGTTGAGACTAATGAAAACTACGGTTGGTGTTTAATTTTCGTGTTACGAAAGTGTTGTCGCGGTCGTGGAAATTTAGTGATACCAAGACATTTCACGCCAAGGTTTTTAAGTATTTTTGCGTGTTAGTATTAGGTTCTTTTTGTGCATAAGGCTCAATTAGAATATAATGAACTTAAAATTACGGTGTAATCATATATTATCTCCGGTAAACATATAACATTTTAGTGAACTAATACTGAATTACGTAATCTGCAAAATATTTAATTCTTGTCCTCTGGACGAAAACTGAAAAGTCAAATGTGATTTTGTGTCAGTCTCAATTTGTAATAACCTATGCCGATTTATATTTGTTTGATGTAAAATGATCTTGGGTGGTTACTCGACTAGACATTACATTTTCGTCCGCCCAATTGTCATTGCTGCACGAGTAAAATCAATTTAAATATATGGACGAAATCTAGAAACGACTAAACTATTACATTAATTTCCGGCCTTTTACTCTGGAGTGGACGAAAACTAAAGATTTACACCTCAGTTTTCGGACAAGGATTAACTAAATTTTATTTATTTTAAAATAATACTTATGTTGTTTGGTAATATGAAAGAAAACTTATATTAAGTACCAATAATAGATATTGTTAGCCAATCCGTTTTTTTTACTATTTCTTAGCTCATCTACAAAATGGTCGAAAACTACCTGACAGACTTTCGGTCGAAAACCAAAATTTGCGGACGAAAACTAGTAAAATCGGTACTTTTATCATTAACATTTTTTATAAAAAACTGTGACAATTATAACTGAATGCTTGATCTAACCTAAAATAAAGCATATTAGCACTAAAGTTATTTTTTTTCTCTATACATTTTATTACTTGACCATATTATTCTAGTCCTCCAAAGCTGGCAACTCAGCTAACTGGACGAAAACCGGCTTTAAATCACCCTTCCTAGTTTCATAGTGTACTGGGTGAAAAAAGGCAACTCATAAAATGCTACTTAACAATATAGAAATAAATAAGAGAAAGTTTCGTCTTTCCATTTCCTTTAGCGAAGGTATAACAAAATAACTATTTTCCATTGATATTTATGTATTAATTAAAAACACGCTTTGCAATTTTTTTTGAGTAAAGTGGTGGGATCGTGCCTCGCGGCCGCGCCGCAGTCAAGGGCACCACGCAACCCCGCACCGCCGCCGATCGCTCCCACAGCGAGGCGCGCACGCCCCGCGCGCGAGTTTGAATTATACCTACGTATCACGGAGTGCTTTACGTATCAGTATTTAGTGTCCCCATGATTTTATATTTCTAATCTTTTGTTTGGTAACTGAGATCATTGTCATGACTGGTTATAAATGAACTCTACAAACTCTAATTCAATATTGGCTTTACTGCTTCACCAGAAGTTAATATCTAGACAGGCCGATAGTCTACATTTCTAACTTTTTTCCAGTGTATTAAGTTGATCGATTATATCATAATTGTGCGATATCAGCTACTCTAATTCATTATTTACAAAGTAATTAGCATTTTTTTGTTTACCAGAATGCAGGTGTTCCAGGTTTCTAAAATCGGAATATTGTAAAGAAATTAAAGTGATATACGATATGCCACCGTGTTTTTAAACTTTAATTCTATATTTACAAAGTTATTGGCAAAAATTAAAATATGTCAATATGTCCGAAACCCCCGACTATAATTTTCTAACTTTTTAGATTATTGCTATTTAACATGCCTCCAACGACATATCAAAAAATAACAAACTCTAATGTTATCAAAGCCTATTTTTCTCCCACTACAGGTCTAAATTATCAATACTCTAATGAGACGCTTAAAAGTTGAGACAGGCTATTGTCGATTAAAAAGAAGAACGACCCACTAAACAGTTCAGGGGGGAAGGGAGGTATTATGACATGGCTATGCAGTTCATTTTACGGTGAGCGTAAAGGACGGAGCTATAGCCTATAGCAGTTCCATAATTGTCCTTTTCTCTCAGCGTAAAAGTTACGTCATAATAATCCCACAGATAATTTATCACAAAAGTTGGAATGTCAATCAAAACGCCATTTAGGTGATACCATTTTTTATCAAAACACCTTTCAACGAACATATCATCATTATCATATTTATATTTATTAACATATCGCTAAACTAAAAGGATTTTTAAGTCGCGTCTTCGATGGTGCCAAAATAATCAGGACCAAATCAAAATGGATATCTTGGCATCACACCACTCCAACCATAACTTTAGAGCATTTTGGAAATCTACAAATAAGTTAAACACCAAGCCAAGTCTTCCCGTGAGCGTCGAAGCCAAGAGTATAGCTGATATGTTTAGGGATCACTTTGTTGTGAAGACTCTGCGCAAGCGGTGCGCGTCCTTGCTGAGCAGAGTGCGCGCCAGCCGCAACGGTGTCCTGGCCATGATCGCCAACCGACTGTATTGTCCGTACATGAATCACTGTATTAGTGTTCATGTTCGGACCCAGGTGACTAATAGGCGTAAGGTTACGTAAATAAAAAAATATATATAATATTCAATGTATCACTAACATAGATGTAAGAATAATCTCATTTTGTCACTAACCAAATGAATCATAGTTATTTGAAATAAATTATTTGGATTTGAATTATTACGCAGAATTTTCATTTCATCGAAAATAATTTCTAGCCACGTGGTTTTTTTTTAACACTTCACTTAATTAGTATGGTTATATTCAGTTCACTAGTCTAACCTAACCTACATAATTGTTTAAGATATTCAGAAAACATCATGGTTTTAGCAGAAATAGCGTTATATTAAAAGAAACTGTATGAAATGATACAATCGATGATGTAGTGTCGAGTCATGGTAACCGTGTAACAAACGGATGAATATTAATGACCTTTTTTTAACGATTAATAAAGATGTAATATTAAACAAATTAATAAACACAAAATTAATTTGGTTTTCACCAGACTTCAAAATAAAAGGAGGAGGTTAGCTAAACGCCAAGACTGATATCCGGAATGACCTTAACCATGGTAATAACAATGCTACAATGGTTATAAAAGAACAATTATTAGCATGGCACATTAACTCGTCTCGAGTCTGCGGCTCGGGCCGAAGACACCACGGGGCTCGTGGAAAATAACATACAATATTTGTGAAAATCACTGTTGGTCCGAAAGAGCAATAGATGAATTCGCATCAAGCCCTATGAAACTAGGAATGAACTTGAAATATTCCACGTGGTAGTAATAAATGTGATACGATTCTTACTTGGTGGGATTATAAGGTGTTCGGCAAATGCACATAATTTTTTCTTTCTTGATGGTCCTCTTTCCCACACGCGGTGTGGCGTCACGCGCACCGCCTGAGCGCCGCTTTCCTCCACCACTTCCGCCGCGCACTTCCTCCTGTTTGCTTCGCTCGGCACGCGTCCTGAGCGCTAATTCTGCTGATAACTCCTTCTGTGATGTGAAGAATAATATGTTTAACCACAATATTATGCCAATGCACACAGCCGTGCAATAGTCGTACCAGATTTCTCATAAACGAGGCACTTCACAGCGAATCCGTACCCAGTGGCAGTCACTGGTAGTGGTAGTACCGACTGGGTAGAAATCGCATAACACCGACCGTGTTTTGCTTGAGCTTTTTAGACATAAGTAAAAAAAAAGTAGAATAAAATGCTTTAATTTAAATAGGAAAACCATATTAATTTAAAAATATGAATCAGTTTTATTTTATGTACTTAGATTCATATTTAAGTACAGAAAATATACAAAAATAAATTATTATTAAACAAAAACCCGACTGTACAAGCTTTATAATCTATGTATAGAAAATTGTGAGAACAATGCGTTTAATATAACTTGAATTATAATTGGAAATTAGGCTAGGTCAGCTTTGTTTTACAACAATCCTGAAAGTTTACGGTTTCAGAAAATAAACCATTATGTATTTTGAACTTTATATTATTATGGTCGTACCCCATACATACGAGGGGCGTTCAATATATTCGTGGTACCGATATGTTACAACCTCTTTTAGTAAACCTTTTATCTGGCCAGTAAGTGTCATTAACAGTGATTAAAAACCAATAGAAATGGAGGCAAAACTTTCATTTGTTTTTCTGCAACTGCCGAAGAAACGTCATCACTATGAACGATTTTACGATGTTAGAAAAATTAGAGCCGTGATAAAGTTCTTAACAAAACAAGAAAAAAGTCAAAAAACTATAAATGAAGAAATGCATACAGTTTATTCCTTCGTTATCGATGATTCAGTGTTCTAGTGAGTTTAAACGAGGATTGACAAGCATTGAAGATGACCCTCGACCGGGCCGGCCGGTTTATGCCATTCTCAAGAAAATGACGAAAAAGTGGAAAACATTTTATTAGAGGATAAGTAAAATCGATTGCTGAGAGAACCAACCTTTCTCATTCATAATTAACTGAACATGTCAAAAGTTAGTGCGCGATGGGTGCCGCGAATGTTGAGGCCACATCAGAAACAAACGCGAGTTGCATGCTGTTCAGAGTTTATAGAGCTGTGTGGGGAAAATCCAGATGAGATTATTAAAAGGATTGTTAGCGGAGATGAAACCTGGGTTCATCACTATGACCCAGAGAGTAAGCAAGAATCAATGCAGTGGCATGTTAGAGGTACAGCCATCCCAAAAAGTTCAAGGTGGTCCCTTCAACTGGCAAGGTCATGGCTACAATATTTTCGGATTATAAAGGCATATTGCTCGTTGACTACAAAAATAAAGGTGTTAATATAACGGGAGCGTACTATTCTAATATTTTACAACAGCTGCGGGAAGCAATAAAAGAACAAAGGAGAGGAAAGCTGTCCAAAGGTGTTCTGGTTCTCCACGACAATGCCCCCCGTCCACAGTGCTCAAATTGCCACAGCTACTGCTAGTGACTAGGTTTAAAACTATCAGTCACCC